>WEKW01011243.1:48661-64709 GCA_013389905.1 Sula dactylatra
GAAGGCGGATTTTCGACACCAGTATTTCATTCGTCTGGCCGGCGAAAACGAATTAATCGGGCTGGATGGAGGAAGGAGACATTGGAGACGTTACCTAGGGTGCAGAAGCATCCTCCCCCTTCTGTCTTCTAGGCATTATTTTGCCTTTTTCCTTCAATAGTCACTTTCGGTGCTCGTTTCTCATGGCAGGATGTGGTAAAAATAGAGTTATCGGTCTGTCTCAAGTGACATTTGTTGTCTCTTTTCTGGCTGCTGCTTCTGTGCTTCCTGCCGCGCTTTCTTCTCCACATATTACCACAGGATGCAGCACGGAACAACCCACCCCCTGCTTAATTTGCACAATCCTGCCTCAGAACTCTTCTGTGTATCAGACTCATGGTTCTGAGTGTGGCCAGCTGAGGTTCCCATGTGGCACAACTAAGAAGATGGTACCAGCTTGGAGGCTTCACCAAACAAGGAGAACTTCAGAAAGGCCTCAGAGATGGGTCGTGAGACAAGGGAGGTCGTTCCAAGCACAGGTGAAATTTTTGAGTGGCAAAAAGAGGAAGGCAAGAGATTACTGAGAAGGGCAACAGCTCTCGCATCCTGAGATGCAACGAAGAAAATAGAGACTCTAGTATGGGCAAAAGTGAATCCTAGACAAAGAGCTCAATCTGATGGTCTGGTATAGTTAATCTGATGTCCTAGCATTTCTTAAAAGAATGATCACTGCATTACAGTGTGCCTTCAATACACTTTGGATAATGTCTTCCTTCCCTGTTTCCAATTAAACAAAGGAGTGAGACAAAAAGGTACAGTGGAAAGCCACATCTTTGAGGAAAAGTAAGAGTAAGCAGTTCTTGCCAAGATGGTATGATTTCATGCAAGCTTCCCCTTTTACTCTCTTCATTTAAGGATTTTGCTAATGCATTTTTAGTAGGAATGCTGCCTTAGCCCATCATTATGCCCACTCATTTGTCTGCACCTATAATTCACTTCTGGTCTCAGTCTTTTCTTTAGCTTACCACCACTTGCTGGAATTGTACACTCGAGCTGCTACAATGATTGCTATTGTGTTGAACATTTGTCTTTCTGACTGACAGCCTCTTTAAAACTCTGCTGATGGTCCAAAATGCAAAGTTGGAAAATGGCCTGAATATTTAGATCATTTATCCTAGAGAGCTGAAGTACATTTAAACATCATGGGAACTACCAACCTGTCAGCCTCACCTCTGTGCCTGGGAAGATCACGGAAAAGATCCTCCTAGAAGCTATACTGAGGCACGTGGAGGACAGGGAGGTGATTCGAGATGGCCAGCATGGCTTCACCATGGGCAAGACCTGCCTGACCAACCTGTCAAGAAGTGGCCTTCTATGACGGAGTTACTACTTCAATGGACAAGGGAAGAGCTACAGATATCGTCTATCTGGACTTCTGTAAGGCCTTTGACACAATCCCCCACAGCATCCTTCCCTCTAAACTGAGGAGATATGGATTTGATGGGTGGATTGTTTGGCAGATGAGGAATTGCTTGGATGGTTGCATCCAGAGGTCAATGGCTCAATGTCCAGATGGAGATTGGTGACAAGTGGTGTCCCTCAGGGGTCCACACTGGGACCAGTACAGTTTAATATCTTCATCAACGACATAGACAGTGGGATCAAGTGCACCCTCAGCAAGTTTGCAGATGACACCAAGCTGAGTTGGTGCAGCTGACATGCCTGAAGGACAGGATGGCATCCAGAGGGACCTGGACCGGCTCAAGAAGCAAGCCCATGTGAACCTCATGAGGTTCCACAAGGCCAAGTGCAAGGTCCTGCACCTGGGTCGGGGCAACCCCCAGTACCAATACAGGCCGGGGGATGAAGGGATAGAGAGCAGCCTTGCGGAGAAACACTTGGGGATACTGGTGGATGAAAAGCTGGACATGAGCTGGCAATGTGTGCTCACAGCCCAGAAAGCCAACTGTATCCTGGGCAGCATCACAAGAAGCGTGGCCAGCTGGTCGTGGGAGGTGATTCTGCCCCTCTGCTCTGCCCTGGTGAGACCCCACCTGGGGTGCTGTGTCCAGCTCTGGAGCCCTCAGCACAGGAAGGACATGGAACTGTTGGAGCAGGTCCAGAGGAGGGCCACAAAAATGATCCGAGAGCTGGAGCACCTCTCCTGTGAAGAAAGGCTGAGAGAGTTGGGGTTGTTCAGCCTGGAGAAGAGAAGGCTGTGGGGAGACCTTATTGCAGCCTTTCAGTACTTAAAGGGGCTTATAAGAAAGATGGGGACAGACTTTTTAGTAGGGCCTGTTGTGATAGGACAAGGGGTAATGGTTTTAAACTAAAAGAGGGTAGATTTATACTAGATATAAGAAAGAAATTTTTTATGATGAGTGTGGTGAACCACTGGAACAGGTTGCCCAGAGAGGTGGTAGATGCCCCATCCCTGGAAAAAGGTCAGGCTGGACTGGGCTCTGAGCCAGGTCTCCTGTATCAGGACAAAACCAAAAACAGAAAAAAAAAATGTTCATTTCCCCTCCCCAAAAAGGGAAGGGCTGGTCAACACCAGAGTAGCCTATAACCTGATGTATCATCACAACATTCTTGTACTTAAACACTGGATAAAGTACCTAGTTTTGTTGGTGCTCACGCCATTCCAGTCCAGGATTTCTACTTCCAAAACTCGCAAGGTATTCTTGTATTGTTTGTTCCTTGTCTGAAATTAAAAATTGTAAAAAGCATCCATTTTAAGTGAAACCCACCTCAGTTATCTAAAAATAATATGCAACTCTTTCTAGAGTTTTCCTGCCACTTAAAAAGAACACAGAGCTAGTAGGAAGAAAAACAAAAGGACAGCCGTAAACAGGAGCTTTTATCTGTTGAGGAGGCTGAACCACTGGACGTCTCTACTAGTCCTTTTTTTGCATGTGTGTAAAAACACTACGTATCTTTCTTTGACCTGATAGAATCCATTTTTCCTGCTTTACATGCAGTTTGACCCAAACTAGGTGGCTTGAGAAAGACATGGTCCTCCTGCAAGTGATGGGTTGGCTTGATGACAGCCTGGGAAAAAGTTCCCAGTCTAGACCATAACGTGCAGACACAGCCCTGGCCCCTCCATGACCTTGCTGTGGTGGACTGCAGCCTGGGTGGACAGCCCCTGGGTGACTGCAAATTCACACTCTTTCCAAGTTCAGTTCTCTGTACCGGAGACTTTTCTGTGGCTACTCAGGCTATTGCACTCCTGTACAGCCACAGGGCAAGACCTAAATATCAGTGAGAATCTTAACCGCACCCCCTCGCCCCTTCAATATAAGCAAATTTCACTTAAGGTGAAATCCTCATAAAAAAAAAAAGCAAACTAAAAAATTACTTGCCACTACAGTCAGCCTTTTCTTTTCTTCCATCATAATTGCCCTGTAAGAACAGCATGTTTTCCTTTTGTTGTGGCATTCTGCTGCGAGGACATAAGTACACACTCAGGGTCCCTAATGCTACGGTCATCCACAATAGGAAGCACTAAAAGTAGAAAATCTTTAAAAGGTTGGTCTCAGTCCTGCTGCTGAACAAACAAAGCTGATAGATGTGCCTCATTTGTTCCATCATCTGTTCGCTCCATGGTTTGTTTTCTTTTCTTACGCATATCGTTGCAGACAGGTTGATCTGTTTAACTACACACAGGTCAATGTCTGAATAGCTCACCCAGAAGCACCAGCAACACAGAAAGAGAAAATGGGGAAAAAACAGATGATGATGACATACTGCTTTTAAAGCATAACAAAACTATCAACACCACCAGTCTGGTGCACAGACTGAGGTCAGAGTATACCCTTTCTGCAGTAACTGAGTAGTTGTGGGAACGATGCATTCTCCACCTTATTGTGAGACACCAAACAAAGCGAGGAAAGATCTTTTGCAAGCTCACCATTACTTCTGCCTTCTTGCTATACCTTCTTTCATTCTCTGTGTTGCTTCACCTATTTGCATGTCTCCACCTTTCTTCCCTTTGCACTCCTTTCCCCATAGCAACTCTGCCTGCATACATCCTACTTCTGCCTCCTCCCCCATCAAGAAGCCGTGTAATAGTGCAGGTGCTATTCCCTTTAGAAGGGAAAATTGCAAAGACAAAGGATTGTTAGCTGATGTAGACTGGTAGCAAGCTTTCTAGCACTGTAGGCTATGAGCCAAAGTAGGTAGAAAAGAAATAGACTAAGGACAAGTAGAATAAAAGAAGCTAAGAAAGTTTTAAAGTAGAGAGCAGAAAGTTATATGAGGTGACCTTTCACCTAGGATTGTCTGTTCTGCACACCTGACAGTACATGCTCAGGCTAGTTAGATCCCCCACAACCACATACTAGCAAGGAAATAAATCAGTGATTACGTATCATGAGAAAGGCTTGTTGTGACGTGGCATTCATCTGCCACTAAATCCATGTTCATGAAGAGGTTCCTATCTTCAGGCACACAAATTCCCGTTTTTTCAGAGCACGTTCCTGAAGGAATGATAAAGTTTGTCTTCAGGGGCCTAGCTAACTATTCGTATTTCTAATAAACATTGAGCTTCACAAGGTATAAGTGTTGAATTTACTTTCCTCCGGTAAGGTAGTACAGTACACTTACATGTTCTATTGAACATTTGAAATACTGACTACAGCAATTAAGGTGAAAGTTCAACACAAATGTTAAATAAAAAGAAACTTAAGTGCTTTATTGAACTCCTGGAACTTGGTTGCCAAAATACATCTGGGGATTCCTATCTAACTCCCATTGTGCCTCCAAGGAAAAATCATCTTCTCCAAAACATCAACACCCAAATCAGAACAGGTAGAGAAGAGTGGAGGTCACCCTTCTCATAACCACCGTTTTAAGTTGGTTTCACTTGGTTATATTTCCTACACTGTTGGGTGCTTTGAGTTTCGTACTTTAGTTTGTATTCGTCAGTGTCATGAGTGAATCTAGGTCAGATTTTGCAGAATTGGAGTCCACCATAGATGGATATTCAGGTGAGATGCCCACCTCCAGAGTGTAAGCAGAGACATGTTTCCAAGTCTTCATTGTTATTAAATCATGTTCATTAGCAGTCTAATCCTGAGACAAGGTGAATACCGGTGAATTGAGTAGGAAGAAGATACTGCCAGGTTTGTGGGTGATATTTCAGGACATGGAAGCACTGTTACTTAGCCCCTAACTAGGAGCAGCTTTCAATGCAGGAAGTACAGTTCTTTTCCTGAAACGGTGAGAGGTAAGCAATTAAGCGTGGGATCCTTCATGTAGGTAGCAAGAAAACATACTTCATTTTCTCTCCCTCCTTCCAAAAAGTAAATCTGTTATTCTTTTATCATATCCTCTTACTCAACTGCTGTGGTATATTATGCTACTGTTAAACATTTAAGTATGTTCTCTGTAAAGTTCAAGGTTAATTAGACCAGAAGGTTCACTGCCCTTCAGCTTTTGTTACTGGATACACTGTAAGGTTCATCCATTCACCCCACAAGCCTGTTTAATTTTTGCATACAAAGCAGAGCCCATTTTTTGCATTCAGGATCCCTGCTGCTATGAACTATTTGTCCTCTGAAACACTGACCACATTGGCTACAGCATCTAACTGTCAACCTCTGCAACCAGAACTAACTAAAATAATGGAAGACAGTATATTCTTTAAATCTGTAATAAACTTCTTCAAAAATAATAAAACGATCTTTAATATATTAAATAACAATTGTCAAACATTCAGCCAAGAATTAGAAGCTATTTCTCTACAAAAAGATGCAAGAAAAAAAGCCAGTATGGCAAGTATTACAAGGGTGCTACATAATTATTATATCTAGATACCTCCAAATGGAAAACCAAAGGATACAGCAAAGAAAACATGAGAAGATGTATCTTACTCACTGCAACATGTAATAATTAAGCAGATGATAAGTTAGAGGACCTAAGTAAAACCCTAAATCTACTTTTGCTTCTTAAGATAGTTTTATAAAAGGCAATTGGGATTAAAACTTAGTGGTATAGGAAAAAAATACATTGCGTGATATAGCAATGAAAGTCTCCAAGAAGTTGAAACTGAATTTACTTAGGAAAATTTCAGGGTAAGAAAACATCCTCCTTAGAAAATAGTTTTATTTAATGAAGTGGGTTTTTTCTTTCTTCTCTCTTTTCATTTTCATTCCAGCTCTGGTTACGTTTTTGGGGAACAAGAAAGTCCGTGCTTCAGACGTTTCCCGTGAGTTATCAGGAAGTACCAGACATGAGGCAACAGCTTTCCCAGAAAGAAAATCCCCAAGCCTACCACAAACTCAAGGAGGTGTTCTTATTTGTCTTAATATAGGAGTTGGGGTGTAAAGTCTTTAAAAGAAGAGAACAAGCCTTTTGAGTGGGCAAGAGTAGAAGGCTGTATGGAAGCTAAGTTACCCATTTTTAAGTGAAGTGGAAGGGTTAATAAAGTCTATATATGTGAAGTCTTTTTAATATATGCATAAATTGGAAGTGTTGCTTAATGCTTACTCTTCATTAACACAAGCACCCTTTTCAGCCCTGCCGATAGTGAGAGTACAACTTAAAAATTAAAATAAAATTTTTGTTTTCCTTCAGTTTTGTTGTTCTGCTTTCTCATCTTTACTGTCTTCTGTTCTATGAACTTTTCTGCACTGTAATGCAAACTAGATGAAACCAGATTAAGGAAACCAATGAAATGTCTTCTGTAGGGTAAACTGGGAAAGACCTGAAGTTAGTAATATTTTTTTTTTGTATAAATTTGCACACAGAAATAAGCATGGTCAAATACAATGGGTGTACAACAGAAAGATAACTGAACTGTGATAGTGAAGTGTTACTAAACCCTGGGGTCTGTAAAGTGCTGTAACTCCATACTAAAAGCATCTATTTTGTAATCAACTCTTGCAGAGCTCCAGCAAGAAAAATAGAGCAAGTGTCCCAGATGTGCTAACCAAGTGGCACATGGAGCTGCTCTCACTAGACCATATTTCAAACACCAGTAGCTATCTGAATCTGGGGTAGCTTCTTTGCTGGTGGGAACTGCTGGAAGTTTACAAGAAATCCTTTTGCACACATGATAGGAGATAGCTGCTCACAAAAGGTCTATTTGGGAAGTGCCTGGAGTCCTAGGAAGTGACTGAGGTGCAATATTTAAAGTAGGGATTAGATAAAACTAAACCAATGTTAAACCAATGGTAAAAATGCCATGTTCTCCACTTCAGAATAATTTCAGGTTGCATCTGTTCCTAAAGAGTTATTTGGGGAAACTATCCACTGTCCCGCCTATACCTAGACTTGAAAGGCAGAGTTTTGGGCGCAGTTACATGTCCTCTAGTTTCTTCTCCATCTTATTCAGACAACTGTAGCAAAAATACCTGCCTGAGGCCTTCTTCCAGGGGTCTGGTATTGTGCAACAAGGAAGAGGGACTGCTGGGACTCCCTTTCTGCAGGGCTGGGGTTTCCCACCCTGCCAGAAGCTGCTTATGTTGTCTCTCTGTACCAGAGGTCCCACGTGCATCTCTTTCCCCCGCCACTACCCCATCGAGTCACTGAATCTCTTTAGTCCCCAGATACTTTAATTCATTTTTCCTTCATGGAAGGAAATGCGTCAGAGAGCCACTGAAGTACTTTGGAAGAGCTGAGCTGGGAATAACGCTCTTGGGAGGGGTAATGGCTTCAGTCAAATATTCTTTGATCTGTAGGTTATTATAAAACTAGCTGAAACTCTCGGCTCTGCTAACCCACATACAGGAAGGTAAGCTCTCAGCCTCTTTCTCTCAAATTCTCATTTTGCTTTTTTCTAGTTTTCGACATAGTCAGCATGTTTTTGCTTGTTGTTGTCAGGATCATTCCCCCAAGTTTCACAGTTCACCTTGAGCACTGGGCTGGCTGCTCATGGTCTAAACAGGAGGTGAACAAAACTTAACTATCAGAGGGGTGGAGTTAGCAGTCATAGACACAAATAGAAAGATAGGAAAGGGTTGGGAGCATAGCAGGTTATTTATCATGAAGCAATATAATCTCTGACATATTTTTTCTCATATCCTCTAATTTTGTATCATCTTTCTTTACTGATATCTTGACCCTTACTACAGTCTGTGTGTGGTAGCAGCCTCAGTGATCTAGCTCTTGCATGCTTAGATAAGGACATCCCTTCTTTCTCTCAAGTCTTTTTTTTCTTCTAGACCGTGATTATTTTTTGTTCATCTACCTTAGACTTTTCCCTGCTCGTTCACATGCTTCTTGAAATGAGGTACCAACACACATTGCGCTTGCTGCAAGTTGTCATGCTGATCGTTTTGTCTTACCTGTGATACTCATGCTCTGAATCCTTTAAAAGGCTTTGCTTTTTCATAGCAATATGACATGGCTGACTCACAATGAGTTTGTGATTCACTGTATACCCTGATCCTTTCTGAAGAATGTTTCCACGAAATTTACTCCCTTATCTTGTGATTATAAGCGGAAATAAAGTATTATATATGCTGATTTCTATTTATTTCCTATTTCACCAGCCTATTTATTCACCAAGGGAATTCTGAAATATAAATTTCTCCCTCCAAGTGGTTGCAGCTCTTTCCAGCTTAGTGTTTCCCACAAGTTTAATAAGTATAATCTTGCATGTAATTAATGAACAGACTGAGGACAGATGCCTGCATAACCTCATTTTGATATGCTTTTACAGTTTGGTAGTGACCAGCTGCTCTGCATATGCTGTGGTTACATAAGTGTGCTATAATCATGGCTTTTCTATCTAGCACAGCAGTATCCGACAGACGCATTTTCTGATAGCTTGACTGCAAGGTGGAATGTGAGAGGATACCAAAACTCATGGATACCAAGATAAGACAGCTATCACTTCTTCTCATGTATGTGGCCTGCTGTCACTGAGATAAAATAGGTTACCATATTGGGCTGGCATTGTCAACCATTCCTCGTAGTAATCATACATTTGCAGAATGTCCTCCTTATATCCCCTTACTTGTGTCTTACTTTCTGCTTTGGCATCATTGTATTTTTTTGACCATATTGCTTTCTGTTTGGTAATTTGATTTAGTTTTTTATTTTTGGTATGGTTCTTTTTGAGTTTTGGGGTCAATGTCATTATTTAACTAAATTGATTTTTCTGCACTTCGCCACTCCTTGGACTGGGATAGTTTGGGCACCTGTAACCTCTGATTTTTTCAGAATTGTTTTTGATTTTTACGTTCTTCCCATGTGATCTTATCTAGCAATGTGGAGAGTTTCAGAGATGTTTTATTGAAGTCCATTGTCTTTCTTTATCTCTCTTGTTTGCTACTTTTCTTCACCCAGCCAGATTTGCTCAGATTCAAATCTAGAAAGCCTTCCCTATAGGATGTCTTTTATCTTCCATATCAAGAGAATCTCTCTCAAACTTCCTACCTGTTAGCCAACTTTCTCCCATTGTACCATCTACCAGCAGTTGCCTGTTAATTTGAGCAGTGACCTTGGTGGTAATGAACGACCTTAGTACGATTTTATTTGAAATCCTCCCCTTAAAATTATATCCCCTGAATCATCCTTATGCAGTGTTCTAAAGTTATACCATAGTGGGTATATCTTTCCTCTGCTTTCCCTTCACCCCCATTATGTTGCAGTTGTTTGAGCAGATGTCCTGATGAGTTCTGGACCTCGGAAAAGGCACTCATGTTCTCAATGTGTGGATCACGGTTTCCTATCATTCTCCAGCACATAAAGTTCTTCTGTATCAAGATGTGTCTTGTGAACTACCCTGCTTGCTCTGCTAATGAAATCTTAGTGCGTAAGCAAAGCTTGTTCTGCTTATCTGCTCAGTAGTGTACAGTCATCTAGGATGTTCAGCACTTGGACCCCCTGTTTTTCTTTATTTGATTAGTCAGATAAAAGGCAATAGAATGACAAAGTAGTTATGCCTTATAGCACTAATGTCTCATCCGTGTAGGATGGCAGCTCCCGGGATCAGTGGGAAGGTTCACTTGGTTAGCTTCTGCTGACACCTACTGCCAGAGCTGAATGCAGCAAAATAACACAGAAGAAGGCTTTGACACTGTCCCACAGGATTCATGGAACGTAGCTTTGGATTCAGACTACCAGTATTGCACTTGAAGAGATAAATACCATCCATAGTTTTATGGAAATAAGAGGAATACAGATCGGAAATGGCAAAGTCTTCAAGAGCAATCTGGGGTTTTTTGCTGCTGGTTTTCTAGTAAAATTAGTGAAGGACAAGAGTTAATTGAAAGTCATTTTATGCATTTTCTGTGATAGAAGCTAATGAGTTTATGGCTAGAAGTAAATACTTCTCAGAGGCAAAAAAGGTGTAATTTTATTTTTAATAGATGTACATCTTCATTGTTACTGCAAATGGTTTTGCATCAGATTTAAGAAAAAGCTTCTCCTCAAAGCAATTCCTGCCCAGAAGTAGGGACCCGTTTCTTTGTTTTTGCAAACCTCCTTCTCACTTATTTCAATACCAAGAAGCCACATCCAGGACAAGGAAAGGTGGTCGAAGATCCCACTTACTGGAAGGTTGTTAGGTTTAGTGTGATGAATTCATGCGCACAAGAGCTGTAGTTTAGACCTTTATAGGTGTATAAAGGCCTGAGAACTTTTTGAGCTGTCAGAAAACTAGAAACTAGTATAACGTCTGGCTACAGGTGGTGAGGGCGTTTGTGCATTTTGGAAGATGGGATATTATGCTCAGTTGCTAAAGGACTGGGCAACAAACTAGCTTGAAGGGTTCATCTAGTTTATATTTGAACTGTAACAACATGTAGGCTAAAACCTTCAGGAGACAATCTGAAGATAGAGTGGCTTTTTTTGTTTTTCTTATTTTCAGCGAGCTGATCCACTCCCACCATTTCATATTTGTGTACCAGGTTCTTTCCTGTGTCTTCAACTCTGAAAAATACAGGCTCTCAACTTGTCTAATACTTCCAAATTTAAGCATAATCACAAGCCAGACATCACTGCTCTGTGTTCTCTGTAAGAAGCATTCCATTGTCTCTCTCACCCATTTACATCCTTGACTTGGGAATTCTTCTGCCCTGGAAATGGCTGCTCATTCTTCTCTGTTACACTGAGTACTTGCAGAGAGAATTTCACTAAGGACCAGACAGTAAATCAGGATGCTTAAATACATGTGAATGTCATATAAATTTAAGTAAACCTTTAATAGCTGCTGAGATCAGTGACCGTGCATATGCTGTGAACATACAAATCAATACAGGAGTGAGTGTGTTAGTTGCTCGACCTATTTTATTTTATTTTATTTATCTTTTAGTGTAATGGGATTGTACCCCTCCTTCAACTTGTATTTGACAGAGCACTATGGAAAGCAGAAAATATTCACAGTAATTGCCATAGAGACTTCCATATAATCAGGTTACACATCTAAGCTAATAACACTTACATTCCCCTCTTTTTTAATGGTCTACTGCCCTAAAGATTGATTTTCTATTGACAGTTGCTGGACGCTGACAGTCCTGATGAATTCGTTTTGTTTGCCGGTTGTGCTGGCATCAACTCTCAAAAAGATATTCAGGATAAAAAATGTGGGGCCTTAATTTTGCAGAGGAGTTTGCATGTGAAATCAATTTAATTTGCTTGCAAGATAGGGCCTCAGAACCAGATTTTGAGCCAAGAGATAAAAGGAAAAGCACAGGTAAAAAAAAACCAAACAGTGTATCTATCGAGCAGCATGTCTTGGATGCCGTGATGTCCCTGCTTGGGAGTCAGATGTAGAGCTGTTCTTAGCGGACAAGGCTGTACCCGGACAAACATTGGGAACATTGACTTCGCAGCAGCAAAACCTTTGAGCAGGTTATTTGAATAGTTGTAATTAGTATTAGAAGGTCTGCCCAGTATCTCCCTTTTGCACGTTGTTTTCCTACCATGCTTATATTTTGCTAACACGCATACCACATTTTGAGTAGCCCAAATTTGGTCTCGTGTAGGAATTACATCAATGTTAACAAAGTGCATCCATTAGTGGTGTGAAATGCAGGACCTGTTGCAATGGCAGCAGTTCAAGCTCTGACTCAGTGAAAGCGCTGAAGGAAAACAATTTTTCATTTTGGAGATCATTGGAAGGCAGTAGAAAAGGGATATGGAAGTTATTCAGTTGGAAGTATCCAGGACAAGAATCACCAGTCCAGGTCTGCAAAATAAGCCGCATGCTGTTTTCTAACCACCATTGACTAACTATTAATTAACCCAAAGGTTTATGAAAGCTCAACTGAAGTTGCTCAGTGGTGATTCCTGTCCTTCCAGAACACTGTGCTGGGCTGCACACTGCCTCTGAGGACAAGGACGTGAGGAGGCTTGCGACCAACACCCCTTCAGCATACCACAGTGAGCATGGTGGTTAGTGCTCGGGCTTTTAATAACAACTGCCCGAGTGAAGGGCAACAAAATATATGCAGTTCAGCAGCAGTTTGGAAATGAGTGCAGAATTAGTTTAACAAGAGCGATAAATACAAGAGTCCACACTGCATGGAACTCAAAGCTGCTCTGTGCAGTGAAGCACATACTGTTGTTGACTCCTTGTAGACAGCTGGTACTACTAATAGTACTTAGGATATCATAAGTACTATCCAGTCAGGGGCCTAGCCATGCTTTTTAGACACTAGGGTGTCATATCTAAACAGGAAAATGCATTCATTGTGGGTTGTGATGATATTGCCATCTTCCCTCTAGCTCACACTTGTTTTCTTTCTCGAGTGTAAGGCTGAAATGTAGAGTGCTTTTAGGGCCAGGTCAGGCAAAACTGCTAATCTTGCAGGCTAGGCAGGCTCAGCTCTGCCAGGGATTCAATGAAGATAACACCAGACTTTTAGCTATCCTTTCTCCATAATGCATGGTATGGAGAGCACACTGAGTTGTAGGTGAAGGCTAATAATAATTTCCACTTCTCAACAAAGTCAAGCATCTTCTAGTTTATCATGACCTGGTCTTTGCCACGCTGCATAAGCCTTTTGTTTCTGCTTAGCTGGAAACTTCTGTCATGGCTCTTCCAAAGAAACAAGTCCTTCTGGGAAATAATTGCTTTCACCTGGGAATGACCCATTTCCTGAGGGTGAATGACAAAGAAGAGAGGGAATAGCACTGGGTGAAGATCAAACTTACTATTTCAGATCTTGCATCCTGGGCCTGAAAGGAATGCCTGGTATTTTGCCTGGCAGTGCTCAGTTCTCATCAACAAAGTAGCACGGGTTCAGATATATCCTGTTGCTGATAATTAATCACTCTTCTGACCCATTATAGATAGATGTATCTTTGTAATCAGTGTGATCTTCAAGTATGTGGTAGATTTGAAAGTAATCCTACTTTCTTGACTGTGATGTTGCTGTTCACATTGCCTGTGAAAATAGTGTGGTTGTTGCTGTGATCTCTGGTAGGACTCGTTGCTATGCTTCTGCACGTTATCTATAAACAAGGCAGATACTGTATTTCCTGAATTTTCCTTTAAGGCTGCTTAAAGGTTTTGTTAGTCGCATGACCTGTATTCAGTGATATAATGCAGAACTTCCTTATCCTGTTTGCCAGATACAGTGTATAAAGCTTGTAAATAAATATGCATTTAATTTGCATAAATTATTAGCTTGCCAGAGAATTGTGATTTTTATCAAAGATTCTGTAATGAAAGTTTATTGTTGCAGAAATTGCTTGGGCAATCATTCATGATGATAAGTCTGCATATAGCTGGAATACTTAAAAATGTCATTCATCGAAAACATTCATGTTAATTAGGTTCAAGTCACCATAAAAGATAGATTCCTCTATTGACTATCATTTATCAGTCAAATTAATGTAGGGAATAGGAAGGAGAAATGCTTTTGAATTTACAGTCATAGTTTATCAAGTGCTTTCATAAAAACATCTGGCTAGAGAAGTAAACAAAACATCAAAATTTCCATCGGCTTTGACAGGAAAAGCTAATTATTTCACCGGGGTACTACCTATTATTTACTACAAAGTACTATTAAACGATGACAGAAGTGTTTATTTCCCACATGCAAAGAAATGGATTGCTCCAGAGGCCGGCGATGTGACAGAAAAATCCTTTGACATTCCTTCAAAATGCAGGCCGGGTTAGCACAGGATTGTCACCGCCTGATGCCCTGAATGGTGCCCATTCTCAATAGCTGCCACACAGTGTCACAGAGGACAGAGGCTTCCCTATTTGCATTTTTACTGCGTTCTCTCTACTTATGAAGGAAGACTAAGGAATGAATGGGCACAGACTGCTGATTTATCCCCAAGTGCAAGGCACATTGGCAGGATTATGGAACTGGTGATGCTGTTACCTTACTGTCATATGCGTAAAAAAGAATTAGTAGCAGGCAAGAAGGAAAATCTGTCTCATAATTTTTACCTTTTCCTCTTCAAACCTGTCCCAGATTTTGAAAGATCAGATAAAAGATTAGGCTGTGGAATGTACACATTTACACACACACATACATTTTCTATGCTTGACAGATTACTGTTACCGAGAAGGAATGAGCATGCACAGCTCTGCTGCCGTCACTGGAAGGTGGCAGTGCTCAGTCTGTCACAGGGCCAGGCCTGGAGCCATTTTTTCCCTTAAGCCTTTGATAAAGCACACAAACAGAATTTTTCTGTATGTATTAATCATCTGAATATTTATAATTTAAATGTCAGCTGCATAAATTATTTTTCATGGATTAATGAAAATGAAACATGCTCTTTGTATTGGAAAGTGCAAGCACAATATGTTCTCTATAATTTTTATTCTAATTTTAAACTGTTTGGGGGACTATGGAATAGGTAAGGCCTTGGGATGTAAACGCCAGGTGTTTGGTGGAATCAGGACAACGGAGGAGGGAGGAAGCGGTCATTTTTGCCCTTCTGTTTGTAGGGCTGGGCCACTCTGGTACTTGGCAATACCCAGGGAGGTGCCACCTTGTCCTCCAGAAGTTCAGCTTCGGTTTTCCTTTATTAAAGGATAAATATCTATCTGGAATGGCTTCCAGAGAACTTAAAAAAACCTGCGTACTGACAATAACCCTCTTTGAGCTCTCCGCATGAATATGCTGCCAGCCCACTCTGATTAGGTTGGAGGTTGCGATCATTATTCCCTTTCATTTTTGTGAAGTAACATTTCAGATGGCCACTGGAGATAATGTCAGCGCCAGCTCCATTCTCTCATTATCTCCATACGTAGCACCAGCAGGAGAGATCACTTGTATTAACAGCTTGCTCTCATGTCTCCTCGTGTCTTGCTTCTGCGCTATCAGCAGCCGGCAGCTGGGGAACACCTCTGTTGAGATAGCTCACCTCCCAGAGAAGCAGCCTGGCGTAGCTACTCGGGAAGCAAAACCCTGCTGAGGGTATGTTGAGGTCCAGAATGCCCAGGGAGCTCAAAGAGCAGGCACAGCGCTGCCGCCGACGCCAGCCCCGTGCTGGCCAGGCCTGGTTCGCATGACTCGCTTGTGCGGGCAGGCGTTTGAGGCCAGTGGCCATGTGCCCACGCCTCCAGGGGATGGTTGCCTGGGAGGACGTGCTGCTTGCCGTGCTGCTTGGAAACCTCCATGCCCGGGAAGCCCTTGGGGCTCACCCCCAGGCACTTGGACCCTCCTTGTGCAGCAGCAGGGAGGCGCAGGCTGGGGCCCGCCGTGCTCCATTCTGTGAGCTCCTTGTTGGAGACAACCTGTTAGAGCGCAGGCAGCGCTGTGAGGAGATGGGGGACGAAGCCGGGGGACAAGGCCCGGCGGCGGCTTCAGGCAGGGGTGCGAGCAGCCTCCTTGCCCGGCTGCGCGCCCAGAGGGACGGGTGACAGCGAGGGAGTCTCTCTTCAGTGTTCATGGGGGGGGGGAGCGAGCAGGCAGGGGGGACAGAAGAGGGATATATACATGGGAGTGTCACCCTAAGCACCACTGCCCGCCCTTCCCTCGGCCCTGAAGCGGGAAGCGCAACAAGCGCCAGCGAAGCGCCCTAAGTGTGTCCCTCTCGGCTCCCCTCCTCCGCGGCCCGCCCGCGGGAAGACTACACTTCCCAGGAGCCCGCGGGGCGGGGCGGGGCGGCCGGGCCGGCTCCTCCCGCCCCCGCCCTCCCCCTGCCACCC
>WEKW01011243.1:65033-90717 GCA_013389905.1 Sula dactylatra
CCGCCGCCGTCTCCTCAGCAGCAGCCGCAGCCGCCGCCTCCGGCCGCCTCCAAGAAGCGGGACCGGCGCATCTTCTCGGGTACCTGCCCCGACCCCAAATGCCAGGCGCGGCTCTTCTTCCCGGCCCACGGGCCGCAGGGCAGCGGCAGCATCGAGTGCACGGACTGCGGGCAGCGCCACGAGCAGCGGCAGCTCCTGGCCGTGGAGGAGGTGACGGACCCCGACCTGGTGCTGCACAACCTGCTGCGGAACGCGCTGCTGGGCGTCAGCGGGGCCGGCCCGCCCCGCAGGAACACCGAGCTCGTCAAAGTCATGGGCCTCTCCAACTACCACTGCAAGCTCCTCGCCCCCATCCTGGCCCGCTACGGTATGGATAAGCAAACGGGCAAAGCCAAGCTCCTCACGGAGATGAACCAGGGAGACATCTTTGACTGCTCCCTCCTGGGCGACCGTGCCTTCCTCATTGAGCCGGAGCACGTTGAAACCATTGGTTACGGAAAGGACCGCTCTGGCAGCCTCATCTACCTGCACGACACCCTGGAAGACATCAAGAAGGCCAACAACAGTCAGGAGTGCCTCATTCCTGTCCATGTGGATGGAGATGGCCACTGCCTCGTCCACGCGGTCTCGCGGGCGCTTGTGGGCAGGGAACTCTTCTGGCACGCTCTGCGAGAGAATCTAAAGAAGCATTTTGAGGAGAATCTGAGTCACTACAAGGCGCTTTTCCACGACTTTATTGATGCAGCAGAGTGGGAGGACATTATCAATGAATGTGACCCTCTGTTTGTTCCTCCAGAAGGTGTACCAATGGGCCTTAGGAATATTCACATCTTTGGTCTGGCCAACGTCCTTCACCGGCCTATCATCCTGTTAGACTCCTTGAGTGGAATGAGAAGCTCCGGAGATTACTCAGCGACGTTCCTCCCTGGTCTGGTACCTCTAGAAAAATGCATGGGAAAAGATGGCATGTTGAACAAGCCAATCTGCATTGCATGGAGTAGCTCAGGACGTAACCATTATATTCCTCTAGTTGGAATAAAAGGTGCTGCTTTACCTAAACTGCCTAGGAAGCTGCTTCCTAAAGCCTGGGGAGTTCCTCAAGACCTCATCAAAAAGTACATCAAGTTAGAGGAGGACGGTGGTTGTGTTATTGGCGGAGACAGAAGTTTGCAAGATAAGTACTTGATGAGACTCGTTGCTGCAATGGAGGAGGTTTTCATGAGTAAACACGGTATCCATCCCAGTCTTGTAGCTGATGTACATCAGTATTTCTACAGAAGGACTGGTGTAATAGGAGTCCAGCCTGAAGAAGTCACTGCAGCTGCCAAAAAAGCAGTGATGGACAACCGCCTTCACAGGTGCCTCATCTGCGGGGCCCTTTCAGAGCATCATGTTCCTCCGGAGTGGCTGGCTCCTGGGGGGAAACTCTATAACCTGGCAAAAAGTACCCACGGCCAACTAAGGCCTGACAAAAATTACAGTTTTCCCCTGAACAGTTTGGTATGTTCTTACAACCCCGCAAAGGATGTGCTGGTACCAGACTATAGCCTGAGTAGTTTGACTGCTTGTAACTGGTGTCATGGTAACTTAGTGCGCCGCGTCAGAGAAGATGGATCTGTTTCATATTTGGATGGAGACAGAACTAACACTCGGTCTACAGGTGGCAAATGTGGCTGTGGATTCAAGCACTACTGGGAAGGTAAAGAATACGATAATCTCCCTGAAGCTTTTCCTATTACTCTAGAGTGGGGTGGAAGAGTGGTGAGAGAGACGGTCTACTGGTTCCAGTATGAAAGTGACACATCTCTGAACAGCAATGTGTATGACGTCGCCATGAAACTTGTTACCAAGCACTTCCCCGGTGAATTTGGTAGTGAGATTCTTGTTCAGAAAGTTGTCAACACAATATTGCATCAAACGGCCAAAAAGAACCCTGATGATTATACCCCTGTAAATATCGATGGTGCTCACGCCCAAAGAGCTGAGGATGTACAGCAAGGACAAGAGTTAGAGTCGCCACTTCCAACCAAAATTATTTTGACTGGCCAGAAGACAAAAACTTTGCACAAGGAGGAGCTGAATATGAGCAAAGCTGAAAGAACTATTCAGCAGAACATTGCAGACCAGGCTTCTGTAATGCAAAAACGGAAAAGTGAAAAATTGAAACAAGAGCATAAAGGGCAACCTAGGGCTGCTTCTCCTGGGGCTGTTCGTGAGGGGCCATCATCTGCACCTGCTACACCAACAAAAACCCCATATTCTCCAACGTCTACAAAAGAAAAGAAAATTCGAATAACCACAAATGATGGGAGGCAGTCAATGCTTACACTGAAGTGCACTACCACCTTCCTGGAACTACAGGACAGCATAGCGAGAGAATTTAACATTCCTCCCTATTTGCAATGTATTCGCTACGGCTTTCCTCCAAAAGAGCTTCTGCCTCCTAAAGAAGGCATGGAAAATGAGCCTGTTCCTTTGCAGCATGGTGACAGGATTGCGATAGAAATCCTGAAAGGTAAGGACGAAGGCAGGCAGTCTGCTTCAGCACACTCAGCCCATGCCGTGAAGCATGAAGATGTTGCTGTGACTAGTAAAATCTCATCGAAGGAACTGCAAGAGCAAGTCGATAAGGAAATGTATTCTCTCTGTCTTCTGGCAACGCTAATGGGTAAGGCTGACTTCAAGTTATACTGTTAAATTGTATTTTTAAGTAGAAGAGAACATTTTATAAACTGTAGTTACATCCATATCTCTTTTTTTTCCTTTTCTGTAACCATGGAGAAGGTTAGTTCCTTTATTCCTCTATTTGAAGAACATTTAACTTGCTGTCAGTGATTTGCAGAGTGTCGTGACTTTTAAAAATGTGTATACGAGATAGTTGTTCTTTCCTTGCTATAAAGCTCTCTTTTTAAAAATTGCTGTTTAGAAGTTGTTGCATTTCCTCTTCTGTCTGTTTGTTTTTCCTGTCTCTCATTAGGCATACACCTGATGTGTATGTGTCTGAGCAACATGCTCTCTTTTTTTCCTACATATCCCTCAGGCTTCAGGAAATAGATTCAGAGCAGAGGTGAGAAGAGGATGCTGAATGTCTGCTCATGGGAAGTTTGAGGACCAAATTGTTACCTTTGTAGTAGGATAAAGTCCTGGCATTTCTTCCCACAGGGAATTGTGTTTAAGCAAATCAACACAACCTTGTATCCTTGGCTAATCTGGTAATTTTAAGTGAAGATCAGGTCTTAAAGAGCTATGAAAAGTAGTATTTCAGAAGGTAAGCAGAGGAGAAACTGAAAGAAGCTAAACACAGATTTGAATCTCAAAGGTGGACATATGTTTGCAAAGCTATGCTTATAAGTTGTCAGTCATGTAAAACTGACTGTAACTGTTAATAATTCAAGACAAAAGGACTTTACTCAGGTGCCTGTGGTTTTTATTTTCATATTGGACTCGGGAGACTTGGACCTTCATTTGTGTGCTTTCTTCATCAGGTTTCACAGTTCTTGCTGCTTACCAGCAGGAAGTAGAACAGTAATTATCATACATTTAGTTCTATGAACCAGGGGAATAGTAATGTTTACGGGGTGTTTTTTTGTGGGAGCCTTCTCTTTTGCTGGAGGGATTTGGTGTGGCTAAAGCATGTGATGTTTTAGAAACGAAACAATTACATAATCACAGAGTGGTATGTCAGAACTTCATAATGCAGAACTTTGATTCTTCTCCAAGCCTGATTGTTTACTCCCGTGTGTCTCTTGCAAGATAGTGTGCTGAATCACTAGCCACCTCGTCACACTGCAGTTCCAAAGTACAGGAAGAGGTTAGGATTAAAAGCTGTCTTAATTTTGAGATCAAGCTTAAAAGACTACTCTTTTGTTTTCAGGAAATACTCCTGAAAATGTAGTTATTGGCTTACAAAACCTCTGAGGTGCTTTAAAAGTATCTCAGTGACTTCAGCATTAAGGTGTCTCATTTTTTTACAAGTATTTATTTATAAACTGTGAGCTGATCTTGTGTACAAGAATCAATTTTTGTCTTTGACTCTCATTGCTGTTAGACTCTGTTTCTGAAGCACAGGCTAGAATAGAATTTACCCCACCCTCCTCTGACTGCATCCATTTTGCATTACTAGTCAAAATAAAAGTGTCAGCAAATGATAAACCAACCAGTTACAAATGATAAACCAACCAGTTACAACAACTTAGGCAGCTACTGAATAAGATTCTATTTTTATATAATCACTTTTCTCATCAGGGCTTCATTTTCCTTCAAAGATACTTGTGGAAAAAAATCTAGACAGTTGACTACTTAAAATTGTGATTTATCAATGGGGAAACAAACTCTAAGATCCTTGCACTTTCTTCAGAGTGTTGGAGTGGCAGTTCCTCAGGGTGGTATTTTTAGCCTTTCTGGGACAAGAAGCCTCAGCATTTCTCAGTTGCGTTTCTGTACTGCTAAAAACCAATGCTGCAAAGTTCTGAGAGTCAGCTTATCCTGCGTGCTCTTGCTGTAACTTTGTTCTGCTCAAAGCATTCATCAAATACAGTCAGATTAGAATGTGTAGAGGGGAGATGCTATTGAAATAGCTCTCTGAGCCAGACACGCTTTGCTTTTTTTTCCCTCCCCATGCCCATAGTGAAAGTGTGTCTTCAAACATCTATAACCTTTCTGGATGCTTAGAAGTTCTTTTTTCATACAGGGTCTCTTGTAGGCTGACTTGATGCTTATTTCATATTTCAGTTACTAGAATTTTTCTCTTCTGGTCTCAGCTAGTTAACTTATTAAAATTTTAGACTATGTTCTCTAATTTTTATGTATATAACTTAAAAATAAACCTTGGGAAATTAGGTACTGTAATTTCTGGACTACTTAGCTTTACAAAAAATCATGGACAATGTGTTTTCTCCCCTCTTTGTTTAGCTCAAAATAGAGAATTCTGTCAGGAACTTTAATTTTACATTAACATAGTTAAAACATTATGTTTTTAAACTGATTTTATATACACCCATGCAGAAGCACTCTGGATACATGCAAGCCAAGTATGAATCTATTTTGATTGGTTTGTTTTGCATTAATGAATTTGTCAGTGTGGAAGAAATCAAAATAACCAGGTTTAAATTAAATGTATTGATTGATACCAGGATTTGCTTGGATTTAAACAGCTTGTTTTTAAGCCAGCTGTAGTTCCCTGTAACCTATGTTTATTACCCGAGCTTTTGATGTCTTGCACTTCAGTGTGTCCTCTCTGCTGTAAGAAGGGACAGCCTTGGGCTTCCACTGGCATAGGTTAGTCTGCACCTGCCCTTTTTCAGCAGCGTATGAGGCATGCTTGTGGGTAGGATAGTCTTCATTTGTTGCCATACCTTAATGTTGTGGGGCTGAGGTCTGGTCTGAAGGAGTGTGCACTGCAGTGGGAATAGTACAGAGAACATCATCTCTTCGATAAATGTAGTGTCTTGAGGGAGTTTTTAATCTAACTAAATGATCACACAAATTAACTTGTGACCTACAGACATCTTACTCCCGTGGTAAACAAACCCAAAACAAACAGTTAAACCCAACTAGCAACAAAAATGTGCAAACCTCAGACATAGTTTAGTTGAATCACACACACTAGTTCCTCTGATCTGGGAAAGTCCAGTTGTAATTGTGGGTTTTTTGGTGTTCTAATCTGATATCTCGTTTTCAAAACAGCATAGTTAGTTTGTATTTCTTTCAGTGGCTGATGCTAGTGTTGCATAAAAGACTATCTAAACAACGATGCTTCTCTGGTGCAAGGCTTGAAAAATCATGCCGGGAGTGAGTGGGGCATCTGTCCTTGGAGAACGCCACTGATGTGTAAAACTGGGCGGCTTCTAAAAGCCTGGTGGTTGTCTAGTGAAAGGGAAGGGAATCCTTCAAATACGAATGGATTGCTATGCAGCAGTACAGGAGTCTTTAGTATCGAGTCAGCCACTGTGTGGCTGCGGGCTGTGGCCTCCCCAAGCTTCAGTAGAGTGACGACTGTATTCTGTTACTTATCAGTGCAGTGTTTATTTTGATTCCTGTGGGCAGTATTTAAACCATCAGGAAAACTTCAGCTTGCGGCTGCTTGGGGGGAAAATGAAGAGCCACAGCAGTGATGCTCTGGAGCCATTGTATATAGGGATGTGTATTTCAAAATGTAAATGAGAACAGGGATGCAAGGTAGCAGTGAACACCTTGTGAAATAGCAAAAAATATAAGAGACAGTGTTGTTATCAGTAATTGTCCTCCCTCCATGCAGGTGTTTGAAGAAGAGGGAAAATGGTGACAATAGTGGGGAGGAAAAGAGAATGTTCCTTTTAATTTTTTTTTTCTTTTATTGGCTCAGTGATAGCTGGAGAGGAGCTTCAGATTTATTAGCAAGTCAGTAGAGAGGAGTTACCAGGATAAAATCAAGAGACAAGACCTTTTCTTCAGTAGATCATGGAAAATAAGAAAGATGAGTAGTTGGTTTTACTGGGGTGTTCTTGCTAGGGAGTGAAGGCCAAATCTGTGAGCTTTGCATGCACATGAATGCAATGAACCAGAGCATATATGATTCAAGGGAATGCATTTAAAATTAATCAGATTATGTAGGTCTCCTGCCTTTAAAATGTCTAAAGACAAACACGATGAAGATGCACTGTACCTTTTTATTGAGAATGGGGACTTGAAGTGGAGAGGTGAGTGACAGAATCCTTCTGGTGGCGGGACAGATGAGCAGGGGAGTCCCATGCCGTTGGGGACGGGAAGCAGAAAAGTCAGAGAGTGGCTTGAAGGGTTTCAAAGTGTAATGTAGCACATAATGCCACTGTCACAAGGGTGAAACATTTTCTCACCTGAGTCGGGTGGGATAGGAGAGTAGCCACAGTTACCTTGTGGGATATGCAGTGAAGAAATGCAAGGAGGGATTTAGATGTGCTCTACATTGTGGAAGCCATTAAAAATAACTTTTTATTTTGCTCTTAACAGCAAGCAAAGAAATATTGGTGGATAATCTTTTACAGCCTCACACATTCCAGCTATCTCTTCCAAGTAGTAAGTGCATCCAGTTAACTTTAGTTGATGATTTACATTCTCCAATTTTAATAGAGAATTGAGAGACACGGTTATTGAGATGTTGATGCCTAAAGAAGGGTGCAATTTCTGCTTAAAGTATCTCAGTATGTTCCCTGAATGTTTGATATAGAGTGGGAAAAGCAATTTTTTTCTGAAAATGTATATGTGCAGTAGTTGTTTCTGCATCAGGAGAATGGAATTTATCAGTACTTTCTGTTTGCACTACTTTGACAGCTACATCACACATTACTTCTCTGAAGCAGGTAAGTGGTTAGTGAAATGAGGAAAAGGGTATAGGTAAAAATGCAGATCTGAACTGATTTAGCAGGTGCTGTTAGGTCACTGGTGTTCTGTCATTGTAACCCAATTTTTTCCTGTTATTTATATTCCTTTCCTTACATAGTCTAGGTTGTTATTTCTCTTTTTCCTTCCTCTCGGTGGCATTTAAAGTTGTCACATTTCAATGCCATTTTTGGCATCTTTGAAAAATGCCAGTTACACAGGACTGCTGGGGCCTCACAGTTGGTATTTTGTTGTGAACTCTCAAGAAAAGCAAGTTAACAGACACAGCTTCTACGCTGCTGCTGTGTGGACGTTTGTATCTCAGCTACAGTGTAAAGTCTGCTGTATGGCAGCTGTGAAATTGAGATCTGATTTTTGAGAAGGTGTAGGGCTATGGAATTGAGGTTTTAATGTGCAAGAGTATGTGCTTGAATTTTGGAAGTGTGTTAGTCATTTCCTAGTTTTATGTTGAAAGCATGGGTAGGAGGGGAATGGAGGCTCATGTGTAGGGCCTGGCAAAGAACCAGGAGCTGCAGCTTGGAACAAATCAAATTTGGGAACCTTTGTACTAGAACATGTAGGATATTTGAGTGCAGACAGTGGTATGTTTCCCTGAAAGTTTCTCAATGTCCTGGGCTCCTGTTCTGTAAATTTGCAATAAAAATTCAAATTCTTAATTGCATAGAAGAGAGTGAGGTTTCAGCTTTTAATTCAAGGAGTTATATTTTCAGCCATTGTCTATAATGTTAAAATACTACTGTTTAATTCTAATGATTATGTTTGATTTTTACAGGAGAAGATGTTTGGTCTTATGCAAAGGGGCTTCCTCAATTGTTTCAGCAGGGTGGAGTATTCTACAGCATAATGAAGAAAACCACAGGTGTGTGTTGGTTTTGTTTTTATCCCTTCCTTCCTTTTTACAAATCTCTAAAACTGTAAATTGGTATTGAGTCACTTGTAAGCATAAATATATTTTTATTTTACTACCATGGTACATTTTCATTTTCATAATATTGTAGAATGCCTTATGCTTCCTCAGAGAGCCTAAGACTAGGGCACCTTATGAAGACTAGGGCACCTTATGAAGACTAGTCTATTCAACTTAAATCTCTTCTTTTCTGAAATCTTCTCTACAACCATACATCTCCATTTAAACTTCCTGAATTGTACAAAAAACTTCAATAAGTGAACAGAATTTTTTTTTAGGGGCGGGGGGGCGGAAGGAAGATCAAACAAAGAGAAGATCATAGGACCTATTCCTGTTATACTTTAAAACACTTACTGGATATGCAGTTCATCCTTCTAGTGTGTTTCTTAGTAGATGTTTTATACAGGGGTACTGCGTGTTTTAAATTTAAATGGTTGGTTAAACTTGTCTTTCATATTCCTAAGATTGTTGTTCAAAAGCAAAGCTATCCATCCTCTTCGTGCGTTGCTAAATGTCTCATCTTGGACTATATGCAGAATAACTAAGCAAGTAGTTAGAGTATATTTGATTTTTAGATGGCTTTATAAATACTACTTACAAAGAATAACATCTGTTTCTTTCGAGAAGAAAGTACTATTCAGTTATCTCTCATTTAAAGTTTATTTTCTTATTGAAGTCTTTGCATTCATAGTTTAGATCTTGTGGGTTCATCTATAATAATGATTCCTTTGCTACTTTCTTACCGTTTGATTTCTTCTTAGGCGGTTTTATCAATCTTAACTTAATCTTGCTTATTTCTGGAAACAGGTATTTTACCACATGATTCTGTTCTGTTTGCAGTAATTAAACTGCTTGGTATATTCAGTGCCCAATATGTCTCACTGAATTATTAGCCTGGGTAATAGAATTAGCATGCAAGTGTCTTAGAGCAGATCTGTTTTCTTTTAGTTTTCTTTTACTATGCTTGTATAGTAAAGACTGGTGTATTGTTTGTGGCAAATGAATTAGCTTAAACAGTGCCTGATGAAAAGGATGTTCTGGACCGATTAATGACTAGCTGGAGTTGAGAACCTGAAATGAATCCAAGGGATTTTAACCCACCTGGTCATTAACCCACAGAAAATGCCTGACTTAAAAGTCATTTTTGCCAACTGACAGTGTCAGAACTAAGGCTGTGGGAGATGATACTCTGTATTTGAACATTACTGCATTTCTGTGTGTGCAGGTATTTTACACTACCTTGGTAGGCAGAATGACTATTTCAGCATTAACATACTTGTATGATTTTAACATTTTATTAACTACTAAATTTCCACATTAAACAATTACAGTGTGCAACAACCTAACTTTTTTTTTTTCACTTAAAGAAGCTCCTTACCTATTTGTAATATTTTAATTAATGTAATAATGCAAGTGTTATACTGGACATCTGGAACAAAGCTTTCTATCAAGTGTAGGTACTGTTAATCAATTGAAATCTGCTTTAGTAGATCTTGTTTTAAGATCTTATTTTGAGATTTCAGGATTGCAATTGCAGAGGCAGAAGCTGTTACAGCTCTCTTGCAAATGAAGGTTGAGCTGGTAAATTATGTAGTAAAACTGTGTTCTTCAGGCTAAGTTAGACAGGTAGGTGTTTGGGGTTAAATTCTGTCCTGTGTGTGTTCTGGCTGTTTGGTTCCCATGGATATGTAAAGAAAGGAGCTAGGTGTCTGAAGTTCTCGAAATAAAATTTCATCTGTAGATTCTCTGCAACTGTAAAAGTGTGTGAATCAGAAGCTGTGGAGGATGAGTGAGATTGGTCAGTTGGCGCATCAGTATAAAAACAGATCAATAACATTTCAAATTGAGTGACCTTTTTCATTGATGCCCAGAATACTTGTTTTGACTGCATTGTATTTGATAACGCAGAAACAGGATTTGCTTGTTGTGTTTCTTCCCTTCTGCATAATTTCTGGTGTTTTTCTTCAAGAATTGTAAGAGAATATGAGGAAAAAATCCCATTAATTTACCTATTCCTAGCACTTCTTTTAAAAGCGTTCTTTTTTGTTGTAGCTCTCCTTGCATAGCTGATAGAATTGAAGTGAAGAGTTGTTGCAGCCAAGTTTTCATTTGGAGATAGCTTTTAACTCACAGAAAGCCATTGTCACTGAAGTGATACCTTACTGCTTTTACCACAACCTGTATGGGACAGAGTTGAAAGAGTTATTTTGTATTTTATGATGATAAACTGGAAAACCCAATGTTGCCCATTTTTGACATGGACCAGCTTCAGAACTTAAATTTGTCTAGTGAACTTGCAATTTTAGGAGATTGGTCAAATTTTAAGTGGGACAATGAAACAAACAGCAGATCAGAAACAGTATGCCTCATGTTTATTTTGTAAACAACAAAACTTCTGATGTCCAGGACTACTAGACATAGTAAGCTTAAAACACTTTTGTTTATTTAGTAACAATTCTTCTCTGAGAAGAAAAGTAGCAAATTTTAAGTTCCTCAGGCTTAGCAGCAGTTGTACACCCTGAAATCCTACTGCAGTTCTAACTAGTATGGAAGTGGTCTTAAATAGTACTTCTCCAGATAGTCGGTGATTTGAAATGTGCTCTTTGGCAGTTTTCTGGGGATTTTGTTTGTTTGTGTGTTTTCAGGGCGGGGGTTGGTGGTAGTGATGGGGTTTGGCTTGCTCTGTGTTACAGCAAGCATATACCATACACTATTTCCTTAACTTATGTTGTATTCGAACTGCAAGTCCCAGCAAGGTGGTTATTTTATCTAGCAATACTACACTCCTGCCTCTTCATTAGAATCACCATAGAAGGCAGCATCATCACCTTAGGGAAATACTGTCATTGCTATCACATGGCATACAAGCCTAAATTGGTTTTCTCTCACTGTAGAAAGTTTCAGTGTGTTTGTTTTTACATACTTGATGCAATAAGTTTAAAACCACTAATTACTGTGTATTCAGAGTGTGCCTTAAAATATGTTAGCACTTTGAATAACTTCTTCTATCTTTATAGGTTTGGCTGATGGCAAGCACTGTACTTTTCCACATCTGCCTGGTAAAAACTTTGTGTACAACGCAGCAGAAGACAGATTAGAGCTGTGTGTGGATGCTGCTGGGCACTTTCCCATCGGTCCTGATGTAGAAGAGTTGGTTAAAGAGGCCTTAAGTCAAGTGCGAGCAGAAGCTACTTCAAGAAGCCGGGAAGCAAGTCCTTCACATGGAATGCTGAAGCTGGGTAGCGGTGGAGTAGTGAAAAAGAAATCTGAACAACTACATAACATAACTGCATTTCAGGGAAAGGGCCATTCCCTAGGAACTGCATCTAGTAGTCAACAACATGATCAAAGAGCCAGGGAAACACCACTTTTAAGAAAGCATAGCACAGAAACGGACTTCAGTCCTTCTGCTAAAATTGAGCCTTCGGTATTCACAGCTGCTTCTGGTAACAGTGAGCTTATCCGAATTGCTCCGGGAGTTGTGACAATGAGAGACAGCAGGCAGCTTGACCCCACTTTGATTGAGGCACAGAGAAAAAAGTTGCAGGAAATGGTCTCTTCTATTCAGGCTTCAATGGATAGACATTTGCGGGATCAGAATACAGAGCAGTCAGCATCAGTTGATCTATCTCAAAGAAAAGTAGAGGCAGTGAGTTCAACTGCTAAAACTGGGAGCTTTCAGGCTGGCTTACCCGAGTCGTTTTCTGCACCAGGTGGTACCGAACACTTGAATACCGAATCAACTGATGGTAATGTGGTGAATTCTGTGGGAACAACATTCCCTGCAAGGTCTAAAGCACAAAAGGGAAATTCTGTTGAGGAGCTTGAGGAGATGGATAGTCAAGATGCAGGAATCACTAATGCAACTGAGCCAATGGATCACTCTTGATAGGTTAAAATCTAATAAGGGTAGGAGAAATTACTGTTCAAATGTAATGTTTATTGGCTGGGCCACACAAAGTGATTAGTTATTAAATCTTGTATGTATGTCAAAGATTATATCATCTTATTCAGTGCATGATAAGCAAGTGTGTGATTGGCAATAGCTTTCAATATTACCATACTGCTGCCCAGGCTGGCTCTGTTACCTGTAAATTAGTTATTAGGAAATGCACTGAGATGAATATCTGCTGTAAACGTGGGTTCTTGAAAATTCTTTGTAATTTTTAATTCCTTAGAAGTCCTAGAATTTAGAGCCCATGCAAGGTTCTTACCATGCTAGTTTAAGGTTACTGGAAAGGCTAGAACAGGCAAAACTAGAAACGTGACAAAGTTAATCCTGTCCCAGGTACTTAATTCCACTCAAAAATACACTATAAATGTGAATTACACATAAATTTCAAAACGCAACTGAAACTAAACTTCTGCTAAATTTGATAATGCAGCATATACAGTACTCTAATTACATTGTGCTGGCACTTCTTCCGATTTAAAAACTTTTTCATTCATACAGCTGTATACGCTTGTCAGAAATCTTGGAATAAGTGTAACTTCAGTAAACTCTAATTTCTGCCTATTGTCAGTTTAAGCAAGTTAGAAAAAAGGCTACATAGTGTATGATGAAGATAAAGTGAATGTGGTGTGGTTATGCATGGCTGCCTGAGCCAACACAACCATTTTGATGCTCTGTTAGTAAGTGATAGCATGTTTTTATTTCCTCCCAAATACCGAGCTGGTCAGACGTTGTGCAACTTTTAACACAACTACAGGGGAGGAGGAGTTGGCAATTGCAAGAAACAATAAATGTTCAATGGTAAATCCATTTCTTTTAAAATAATTTGACTACTAGCACTGGTTAGTAATGGCAAAAATTAAATAACAGCTGTCCTCTTCAAAGCAAATTAACAATTTATTGGAAGGAAATGACTCTCTCATAGATTATCCTGAAGTGTTCGGAGATGATTGAGCTTTTGACAGCTCACTGTTTACTCCATGGAAAGTTTCACTGTCTAATAAGACTGCTCACCTTTATTAGCCTCACTTCAGTTTGTGATGCAGGTTTCCCTGCATCAGTGATAACATAGCTGGTATCCACTTGAGTAGCGTGTTCATCAGGCCTGCAGTGCTAGTTCTTAAGAAGCAGCCATTGTGCTTCCTCCCTAAGGATGGAATGTGTATCTGATACTGCACTTTGCTTCCTATCTTCAGAGTCATATTTAAGTGCACTATTGTTGCTTCCTCTCATGGTAAAATAACGTTGAATGGATGGAAGATGTTAATACAGCTTCAAACAAATTAAGAGCATTTAAATATTGAAGTCTGTCTTTGTGCACATGTGGGTTTTTACCAGTTCACAAATGTTGTTTGTATTGTATATGTTTGTATTCAGAAAAGTCTCCTCACTTTTTACATTTCTAATCACTTAAACAGTTCTAAGCATTAGTATGATAAAATGTCCCAGGAGGGAAGATTTATTTTTGTATGTAAAAATTAACTGAAGCAAGTCACTTAAAGAATAGCCCCCGTTTTGTCAAAGTAAATTGAAATGCCTCTGTTGGTTAACTTTTTATGTAGAGGGAATAAATATTTTATGATTTAGTACACTACTTACAGGTAAAAAATACGAATCACCTTTGCACATATTAATGAAAACTTCTAAGATCTCAGATTGCTAACCTGTAAGTCAGCAGTTTGGAAGCTTGGAATGTATGAAGTAATTTGGCTCGCCAGAACTGACCTTGCTGATGCACTGATTAACTGGCAGGGCTCATTCAGTGAGAAACAGGATGCATATGCAGCAGCTGGAAGCCTGCCATGACTTCTGAAAACATTGTCTCCCCTGAATCAGCCTAGCTGTCTGAAGGCTACTTCTATATGGAAAGTGTTGAGTAGAGGCTTGTGCTTTGTCACAGTGTGAGGTTTAGCAGTGGCATGTTCCCGGCAAAGAGTGTAAGTCACGAGAGGCTGAGGGGGAAGAATCTCCTGGATCTCTTCCATTTTACACAAGATAACTATCCCTTAGACATTTTTAATCTTTATTTAAATAAAGAAGTCTTCCTCGGCTGAAAAAAATACAGGTAGAGTATAAGAGAATTTTAAGTTTCAAATAAATTTAAATATTTATTGCACATCATCCTTATTTCAAGGGAAGTTGCTTACTTTTTTCATGCCTTTCCGGTAAGACTACAGAAGTTTGTGTGCCTTTTACTGTGTAAAGAGGAAGGCTTGGTTTAATTTTGACACTCTTCCCATTTCAGCAGTAATTTGTCATTTTCCTTCTTACCTAAATAGAAATAGACACAGATAATAGCTCTGTTTGACTCACTTAGTGTTATCTTGGGTCCACTCAAGTCATGTAGATCAGAACTCTCCAGTTCCTACAACAAAATGGTCTCAAAAAGGAATGGTAAAATGATGTCAAAATCACAAGATCATCCGATATGGTTTCCTCTGGCGTAAAGCAGGACTGTGCATATTTCTTTGCAGTGTTCTTATTTCACGTAGCTTTCTCATGCATTTAAATATCAGTGGTTTTGAGAAAGGCAGCTTTTGATACTCTCAAGTGAAGCTAAACTTCATCTACATGCTTGTGAGATGTGTAACTGTACAGGAGAAGTGAAATAAAGAACACTGAAGTGTAAGTTTGAATAGATGTTTCATTTGATTGCTAGCAGTGGGTAGAAATATAAGTTGAGGCAAATCTGTGTGCCTGTCTTAGGAGCACCCATGTGCTTGTTAGATTTCCCTGTTAGAGTCAGGAAAATGATGGTGGGGTACAAGGGCAGGGAAGATGTTGAGTCATTGTGGATATGAAGCCCTGTCAACAGGACTTCTCAAATGGCGTGAAGAGTGTCCCTTTCTCAACAACCCCCCAACTTCTTGCTACTGATTTGCCTCTGGACTTAAGCTGTGGCTCTAAATTATTTTTGAGTACCTGCCTTGATTACTTTCTTGTCTAGGGGCTAACCACCTTTTACACAGTGTCTCATGGCAAACAAGACATAAATTATTTGAATATCCTAAACTTTACAGTGGCTTAGTATGTATAATGTAAATGAGAGATGACTACTGAAAATACAGGCCCAGTACAAAAAAAAGAAGAGGAGAATGAATTAGATTGCTGATGAGCATATGAGAAACCTCAGGAGAACAGATCAGTTTTCCAGGCAAATGCAAGATTTTTACTACTTCAAATGGCTGGCTGCTTAGTAAGGTTGACTTTTTGATACTGCTGTGAATTGTGTGCATTTTGGTGAGGTGAAAATAAATAGCTTTTCAAATGAAATCATATAAATATATTTGGGATGTCTTCACTGGTATAGCCACAAGACAGCAATGTATATCGTTGGTTTTGTGAATCCCATATAGCTTACTAGTCTTCTGATGGAAAATGTGTGCTAGACGTTGCCTCCGACAGAATGCTCTTGCAGTGTCCCAGAGGCACAGTGCCACAAGGCTGTATGCTAACAACTCTGCACAACAGGCATACTCTCAAGACCAAAATGCTTATTTTAGAGTCTTTTGAAAAGTAGAATCTATTGTCACTGTCACAAGGTTAGCAGAGTTGCTTGCCACTTTTTCAATGCCCTGAAAATGCCAGGTAATAAAATTCTTAGTATGCTTACAATTGGGAGAGCGATGCTCGATTGGAAATGTATAAAAAAATGAATGATTTAAGAAGATGCCACTGTTATCTCTACATTTGTTTGGCTCCCATTTTCAAATAGCAGAATCTACATGTTTTTGTAAAATATTAACAATAGTATGAAGTAGATCCTTCTGTTAAAGAAAAACCACAACAGTAAGTGGTTTCTTTATTTTGCTTGTGGATATCAGTTTAGCTTCTTAAAATTGAGAAGTTGCTTAAGATCTTTAGAATGCAGGATTCCTTCTGAGCCCTTATGCCTGCGGTTGAGCAATAAAAGGTTGAAACAAGAGTGGTATTTTCAGAATTATTTTATGTTTAACGAGGATTATTGCCAAGAAATGAAAGAGTGCACTTTTAGGAGGGAATGCTATTTAAAATGTATAAATAAGAATTAAAATAGTGTATATATTTAGAAAACAAATCTTTTTAAACAGTAAGTGCTTTACATGTTGAATTAAAAATAAATTAGCATAGAAACTATACCATCTTCACAGTACTGGCTGTTATCCAGCACAGTTTGGTTTGTTTTATTTGTGATTGCTGTACTAATTATATTTGATTTTTTATCTGTAATGTAACAATAGTGTATTATAACAGTATATAGTGTACTATACTACACTTCACTGTACAGTATTTGGAATTTTCTTTGATTGCTATATTAAAACTATAAGTTAAAACATCTGCTTTGGTTTTATAAGGGGCAACTTTTATCTAGCCTTTCACACATTAGCCTGTTCAATTAACACTGATTTGGCTACAGAATGAATGAATTGTAATTATATTAACTTCTGCATTCTACATATAAATTGCCTTATACTTGCATACATGAATACTAATACATAAGTTGAAAAACTGGTACAAATCTTAGAAAAGTAAACCCTGATGTAATCCATTTTGCTTTAGTTTCTATTTAAAAGAAACTTTTTTAAGAGAAAAACTCTTTACGGAAAAGTGGTTTTTTTACCTCATACCAGTTCTGAATATTTCATTAAACACATAGGACCTTTAAATTTGAGATACTTTTAAAACAGGTTTTTATATATTTGAGACCAAAATCTGAGATCTGAACCTTTTTTCAAAGTTGTCACCAAGAAGAAGGTGTGGAAAAACACTGACCAAGTCACATGTGACATTTGTGACACCTCGCAGTCTGTGTTTTGAAACATTGGTCAAAACGTATTTCAAAGTAAAATTTTAATACATGCATGTAATATGCAAGTATGAATAGTATAATTTGGAAAAACTAGGCTTTTGAAAATTTGGGAATGCTCACTACTTAAACTATCTCTGTGCTTTTTCTACCAGCAACATGTGGCACTTTGTTTCAAAAATGGTCTGTAATCATAACTTTTGAGCCTGAAAAGAAATCATGAAACCCATCTGCAAAACTGTGTTACTTCTTTCTGTATTTATTGAAAGGCTTTAATTCAACGTGTGCTAGCATTAAAGCGTTCTTTAAAATGATGAGTGTAAATATACAGAATTAATTTTGATTGCATGTCATATCATGAAAAATTGAAAATTATTCTTTGGAAGATTTGTATTTCAAAGGCCTAAATGCTTAATGCTAAGCTAGAAATTTACTCACCTTCATTAATGCGGTGTTTATAATCTGAGCCAAAACCAGTACTCAATGTATGAAGCAACCAAGTTAAGAGTGCTTTCAAAGTGTTTTCATTTTTCTTCTGCTATTAATTGTACAGCCTTAATATCTGTCTAAATTTTTTTCTTTCAGATTTGGAGTTGTTGGGTTTGGGGGTTTTTTTTCCTTAGGTATGTCTATAGCAAATCTGTAAAACCCCAGCTTCCTGCCAGAACAAGACTCCTCGCAACACAATTTTCTCCCTAGGATCCGGGTGAGAGTGAACCTCGGATGTTCCCCTGCCTGTGCAGTCAGTTGTGGAGGGTGCTCTTGGTATTATGGAGAGTCAATTCAAACACGTATATTGACTGCAAAAGTTAAACTGTGTCGCTTAGCTTGATATGCAGTTTATTTTATTGGAGCTTTGACATATGTTGGCTTCCACCAATTTGTGATGTTTTGAATGTTTACTTCTTAATGATAGACAAAGAAAAGTAGTAGTGTTTGGATTCATAGTAGACTTGATGGCCAAGCTGATGTTACATAAACCTGGTCGCCACAACTGATTTGAAATGGGGTTTTCTGATTGGAGTTACTTAAACTGGTGTACGCTGGGTGATTCTGAACATTTACTAATACTGTCAAAGGCATTAGGCTTCAGTGTAGGCATGACCTCTGTTGCAGTAACTTGCAGATGCTTTAAGAGGCTTCAGAAAAGACTATTATTCTCTGTTCTGTTAATGAAAGGCATTGATTTGATGATTAAGACGTAGCTGCACAGACTTGTATTTGGACTTTACCCACCTCTGTTTTTTTAAATGACTACCTAATTTTGTTTTCTGCTGGAAATAATACTTCTGGTGGCTTGTCTTGCTGGTAGCAAATATAATTTCACTTGTAAAGTGATCCTGTAGATCTGGACTGGGTCTGTGCTGTTTGGAAACTTGTATTCAATATGTAAAAAATTAAAAGAAAGATGGCAGGTGGAAGGAAGTTACCAGAAATTAGCAGAAGGTTTAGAAGGTGCTATGGTTGTTATTGGCTGATAGTCTGTGGAGCCTGGCTGCATGAAATGCAGTCATTTCTTATAAACCTTTAAGGCATGATTCAAGCAACTTCCTTCAGAATAAGAAAACTTGGTTTTATAGGCTATTTTGCCCACTCAGTATATATAAGATTTTCTTTAAAATGAAGCTTCTTTCAGATTGTCGCATTGTTGTACAAATGTCAAGAGGTGCTACCTCCTAATCCCAACCTCTCTCTCCTTTCCCACATGCATTTGTGCAGACTTTGCACTAAAGAGGTCTCTTCTGATGTTCAGTTAGCTCTCCTATTTGCTTTTCATCTGCCATTTAGACTTATTTACTGAATAATTTTTACCCTGGTTGTTTTTGTAAGCTTATTGTCCTCTGTTTATACTGCTGCTCTTGGAGACAGTGAGAGGCAACAGATAAATGAGCCAATTTCACACAAATTAGACTGACAGAAATTAAAACCTTGTTTGACTTCCTCCGAGATCCGTATGGAAGGGACAGAAAGGAATGAAGGGAGATTCGTAAGAGAGCAGAGGACTTGTGGGCATATTCAGGAGAGAGAAGATGATACATAAGGATTCATCAATGATTCTAAAAATCACCTACTAGTTCTGTGGGGCAACCGTATTTCGTGTTGTTCCACCTCCAGGGTGATGAGCTTTAAGAGCTGCAGTGGCTCGCTCTAAATTTGGGGATTTCCCAGAGATCCACCTTTGTTTTCTCCTAGGAGCAAAAGCTGCCAAATACGTACTTTTCCACCCAGTGGGAGAGAAGGGGTGAGACGTCACCAGTTGTTGCCGCATGATGGTGTAGGGTTTGTGGCAGAAAGAAAAAAGCCAAAACGCACAGAAAAGGCAAAGGCCTAACTTAAAATTGTGGGGAGTGAAATAACTCCTATTTCGAACTATATTTATGTTCAAATCTGCTCAAGTGTTGCTCAGTATGTACCCAAGTCCTACATCGGAACATTACACATATGAGATACTACTTTTCCCCCCACTATGTCTTTCTTAAAATAACGTCCTTCTTGGCTTCCGAAGACAGACGCTGGAAGTTGCAATTATTTTTGCAAGCAGCAGGAGGGATGCAGGAAATAAGGGTCAAGAGCACCTGCTTCCTTTTGCTTTCAAAATAAGAAAATTCAAGGTGTGATACAACGGAAGAAACTAAACACCACTATTTATTTCTTTGATCCCTCTGTTTCTCCTAACCTTAACTTCTTCCTTACCCTGCCATATTCACTAACATATTTTTTGGTTTTTTTCCCTGCATTTGAAGCCAGCCGAGCTAGCCCATTCTCTTCTTAGTTTGGAAACTTTGAACTCTCTCAGGTCTCTAGTAAGCCAGCAGCCCCAAAAGCCCCAGTTATCTATTGTCTATTCTGAAAGTCGTCTTTTTTTTATTTAATGATTTGGATCTTTCCAAGCCTAACCCTGAGGTTCTGCATTTGAAATTCTCATAAACTCACATCCTTGTACAAACTCTGAAAATACAGTTGTAATAACTATGGACCTTTCATGGATGCTCATTGCTGACTGCAGAAGTGGAGCCAGGCTGGAGGTGTGCAGTCTTTTGCATCTGTGAGCACTCTCCACTCCCTTCCCTCCTCTTGCTGGAATTCTGCAGGGTGCGGGAGCAACACTGCCTTGAAAGGAGAGGTAAACTGCAGTTGTGCAAGCAGCAGAGGCCAGCATCTCTGGGACTGCCAGTTGCGATAGTGGAAAATTTGTCTCCGAGACTCCTGTTATTGTAATCAGTGTTACGAGTGGGAAGGCGAGAGTCTGTTGCTGGTTTGGAAAGTAGAGGATCAGAACAGTATTCTTTTTATAAAGTGGTTTTTATTTTGGGGGCAGAAAGTCAAACCAGTGCTTTCCATTTATCACCAGGACACTCTCGAACTTAGGCTGTTTGCTTGATGCTAGCTCAGGCTGCGCCTGGGACACCATTACTGTTGCCTGACTACCGTTTACCTGCCTGACCGTTTGGTTGGCCCAGTCTGCCTCCGACTGCTTTACAAAGCCCTTGCATTAGGACTAATTTTTTTACTCCTGGGGTTGGCAAAGTCTAAGGATTAAGTTGACTTCTCTTGCGTTCGTAGTGATGACTTTGTAGGGCATAATTCCAAAACAGCATTGGGAACACATGTACTGCTAATACCTGATTAACAGGTGACTTCTAAACGATCTCTTCAGACTCCAAAGTTGTGAATGTTTGTGAAAGGAGTAAATCCTTTTTCTAAAACATTTGCATGCCTGACCAGAAGTAGTAAAAGTATTCCTTCATGACTTCCAAAATAAACAAGTGGCATTTGAGAAATATGTAAAACTTGTTAATTGAGATTAATATCATAATCTAATCTTGCAGTGGTATCCTTATTTATTGGTAGAGTTGACAGCAAGATAGTGGGTAATGTCTGAGTGTAAATTTGGGAATGTTCCCCCCCTCTTTGTTCCACTTTTAACCGCTAAAAAGTAATCTGTTTGCCTATATAGTGCCTCACATAAATTAGTACCCACGCCAGTGAAGTGATTGCCCACCAGAAATTTGTCTCTTCTAAGGAGTACTATCAGTGTAGCTGCCACTGTACTTGCTTAAGCAGATGAGGTGAGGCTTAGGGCTTGGTTTCTAAGTGACGGTGTCCATCAGAGCTGTGCACTGACACCATTTCCTCACACTCAGTGCCAGAGGCAGTGTGAGGTCAGCATGACCTTGGTTTCTTCTCAAGCCAATGACCCCCGAGGATTGCCAGAAGCAAGGACACAGAGCAGCTCATGAGATCTGAAATACAATCTCATCCCTGAGAACTACAATTATTCTACAGTAACTTGTTTTTCATGTATGTGCCTGAGTGGATCCTGAGTGGATCCCTGGCAGGGCTATATCCCTGGAGCTGTTTTACTGATCTCCTGAACTTGGAAACTGTGGTTGTTTTTTGTTTTGATTTTTTTTTGTGGTTTTTTTTTGGGGGGGGGGGGGTGTTTGTTTTTTTTTCAGTCCAAGGCTTGATCCAAAGGCCACTTCAGAATTCTCTGAGTAATCATACAGCCTCCTTGAAAAGCTGATACGGGCTGTTTTGGGAATGTGCAAGAGGACGTTTTTTGAGTGCAGTTGTCACGGAGGTTAATGCACTAGTATAAATTCTAAGCCCACCCAGATATCCTCAATTATTTTGATATTTTTATGATTTCGTAGCCCTTATGCCTTACATTTCCACCCTCCCTACACTAGCATGAATAATGTAGACCTGTCAACATAGTAAAGCAAAATTAACAAAATCACAAAATACATACACTTCTTCTGTGTCATGGTTAACAGAACACAGGCTCACTGAGTTAGGCAGAGGTATTAGCACTTTTTCCCCTTCTTGAAAGGCTGTATAAATAGATTGCGTCAAAGTGCACAGAGCTTGCTAGGTCTTCTGGGTGAGGTGGTTGATCCAGTAAGACATAGCATCTCAGATAAATTTTGTAAGGAGCATTTAGAGAGAATTCCAGGAAAAGCAGATAATTTTCAAAGCCATGAATACAATATTGCCCTACAGAAACTTTCATACTAAGAGGTATAAAAAAAACCAAAGTGACTCTGAAGGCACACAGCAAGTTGAAATTGGTCTGAAATGCAGCTTCACTTAACTGACTGTGACATGACTCAAGTACGAATGACAAGCTGGGATATTCAGCACTGAGACATGGAGCAGATGCAGATAATAATGTGCCATCCATATGGAGAACCATTTTAATTTAAAAGAGTATCTGGTGAGTATCCTCGTGTTCTTCATCAGGAATTTCTCCAAACATGGGGAGGAATCTCAACACCTATAGGGCTGATGCAGGCAAGATCACCTTGGGTGCTGAATGAGTGGTGCTGTGACACTGAATCTAGACCAAGTCAAGTAGCTGGGCTGAAGACCTGATGGACGCATGTGGTTTTGATTGACATATTTGGTGTTTCTGTCTATAGACCTTAGTTCAAAGAGACTGGCAGCAGTTGCTTTTGAGCTGGGAAACCGTTTGCTGAGGAAATAAGCCACTTGTTTTCCACAATTTAAAAAACCTGATTCCTGAGTTTACCTTGTAGGAATTTTGCTAGATTCAAAGGTTGAAGCTCTCGTAGCAAGAAGTCAGTTGCGTGCCTTGTTGATTGTGCTGAGAATCATCTTCACAAAGACTGGGTTCCTCCGTTGTGTGGTTTCCAAACAACCTACAGGAAGATCATTTAGGTCATACTGATTATTCTTAACTTCATGTCAGTGGTGTTAAGCCCCGTGCCTTCTGGGGAATATCCTTGTCTTGCTTAATTGTCCAGATAAATGTTGAACTGGCTGCCTGAATTCACAGTGAGATTCTGAGAGCATCAAAGAATTACAAACTTCTGCACATGACTTCAGCGTTTTTCCATCATTTCAGCTCTGTGACAATATGAAGTGGAATCATGACTGGTATTTTATTCATTAAAGGCTTTGCCAAGGGATAGATGGAACTCTCACAGAACTGGAGCAGTAACAAATGAGCCCAGTAATACATGTATGAACTTAGCATATGGCCTAATAGTGTGGTACCTTTCATACCGCCGCAGCTGGGTGAAATTTTCTGAAGCATCAGTGTTGCACAGAAAGGGACCTGTTTCCCAGCAGGAACAGAGTCGCTGATCTGCTGTTGGTTAGAACCATAATGAATGGCTAATAGAATTTTTTCTCCTGCAGATCCGCAGGAAGTTTAGCAAAAAGGAATAAATGATGGAGCAAATTACAGCATTGTCGCTGTCTCTTCCAGGGTACTTCACCTATCAAATCATCTGGGTAAGAGTGTGAGCGAGTGTCCTGTCTTTGGAATCGGGATGCCCACTGCTGTTAGCGTGTGGGCAACACTACAAAACCCAAGCAGGATTCAAATGCCAACTGGTGGTTCTAGTGATGTTTGGTTTTGATTTGTCCAGAGACCCAACTAAACAGTCCTAAGGCAACAGGGAAGTGGCAAAGCAGAAGTATGCCCACTGTGACTTAAGGTCCATGAGCTTGGGGTGATGGTGACGTTTCCCTCATCCTGCCATCCTGAACCTGCAGCAGTGTCTTTGTACCTGGTCGTGTCCGTCAGGTCTAGGCTGAAATTGAGCTTTCCTTTGTCATGAGGGAGTCTTGGGAAGGACAAGCAAAAGCATAAAGGAAGTCTTGCTTAACAGGACTCAGATATTGGAAGCTGGTGTCCTACCAGAAGTCTATTGAGGCTGAGCCTTGTGGCTTGTGGGCCATGACAGCCGTGATGGGGTGGGGCAGTCCCTGAAAATGGTGGCATTTGAGGGAGACATTCCACAACCCACTACAGAGACCGACTGCCAGGTTGTGCGTTCTTTCTCGGGGATGCTCTTAAATGAACAGTTGGAAGAAATAACTTGTTGTAGGGTCTCTGAAGACAGAAGTAGCTAGACCTCTGGCTTGGTTTTGTGAAGCTACTAGAAGCTGAGAAGAGATGGAGAGAGGATGCATCTCCATTCTTTTTTTGTCATGTAGGAGCACAAGAAACTCGGAACATCAGACCTTGTCACACAGGACAGTAACACTTACAGGATTAAAAAAGAAAAAAAGTGAGGTGTGTAGGTGATGTACGCCAAGGACAATGTTTACTGGATGTCATAACAAACTGCATCTTTAGATTATTATTTCTTTTAACAGGACCATCAGTACTTATTAATTTAGTTTGACTCCGCTAATGCTTTCAGGATCTATTTCCTACAAATTAAGAACACATGTATTACTATGGGAATATACAAGAAGGCACTTATTTAAACAACACTGTTTTTATTTCAGGCTCCTTTCACTTTGAATTAAATATAAATGAATGCTAAAAGATGACATTTTATACCATATGAAGCTGACAACACAAACCCTGTCTCAGGGCTGGTTTTTATCCCACGTACTTTTTGATTACAGCTTTTGCAGTTCAAAGACTCCTGTCAGAGCTTTGATGTGGGGAAACCTGCTGTGTTGTCATTTCTGGATACTAGATGTGAATCACAGTGAATGCAGGCTGGTGCTGAACACCTATTAGTAAGCAGCAGGCAAAGACTGTTTGTAAATAAACAAATCAAAACTTCACCAAATTTATTCCCCACCCCAAAAGATGCAACGATACGAGTTAGGCCTCCCTGTAACAGCAGGTTTGTACTGCGGGTAAGTCAGGTTTTTGTGGGTGTTTTTTCCCTCCTGTGCCTTACAGTTGTGCCAGGCCCTGAGGTTCCCGTGTGGCTGCGCAGAGGGCGCTGCGAGCCTAGCTGTCCCCCTCACCCTGCTCCCCTCGCAGGCAGGAGGCTGGCAGCCTGCACAGATAGGTACGCATATCGACACATGTGGGTGCGTGTATCGATGTACAAACTCCATACGTACAAGTCTTCGTTTATACAAATAACTTCCAGCTTAATACTTTCGTGTAGGGGAACACCTACAAGATAATGTAGGTTATGCTCGAGTGTGCTTGTGCTTCATGGTGGTGATAGCTTGAGGAGGTTGTTTCCTCTGTGGTAGTGGTGAACAATTTTCCATAAGTAAACCCATTTAAAAAATGTATTTGGAGTAAGAAACCATATGCTGTTTTGAGGCTTTCTTTTGACCATTAAAATAAAAATCACATTGATAAAGGAAAAAGCTGGTGGTTGGGCCCTGTGCTAGGCTTGAGCACCCAGGAACTGAGCAAAGGCTGTGGGTGACAACCATTAAAGGCTGACCCCAGGCATGCCTGCAGGAACAGGCATGCCTACCCTCTTGGTTTTGGCTCTGTAACTGCAAACCCACGTCTTCAGGGCAGATGCTCACACCCTGTTCTCCTACGGGCTCTGCAGAGTTGGTGTGTTTGTAAGGGCAGCCACAAGAGGATGTGGTTTGATAGCTGGGGTAACTTTTTAAAATATACTAGCGTAGTGGCTAGAGCAGGTGCCCCGTAAGCAGGATGAAGACCCTCGCATCTCAATCACGCATGTAACCACAGGGCACCGGCCCTGTGGAGGAGGGAAGAGCGCGGGGCTGTCTTCGCACCCTCTGGCACTACGGCAGCGTGAGGGGCTGAGGGCGCCGTCCTCGCCCCCTGCCCCAACCGACCCGCCGGTAGCGGGGAGGAGGCCCTGGGCGCGGGAAGCCTCCGCTGGGCGCTCGCCCTGTCACACTCGGCTCGCCGGCGACCACAGCTCTAAACCGGGTCTTCGCGCCGCGGCCGTTCCCGGGGGAGGGG
>WEKW01011245.1:8770-41981 GCA_013389905.1 Sula dactylatra
AAAAAAAAAAAAAAAAGGCAATTTCCTGTCATTGCAATTGCTCAGTATAGAGCAACTATCTGAAATTATAGGCCTTGTATACTTGTCATCCTTGTATACATGAAAAGGTTCAATTGGGTTTATACCATGAGGTCTGTCATGCCTTCAGTGACATGATTTTAGTGAAAGCCAGTAACTGATTCTGCTCTGAGACAGATTGTAAAGGCTCCTCAAAGTTTTTGGAATTTTAATAAGAATTTTAAGTACTGTTTTGGAATGTTATTTTCATTCTGAACCATGTTCCAGGTTTATGCGAGTTGGCCATGTAGTACTATTAATATAGATCAGTACATAAACCCATTGCATGATGAAGAACTAGTGATACATTTTATATGAACTGTGCCTTCATTTGCTGTCACCATACGACTTGCAGCCAGCCAGTCATATGTGATCAGATCAGATAGGACCGAACCCTCAGAAATGCTGTGTGTGTTTCCTGCTTTTCAAGATTTGTCCTTTAATGATAACCCCAGAGATGTGATGACCCAGAGCTCTGAAAATGCATGTCAGTTCATAGGGTTGATACATAACTGCAAAGTTCTGGAGTTGAAGGCGGGCATAGAATTTGCAATATATTGTGTCATGAACCAAATTGCCAGAGAGTTTAAAGATATACCATAGTTGCTGATGCCTAATCATCACTTCCTTTCATGTTACGCTCTCATTACCTCTTATCTGCAGAGTCTGCTTTCAGTAATCTCAATTATTATCTAAATAACTCAAAGCATGCAATCCCTGCCTGGTGACTGGCTGCCCGTCACTTAGTCATTGCATAGTAACTCGCTTGTTTCTCAAGAACTGTATCGTAAANACTGTATCGTAAATATGCCAGTTACCTACTCTGGATGCTACAGTCATTTTTTCTGATTGGCTTCTGAATTCAGATTTCCCAAGCGATGTAAACACAATATTAACTTTTTAGTTAAAGCAAAGAATTCCAAAACTTACTAAAAAAGAAGGAAAAAAAAAAAGAGTTAGGGTCAAAGGGAGGTTATTGTGTCTTGAGTGATTTAGGACTTATTTTTTTGTTTTCCAATCCATAATAGCATACAGGCCATCAACGCTCTTCTTTCAGGATTTACTACCACATACATTTTTTCATTTATAGTATTTGTTGACTTGGCTCTGTGTTCAGTACTGAAATGCTGCAGATACAAAAATAGAATTATCCTTTAGAGAAGAGCCTTGATCTGTCAAGAAAAGAGGTGAAAGGCTGGGAAAACGGGAACAGGAGACTGGGAGGAAAGATCAAATTAGCAGATAAGGGAAAAAAGCGCTTTCTGTTCTTTCAAGATCTTTACAGGCTTTTTCATTTAAAGTGTGGATTGTTTAGTTTCCTGTGTCATGATAATAATTTCAAGCTTGTTCCTTTTCATAATAGCTAAGTGCTGGGCTAGCAAGGGTGAGACCAATATCCAGCAAGTTGTTTGCTGTGGCCCGGTTCTAGAAAGGAAATTAGTTTTCCTGATAACTCTTTTAAAGCAGTAGAAATTTCTTTCATGTTGCTTTCTGCTCTAAATCTAGATGATAGCTGTGAAACATGATCTGCACAGGTAGAACTAACCTCGACTTAAATATTACAGATGCTCAGGATTGCCTGTAGACCGAGTCCTACATGCACTTAATGACTCCTTTATGTTCTGTATTTAAATGTTTAAATGGTTTCAATATAATTGCTTTCATAAAGAAAGTTGTATTTGCAGAAACAGGGAATTAATGAATTATTTTTCAGACAAAAATGAAACAGTGATTACTTAGAAATACTTGGGGCTCTCATCGTCAGACTTCAAACAGTAACAATTTCCAGATTGTTTTTAACTATCTTTTTCATTAGTATCAATGTGGTGATAGATCCTGGGTCTTGCAATGATGTAGTATCTGTGTAAATGTAACTAAATACCAACCTAATTTGTTCATCATTCAGAGTCCAGTTCACCAAGCAAATAGGATCTTTTACTGTATCCTAAGTACCATCAGCCCAATCTCAATGCTACAGAAAGAAAATAATAATGCAGAATACCTGTGCTGATTTTCTCTATGAAGAAACCTTTTTCTGTGTGTGTTTTTGTTTTAAACACTACAGATGATCTCTCAAGGTCAATCCAAGGATTCCCATGCACTACATACTACCTTTTTCCTTGTAGTATTCCCATGTAGTAGATTTGCTTACATATCCTGGATTAAGGATAAAGCATTTCAATCTGATGAAGTCTTGGTCAGATGCATAGGGTATATGTTGAAGTTCACCCACTGCCACGGCACTGAGGTCTTCATTCATTTGAAAGTTTCTTTATGGACATGCAATAAAAGATGAAAAGCAGACTTTTTAGCCAGTGGGGGATGTCTCTTAAAAGAATTAAGGATGTTTTTGATGTACTTTAAGTTACAAAGTTTCATTCAACTTTGCATGAGCAAAATTCTCCTGAAATACTGTAAATGGTCAGATCCTTCCTTTCAGTGTTAGGTTCCTTCCATGGCAGGTACAATCTGCATGTTTTCCCTGTTCTCACTCAAAAGAAGTAAGGGAGATCCTGTCTCCTCAGACGAAGGAGTGTTGGCTGAACATGGGACAGAGTTGGTTTGTAGGAGCAGCTTTTGTTTGCTGGTTGTGGCCTTCATTCCCCTTTACATCAGTATTTGCTTCACTATTTCACTTTACAGAATCTCTGAAGATTTAATCTGGAAAACAAACAAATATATGCCCAAACTGAGTTTACTTTGACAGAAAGCTGAATGGATACAGCAGGGCAGTGATAAAGGCCTGCCTTGGTTAGAGGATGGCAGCAAGTCTTCAAATGAAAACTATGGGATTTTGAGGCAGATTCACACATTGTAGATGTAGCCTGAAATCGTAAGTCTGGCAGCTCACTCTTAGTGAGTCTGTGTGTGCGTGCTGCCTGCGGTCCTGGGCATTATTCAGGTGCCAAAGCAACTCCCTGTTCCTCATAAAGGGGATAAATTCAGTTTACTAAGCTGCATCCCTGGCTAGCTTCTCAGATTTATGTTGTCAACTAGGCCCTGAAGTTACAGTGACACTGTTAGTTTCCTTGACAAATAAAAAACCTGCCTCTCTCTGGTTGTTTTGTTTTGTTCTTTGTTTGTTTGGGTTTTTTTAATATTATTTTTCAGGAGGGCAATATTATTATAAAATGTTTTTTAAGTCCATGTTTGAGGTTAGCCAAAGAGAGCTCAATGTGACTTACATAATGTATGGGGCAGTGGCCTCCTGAGGGCATTGTTTCAAACACATCATTTTTCAAGAACTCCAGAACACTTCTTATTGGTATTTTAGAGGTGCACAAAAGCTTGAAACTCTGACTATTTTGTAGCTAATTTATTCCCTTGCTGCATGCTAGCCTAGCAACTGTACTGACTGAACTGGTCATATTTTTCACCATGGGTGAAACTCAGCTTTAGGAAAGGGTTCATTCTGAATGGCCTGCTCCAAAATTTGCTGGGAAAGAAATTAAACTGCAGTTTGTGGGAGCAAGCTGCCTTTCCTAAAGCCTTCAGTGGGCTTATGCTTTAACAGGCCAAATAACAAATGCGCTTTTTTGGAGACAAGGGAAAGTACAGTAAGTTGAAAGGTATTTGGAGTGGCTGAATTGCTGCTTCTAAACAAATCCATCCTTCTCAGACCCCCTGTCACACAGAACCTAAAGGCATTTTTCTTTTTAGCATGGAGACACAGTTATGCTTTATTCAAACACAGAGGCTTTGGCAGAAAACGGAGAACTCTCATGAACACCTTTTGGTTAGGGTTTTAGCAAGGATATAGGCAATCCTATCTTTACAAGACTTAAGTTACAGTTTGTCTCCTAGTTCTGAGTAATTCGGTAGAATGAGTACAATGCAGTCTTTGGCCTTGTAAGTACTTTTAAGATAAAATTTATATTGCTAATATGGGAACATTATTGCTATTTCTTATTATCAGCATATAGTATTTTTATTTTAGACCTTTAAATCATTTTAAGTGTGTTTGTTGTTTTTTTATTTTTTATTTGTGCAGAGAGCATTGCTTGATTATTTAGATCTGTAACAAGTGAAACAGAGGAAAAAGAAGTCAGAAGCAGCTGTAGCATGCATTCCTGTATTCTCCATCCCAGCAGCTGGGCTGCATCAGGGGTAGTCCACTAACACTGCTGAAGTACTTTTCTTTAATGTAGTTTCTGGAAAGAAAACATGGGAGGAAGAATCTTAAGCAATATTGATAATAATAAGCTGTCCTGCATGATTTCATTATTAGCAGTTGGTTGGGCTAGATCAGTCCAAAGAAGTGGGAAAAGTTTTCAAGACACAAACAGTAGGTAAATGCCAGTGGAGTCAGCTAGTTTCCTTTTTATTCCTTAAAAACTGCTCTCTGCAGTACAGGTTTTTTTTTTTATTCTGTTTTACATCTCTGTATAGTTACCTCTGTATATTCTCACATACATTGCAGAGCTATGGGGGTTACGCATTATGTCTCAAGGACTTGAGATTATCTCTAGCTTCACATTATTACAACGCATCTTGATTCATTTCAGGGCACACTTATTGTTTCCCATTGAAAGCTGGTTCCTTTCTAATCATCATGCTCAGACTCTGGATACAGTGCCTTCCTCTGATAAAACAGTGTCATTCAGGGGAAGATGAAATGGTAATTACAATCAGAGTTCAAGCTGGCAGGAGATGGAGCAAAAATTAAAAGTGCTAAATCTGTAGCATTTTGATTATCTGAAAAGTCCCTAAATTTTTCAGCAGAGCTGCATTTAAATATGTAGCAAAGTGGCTTCTTGTAAATCAAGTCATAATTGTTCAGCTCTAGGTTGCAGGAGCCGATTTCAATTTTCTACTTCTCTACAGAATTCTCAGCTTTGATTAAGAGCAGAGGTATGAATAATGGGCTTCTCCCATTAAATACACAGTCAGGAGAAAAAAGAAACAACAAAATATTCAAGATGCATTGTACAAAGCTGCAAGATACAGAGAACATTTTAAAAATCGAGATTAAATTCCAGTCCTATAAGTATACAGTCTCACTTATTAAAGTGTGAAATGAGGAGAATGACTCTCTGTAATATTGACATCTACCTCAGGTCTGTCTATGGTGTTCAGTGACATTAGAGTAGTCACTGTAGGGCATTTGAAAACGGTTTAGATGAAGCTACTTCAGAAGATACTGATTCAACATTTGTCAGTGAAAGGGACAGATGAAAAACATTTTACCAACAAAAGCACCCACTAAATGGCATGTGAAATGTGCGATTTGTTAGAATTTTGGCTGGTGAACTTTGCCAGGATCTTTACTCTTTTAGAAATGGAAACCAGCCACTTCTGACCACAGGCAAGTATATTTTCTGTGCAGACATGGCTATTCAGAAACTCCAGCGATCATGTTTATCTGGTCATTGTTCTGGTTCTGTATTAAGTATGAATTATGTTTTCATACATACCAAAAATGTGTCTTCATGGCTTCTAGTGGTTCTATAGTTTTGGTGTTATCTACTTTGAATTGTAAAGGTTTTGTCATAAAAGATTATGTCTACCTCAGAGAAATTTCAGAAGCATGTTATCTTTTATTTCAAAAGGGACAGTGTTGCTATTATGGATAGAAAACTTGGAAAAACTCTCTTTTGCTTAAATATTTTATCTTAAACATGTTTACAGACTTATGAATATGGCTGCTTCATGGAGGGTTCTACAAAACACAATTGGTGTTAAAGTAAAAAGGTCACATAACGTTAAGAAGATAGTGGTGTGGTGAGTTTGCTGTGCTCATTAACTTCTCAATGTAATACAGTGTAATCATAGAATCATAGAGTGGTTTGGGTTGGAAGGGACCTTTAGAGGTCATCTAGTCCAACCCCCCTGCAGTGAGCAGGGACATCCCCAACTAGATGAGGTTGCTCAGAGCCCTGTCCAACCTGACCTTGAATGTTTCTAGGGATGGGGCCTCCACAACCTCCTTGGGCAACCTGGGCCAGTGTTTCACCACCCTCATTGTAAAAAATTTTTCCCTCATATCCAGTCTAAATCTACCCTCCTTTAGTTTGAAACCACTAGCCCTTGTCCTGTCACAACAGGCCTTGCTAGAGAGATTGCCCCCATCCTTCCTACGGTCCCCCTTTAAGTACTGAAAGGCTGCAATAAGGTCTCCCCGCAGCCTTCTCTTCTCCAGGCTGAACAACCCCAACTCTCTCAGCCTGTCCTCATAGGAGAGGGACTTCAGCCCTTGGATCATTTTTGCGTCCTTCCTCTGGACCTGCTCCAAGAGTTCCATGTCCTGCCCCGATTGTGGACTTGTTTCCACTCTGCTGTGGTTTAGCCCCGGTCAGCAACTAAGCACCACATGGCCACTTGCTCACTCCTCCCCTCCTGCGGGATGGGGGAGAGAATCGGAAGGGCCAAAGTAAGAAAACTCGTGGGTTGAGATAAGAACAGTTTAATAATTAAAATAAAACAGCGATAATAATAGCAATAATAATAATGAAAGGAAAATAATGAGTGAGTGAGATATGAAACCTTGGAAGAAGGGAAAGAGGGGAAAAAAAAAACCAACCAAAACCAAAACTAAACAAGTGCTGCAACTGCTCACCACCTGCTGACTGACGCTGACAGTCCCTGAGCCGCGATTGCTGCTTCCCCCGGCCAACTCCCCCCAGTTAATATACTGGGCATGACGTCACATGATATGGAATATCCCTTTGGCCAATTCAGATCAGCTCTTTTGGTTTTGTCCCCTCCCCTCCCAGCTTCTTGTGCACCTGGCAGAGCATGCGAAGCTGGAGAAGTCCTTGACTAGTGTAAGCACTACCCAGCAACAACTAAAACATCAGTGTGTTATCACATTATTTTCATACTAAGTCCAAAACACAGCACTGTACCAGCTACAGTGAAGAAAATTAACTAACCCAGCTAAAACCATGACACAGTCGTTGCTTCCCTTTAAGACCTTGCCTACATCCTGGTGGGGGGATGATACTGGATCTCTTTGATCTTGGGCTCTTTCTGGTAGTTGACCCTGTTCAGGTTTCTGGGAGGTCAGAGTGTGGTTCCACCAGTCTCTTTCTTGCTCAGACTCCCTGATGCTTCTTAGCATATCTAATTCCTCTCTTACCTCTGCCACCAGGCCAAGTAAATAGTCCACCTGATCACATCTTGCACAGTTGTTCCCTCTACTGCCATCCATTTCCAGTGCAAGCTGGAGGCACTCCCTGCAGCCGGAGACCTGGATGGCTGTGTGTTTTCTTGGGAGCTCAGTCTGGGTTGACACGTCTTTTCTGGCTACTGCAGAGGATAGAGCCTTCTAATATTTGTGATCTTTAGTTAACCACTATTTATCAGAAAGATGAGCAATGTAGGAATTTAATAAAGTGTCTGGAGGACTCTTTTTGCAACAACTGGCTATACTGAATTCATTGGAGGTCATGGTTCTTCACTGAACAGCTAGCAGGATTCTTCAGCTTTCACAGGATGCTATTTTAAGTCTTTTCATTTTCAAACACTAAATGTAAATATAGTTGCATAGAATGTTGGTCTCAAAAGGCTTATATATTGTTGTCTAAATTCAGATTACAGCTTTCCCAGTGGCTGCTGGGGCTTTATTTCTTCCCTCCCTAAAACCACTGGCCAATGCCAATGCTGCACAAGTTTCTGTGAAATGTGCTGTAGTGGTAGCTGTGTGGCCATGGGCCCATTTATTCTGTGCCTGCCCTGCTGCATGTAGTGGGAAACTTCAGAAATGAGGAAAGAAGGTCTTGAGGGGGTGGTGAGTTTTGCAAGTATTTGAAATTTTGATGTATATATACTAACACAGAACAGCAGCACATCAGGAATCTTTGCTAGAAACGCAGCATAATGTTGGTGACAGTTTGAATAATGTGGTAGGTATGTGAATTAAAATAACAATTGCTTCATCTAATCTCATGGATCAGCATGAAAACTGATCACCTGGAGGACTCAGGCAGAGGGGGGCATTGCCCTGTATGTACAGCATAACACGGTTAGCCACATGTAACGTAAGAAGCTTTTGCCTGCAGACAGAATATACTTGAATAGGTGGAACAATAGTATGGCAAATCCTATGATCCTATGAAATGTTCAAAATAATTGATTTCTTTTTGTTTCTTTCTTTTTTTTTTTTTTAAACAAAGTGGAGAGTGCTTGATTCCCATTAAAGCTAACCAAGAATGTTTCACTAATCATAACATTACAGGGATTTGTAATTGATTTGATTGAGTTTAATTGATTTACTTCTTCTATGGGTAGGCTTAAAAGGAGTACCTGAATATGCCTTGGAAGCAAAGAAAATAACAAGGGACTTTGTGTAAATTGCTGGGTACTTTGCTGTAAAGCTAGATATGTTTTTCTTTAAGAAAAAAGGATTAGCTTTTATCTCTATTAATTAAATTTTACTTAAGACCATCTCATAATTAAAAAATATTAGGGGATTTTTGTATTCTATTTTTATATTGCCTTAATTAACATAGGGATTCTTAAAGATATACTGTAAAAATAAGAATTTCTTTAAAATTTAAGCTGTGGAAACAAAACCCTAGATGTTACAGCCATGATTTTAAAACTTTATGCTCAAAGAACAGTTTAGTACCTTTTGACTATTCTCCCTTGTGCCTTAGGTTCTAGAAAATGCCATTAACAAAATCAGTGTGTAATAGCTTTAAGCTTCTTTAAACGACAAGTTGTAGAAGGAGATAGTACAATATAATGTAAGACGACATGTTCTTTGAAAGAGAGGGACACAAAGAAAGGAAGCAAAGGAATCTTTGTGCATGGTCTTATATACAATTTTGGTTTTGGAGATCTCTGCATACCATACGGAAACTGCAAGTGTTGCAAAAGAAAATATTTAGTTTATGTAATTGTGATTGCCCCTGAAATTTATATTCTCTGTCTGATTTTTAATCTTTGACAGCTCATTTCATGAAGCAAGTAATGAAAAAAGCTTAAACCTATAAACTTTTAAATTTCAGTTCTTCTACGGACTCAAGTCAATTGGAGCATGACAATGAACAGAGAATCCTCACTGGAAAGTCTTCCCCCCAAAGAAAAGCTCTCCTGTTGTGCAGGTGGCCATTGCATCTATCACCTGCTGTTGCCTGCTGTCACAGCCGGCCTTGATCTGTCCTTTGGAAAGGTGGAATTATTATCCACTTGCAGTTTCAAGCTATGACAATATCCAGCAGAGCAGGTGGAACAAAGTAGCACCCACCTTGCTGCTTGAACTCTATACAGGCCCAGCAGTGTCCATCCTGATCTAAGATAAACATCAACCTCAGCAAGGTCATGTCTTTAGAAAGTGTTCATGCCGTTCGGATTCTTAATTAACTAAATGCACAGAGAGTATTCAGGTTAACACTATCAGATTTAAGAGGTAAGACATTTTTGGTAGAGACATCGTGTCTGTAGATTGCCTCTTACCTTGACTGAATTTTTCCTGAGTTTGCTAATCTTATGGTATATTTTCCTGTGGAGAGTGCCGAAATGCAGAATAGAATTGTATTTCTCTCTGTAGGATTCCTAGCAAGTGTAAGTGAAACATAGGTTTCTTCTACTTGCTAGTAGTATAACAAGCAGCAGTCAGCTTGGTGTCTCATGTGAATAGGCACTTCTTTTTGACATAATTGTACAGTTCTTGTTGCTTTACATTCTAATCAATCTAGGTTGGACAAAACTGCAATTATAATCAGTGCTTATATTGACGGAGCAGGGTGGTAATAGAGAACAGCAGATCAGTAACCAGTATGGTGTGTTGTTCCTTTTAATGGCTTGCAATAAAAGAGGACTAGTCCTATAGACTAACTGATAACCTAAACCCAAAATCTGGGAGTGTGCCAATGGAAACAGAACAAATTTTGTCATTCGTGAAAGAATATTTAAGCTGTCTGGGTTAAGCAGACTGTCTTTTAAACATTCTGCTGCTGTAGATGACTTGATCTGATCCTGACAGTCCTTGTAATATCAGGTGTGGTCAGTTTTAACAAGACTTATATTAAATGCTCGTTTCTCAGGACTGATGAAAATCGAGAGCTCAGTTCCCTTCCAGGGAACAGGGAGTGAAATCCAATTGTGCCCTGTTCCTTTGACTGTCACAACGACTGAAGTGTTGCCAGGGTCTGCCCTGTCAGCTTCTCTTCTTACCTCAGAATTCATCCCTTTTTTGTTCTTATTAAAGTACATTTAAAAGGAGAGGTAAAAGGTCACCCATACTTTGAGTCTCAAATCGAGCACCCAAGGAGCTCCCAACAAAATAAGGAAAACTTGATTCTCACCATGTCAAGCTGGTGGAGTATCTCATCTGCAAGCCACTGGTGTCCCTTCTTCATTAAGTGCCATGGCTGCTGGGCAATTATGAAAAAGGAGGACACTGTTCCTCCTGTTTCACATAATGTTTTACAAAATGTGAGACACATTTAGTTAGGCATTGAGTCTGCAGAAAAGATTGTTCTGATGCTTGTGAAGAAAGAAGTTGCTGGTACCCAGCTTTGATTCAGACACCCAAACTCCAGGAAAAAGTATGAGATCAGATACAGCGTGTAAGAATATAAAAATGGTTATCTTAGGTCCAGAAGTGTAGCATAGCATTATGTCTCCGACAGTTGCCTCTGCTAGTTGCTGAGGAAAAAGTTAAAAACCAGTGAAAGTGTGACAGATAGTTCACAAGGTTAATCTCCCAGCTTCTGCGGGTGGGTGTCTCAGTTGCTTCCCAAGCCAGGAATGACATCTGTGTATTTGATAACCTTTGATGGAATCCTCTTCCCTAACTTTTCCAACTTCTTTCCAGCCCATATGAACATTTGTCATCTCCTTTACACTGTGGCAATGTATTCTGGAGGCCACCTACGCACTGTCGTGCAAAGCATGGACTTGGGTTTGTTCTGCATGTGGCCATGGTAGAAAAATGCTGTGGGGCATCACCCTGTTAGTTGGATGTTGGGTGGTCTGTGCTCAATGTCCAGGATTTTTGGGTTGGTGTTGATACCATTTGCGTCTCTGTATTTAATGGTACATGGACTGTGGTGTTCTGAACCCATTAGAAAGGGGTTGGCACTTCCCTTTGAGGAACTGGGACAGGTAACCTGGGTATGTCATGTGGCTGCTTAGAGCTTGGTCCTAGGTGTTAGAGGTTTGGAGGGCTGAATCAAAGTGGAATGGAAGCCCTCCTTTTCTGATGAGATGGAGAAAGCACCTCCTCCTAGCAAGGTGCCCTAAATGAAGGACACTCTAGGGAAACGTTAATATAATAGCAGTCGCTATTCCAAGAATCAGCCTGCGAGGCAGCCTGGAAGCACTGATCTATTTGTCTAAATAAATTTTAGTTTAAACATTATCCTTGTTAAATTTAGAGGGATTCTGCTCAGTAATTCTTTAAAATGCCACATATCTGGTGCCATATAACTGATGTATTGGGTGATACTTTTGATTCAGTAGGAGCCATATTTGAATCAGATGGTGGGTTTGATTTACTGTAGGAGATATCTGTTTTGATAGATGATGCATCTCATTCTGTATTGAATAAGCAGTGATTCAACAGGGATGCGTCTGATTTGGTGAATGAAATATTGTATCTGATTTTGATCAATTTTTCCTGTAATACACACATTTATTTTAATAGTTGATGCATTTATTGTAGCGTGAAGTGTATCAAATTCTTCATGTAATATTCTTTCTTCTGTTGGCATGATTTATGGATTTTACATGTGATAGATATATATTTCAATTAAAAGTAAAACATTCATTACTGTCTGCCATGCATTCACAGTATTCTAGAATGTCTCAAATATTGCTCATGCAGACATTTGTATTGGTCAGGCTTCTGTAAGGTGTGAGCAAAAACGTTTCTTTGACAAAACTAGCAGTGCATCATTATTTAAAGGTAAAATATCTTTTTGAAGAGAAGCCGATTTGGTTTATGCCTTGCCTAACACAAATAGCTTCTGTATGTGCCACAGATATTTAAAAGTGTTAATAATACATGGGTACTTCATAACCATCATCAGCCAGGGTCTTGTCCTGCATGCACATATTCAATGAGAGTTTTCTGTTGGAGGACTTGGGGCCAAAGATTTTCACTGTTAGGGTATTATTATTCATTTTTTTGGTGTTTTTTTTGCAGTAACTTTGCTCCTTTCCTATCCAGGAACACAGTGATTTATAGAGCTTGTAATGACCTCTAATCTGTACCTGATCAAGCAGCCACATAATGCAACTTGGTGCATCTTTTCAATAAAGGGCAAACTAAAATAGGTTTTGGCTGGCACCGAGTTACCCTTATTTTAAGTCTTTAAATTTTACAAGACTAAAGGTCATTTCCCTGGATGCTTCTTATTACATTTAGTACCATGCTATGAAAACAATCATATTAGGTTCAGCCCTGCCTGACCTTTTATATGTTACTACTTTTATTTAATATAAAAAAATTGCTACTGGAATAAAAACTGAGATTAAAAGATGATATTTTTTAACCACCCTCAGTCTGATACAAGATTATATACAAGCACAATGAATAGAAGTGGAAAGCTAGAGCAGGCTTGAAAGTGACAATCTGGAAGTATAACTAATATTAAAACCTGGGCCACCCAGCAGAGGCATTCCCGTGCCACAGTGTGGGGTTGTGAGGCTCAACCTTCCTGGTTTACTCTCACAGCAGATGGAGGATTGCACTAGGACTCTGGAGATCTGAGTTCTTCTACTGGCGTTGCTTGAGAGACCTTGGCCACAGCGCTTTGTGCCATAGGTCCCCAATTTGTACAGTGTGGCAGATAATGCTGAGCTCTTTTTGGATCTTGTGATGACAAGAGTCAAGCTTTACTCTTTTAACATAAAATAATTGTCCTAAGTAAGGGGAAATGGGAAGAAGAGATCAGGTATATTAAGTTACCTAATTCTGATACATATATATATATATATGTATATTACTTCCATTTTTAAGGTGAGAAATATTTTACACATTAAACCTACAGTGTGAGGTACTCTTTACAGCTTCAGAAGACAGCTGCCCTCACCTCAGCTATGCCTGGCAGGATATACAAAATAGTGATAAAGTGGCTCATCTCCTCTGATACAGGTGTAGCTTCAGGTTGAGCCAACTCTGCCTTGTAGGAACTGTTTCTGGATTCCCTCAGGAATATCCTGCATCTAAGCCTTGCTCTCTCCTGAGAAAGCTGCCTGCTTTGGAAAAGGGAAGAACTAAACAACAGTCTGTGTGACTTCAGTTCAGGAAAAGTACTACTATTTTATTGTGTATTTTTCCTTTTGTTTTATGCTTCCTTAGCACAGGAACGGAATAGATGCAGGGGCTGGAAGTCATTCCTGACAGCTGTAAGCCCAGCACTGAGGCATGCTGACTGAAGACAGCCTGAAACCTTACTTCCATCCTCAACAAGGTTTCTCCCCAGTTGGAATTTGCTCCCTATAGTGAATGGCTTGGGAAAATGTCTCAGGCCATGTTCTCCCCCAGGATCTGGGCCCATTTTGGACAAGTACATAAGTACAATAGAGAAAATGTCATATGAAGTTAAATAATAATAACTTTCATCAGAAAGATGATTGGCTTTTGATATGTAGCTTTCTGAGAAAGAAATTTTGTAGTTTTTCAGTGTTTGTGTGTCCACAGCCAAGTTTCATTTCCAGCTCTTATGCAACTGTCACAGTGTTCATGAACTTCCACAGTTGTGAGTTTGGATATTTAAATGCTGCCAAACCATATAAGATTTTATATTAAGTTTTACTAGAAGCTTTTTAAAATGATGAGCCTTAGTTTCCATGAAAGACAGAAAAAAACCCCAAGGCCTTTAGAAATGTCTACATACAGAGACACATCCACAGATAAACAACAACAATACAAGTTTCTAAACTTGTAAAAAGTTGTCATTTCACTTTCTTCTTGAGCAGCTGGGCTATTAAATTACCTGGGTTGTGTAATGGACAATACACAGTTAGGCTGTTGCGAATTAAGTATAAAAACAAACATGTGGCCTTTTAAATTTTTTCTGACTTGTTGCAGCACATAACACTGCATTATGCCATATCACATTGGTGTGATGGGCAAGTGAAACAAGACAGTTCATGCTAATGAACAGGAAAACACAGCAGTTTGCTAGTTACCAAATTCACTTAGAGTATTTCAGGGCATTTGGAAGTATTATGGGAGAGACAGTTATTGCTGAGAAGAGCTGAACTGTAATGAAATTAGGGAAGTGAAAACCATATGTTTGCCTCTGTTCTTACCAAAGCATGAAATGTTGTCTTACTGTAAATCTGTATCTTCTGTCTGCTTTAAAATAAAGGATGTTCTGCAAGATCATTTGACTAGGGTACAGGAAGCAGATCTAAATATTAATTGAAAATATACTTAATCCCAGCATAGTTTGTTTCAGACAGGTATCTGGCTTTATGGCCTTTATACCCAAGGCACATTTGTCTGTTGTTTACGAGTATAATGAGAGAAAACTAACTGTAAATTTGTCCCAAATTTATCACAATAATAGCATTTTGGAAGCCACAAAGGAAAACAAATTTTTAATAGTCCTAAAAATTTCCCTGCTTACTGTTGCCAGTGAACGTCAGTTTATCTATTTGGCCAAGCATACAATGTGCAATATGAATACGTGCTGGATATTTTACACTTTGACCTTTTGTCATTTCTAGATTGTTTCCTCTAACTTTTCAGGTGCACCCAAATTATGTAGGCCAAGGACTGCTCACTAGTTTTCATAAAATCGATCTGTGTTGTCTCAAGTAGAAGCTGTTTCCAAACCATTCAATATAGCAAGGACAGCTGGAAGTGCCCCAAGGTCATCTTTCTCTCTGCTGTGATCTGTTCTTCGTTCACCAGTTCCTTGAAGTGGAACAGTTTTCACTGTACAGTAGTTGAGCTGGTCAATTCAGGAGACGGAAGGCAGTCAGCACCAGACAAGAAACCAATTTTTACCTCCTATTAAACTCCAAAAATGAAAGGCAAGAAATGCAGACAATCTTGTCATCTTCCTGTCTTGCTCACTTGCTACCTACCTGGCTACCTACAGGGGAGTTCAGGACTCTATTCAAACTATTTATTGCCCTGCTGTGCTTTTTCATTGTTCAACTTTTTGAGGACCGGGAACACTGCAGAGGATGGGTGAGGGAATTTAAGTGCAGGGAATTAGGAGTTGCTAGTGACTGAAAGGAAGCAGGATGGACAGTCTTCCTCTAAAGATATGGTGGGCACAGCAGGGTGTCTAACAGTCCAAAAAATGATGACACCAACTTATCTGTTCTTAGGTGAGGACCCAGAAATGTTGTGTGCGATTAATAGGGAAAGATATAAAAAACATTCCTGAGATCTGAATGAAAATGATCTTTCCAAATGGCTTTTCAAACTCCTGTGAGGTACTTGAGATGGGCACAATATTTTCTATAGAGTTCTGAATTGCTTTTAAAATAAAAAGGTTCTGATTAACCTCATACATAGGAGGCTATAAAACATGAACAGGGTCATTTTCACTTCTTGAAAATTTTTCTGTAGGAATGTGATAGGGTTTTGGCGTATGTAGTAGATTAAGAAGACTACCCCAATTCAGTTATTAAAAATGTCTGTCTTTCTAAGGTTATTTAGCATTTCTGAAATTGTTTCAAGTATACACCTGAGGAATACAATGAGTAACTATTAGCCCGCATTTGGACAGTATAATAGAATGCTTAAGTAAGGTTCCTTAGGATAATTGCCTTGATATCTGACAAATTTGCAACAAACTTTACAAAATTTCCTTTACTTCTTGTTATAATATATATTTTTTAAATGTTGAAAACTGTCTACATAATCGGAAAGATCTTTCTTCCTGATGTGGCATAAAGGTGTTACTGTGTTGTCAAGGCTGCTATGTTCTTTCTGATTATTTTCATATTGTAAAAATATGTCTTCTGGACTTTCAGGGAACTTCTAGTTCTTTCAGTCACTGTTTCTTATTCTTGCTTACTACTTAATACTTTGGACTGTCAGCATTTGAACTTGTCTTTCTTCATTGACATTGGGGAACTTCATTTAGACCTTAAATATATTTATATTACAGCTAGGAACAATTGGCAGCTTCTAGTACTGCAGTTATAACCACTTGGATGGAAAGTGGCAGCTCAAAGCATGTAATACCACCCTCTGTCCTCTTCCACTTCAAGGTGCGGTTGTCTACTTCTGAACGTACAAGTTTCACTCCAGCTGAACTTCAGCTTCTTGAGGTTATTTGTTACACATGCCAAAACCTGTTCTTATAACCTTATAAAAGATCTCTCCCTGCAGTGTTATTCTTATCATAAAGTACGTACTCATTAAGTCCATTTCCTAACTGAAGAAAATAAGGCTGAGAGAAATTAAGAATATGGTTTTCAAATTCAGAAATGCACCAATTGCACGTGCACAGTTACTGTAGCTGCACACACATGCTATATATTCTGAAAAGCAGTTAGGTATTTTAGATTCTGTTTCCATGTACATTTGAACATTTGACATACATATTTGTATACTGTAATAGCAGTTGTGCACAGCTGGGCAGAAACAGTCCCCGGTGAGTCCTACAAGGTCATTCAGCAAATGAATATCAAACCTGAACCTGGATACCTAGTCTCTCACCTGCTGTATAACTTTTATTAAGTAGAAAATATACTATTATAAGAAAGTTTCTCTGAGATTATATTGCCTGTTGAGTTTAAACAGGTTTTCCAATCTCTTAGTGCCACTTTTCCTATTGTTCTGCTATGAAAAAGCTCACTATGAACTGTGCAGCAGTGTCATTTCTAAAAGATGGGTATATACAGCAGTAGCATGCATCCTTTAATAATAAAAAACTTATTACTACAATAAAAATGTTGTTTCAGCTCTTTTTCTATGCAGCAGAACAGTGGCACCCAGTGGTCATTCACGCAAAAATACTAGCCAATAAAATTTTGCAAACTCGAATATCAGTGCAAAGAAAAATCAAAAGAGAAAGAAATTAGTGCTTGTGTGTCATTTGTTCTTGTATGCCTCTAAATATTCCTTAAAAACCTGTAAGCCTCAGACAAATTTCAAGGAAGTTTCATGTTATCTGATGCATAAATCTCTGTTAACCACAGAAAATATATGTGTGCTTATAGGTATGCATATAAGAATTCCATTTTGTTATGTTACTAAAAATAAATTATTTTTTTTGCTTTTTTTTAAAGAATCTTTTGCCATTGGTTTTGCATTGTGGGTGGCAACAATGTCTCTATGTTAATGATTAAACTGTAATATTTTTCGTTGTTTGTATGTACTACCTTTAAAGCTATAGTATACAATTATTACAGAGATTCTGAGGAAAATATGAACATTTCCCAAAAGAAAATAGGCCTTTTCCCCATGTTGGAATGTATGTTGGAATTTAACATGAGTAAAGGCAATTTTTTTGCATATATTTCATTTATCTCCAATAATCCCACTCGAATAACTTTGCATGTTAAGTACACATATCCAGAGTGTACATGAGAGGATTATCCACGGGCAATTTAGAAATATTCTCTTCCTGGGGTGTGCAGCTATAGTAAGCCAACCCATAGAAAAAAAGACTTACTGATTTAGTTTCTTAGGCCAAATTCTTATCAGATTTTGGCTTCAGAGAATTACCTGTTAAAATTTCAGACAATCCAGTTTTGTATGAGGCATCTGATTCCCCTTCATCACTGTGGGTAGTTTCCTCATTACAAAAGAATTATTTTTGCATGCATAAGGCTATATTACTTTTAATACATTTTTGCAGTGCAGATGGAATTGTAAAGTTTCAGTGCACTTTACTGCATCAGTGCTGCAGGTTTGGACTGAAGGACTTGGTAGGTTAGTCTGAAGGGATCCCTTCTTTCTCTTCTTGCATTTCTGGAAGATATTACTAAGGGAGTGCCCTGATCTAAGCTGTCTTTACCCTGTTTAGTTCATTTTTGACCCACCTGACTATTGTGTATTTCTTTGAAATAAAAAATTGCCTCATTAAGAGAAGTGCTAAGTGTTTGTAATTGCCATATTCACCTGTTTCCTTTGAAAATGAAGGTTACTACCATAGATTCTGACTAGTTTCAAAAATCTGAATGTGCACGTATGTCTAGGAAGCACTTACTTGATTGCAGAAATGGAAGAAAGGATTATAAGGTTAAAGGAGATAATTAGCAAGTCGGAGAACTTATTGGCTGAATGGACTTAGACAAATTCTTTATTCATATCCCCCTCTCCATTATAGCCATGAATGTTATGGACGTGGAAATAGTACCAAAAGACATAGTTTTGTAATTTCCATGAAGAATTGATCTTCAGGTGAAATTCTGAATAAATGGAAGGTATAGACCTGCCTGATCAGCCCTGCAGTTTTGTATTGAAATGAGCCTGGTACTTAGTGGACTAAGCTGGGCAGGGTTCGCAATTAAAGACTTGATTGCTATAGGATTGGACTCTTCCATTGTGGAGTGAGTTTGCACTCCTGTAGTGTCTCTGTCTGCAATTCTGTTTTAGATCAAGGATATGTTGTCTACCAAAACCAGTTTAAATTTTCCTATGAACAATCTAGGATCTAGCATTTAATGTGCTCCACCAACCCCCCTGTATTTTATCAGAAAATAACCAACCATCTCAACATATAATCTCTTCCTGTTGATATGACTGTTTTATGCAGTCACTGTGAGTAAAAATTGTAAGTAACTTTCATGCCTATCTAAAAATTTTGTGCAGTCACTCTATTTCAGATAATGAGTAGGCACGCATTTGGCCCATATTTATAGTCAGAAAATCTAGTATCTGTTTATTCTATGACCTGACCCTGAAATACATGTAAGTAAAACATTTAAGTTTTACAGTAGTAAAAGAATTTTGTGCATTAAAGACAGAACTGTTCTTTTTAGGTTATAAAATATTTCTAATTTAAAGAAAGTTTTAACTAGCTAAGTTCATTTTCTTGCATATTGGAAGCAAAGTCAATTTGATGTTTGAATTGGTAATGGCTTCTTAACTGGAAAATTCGTATCTTATGTTGAACTATTCTAAAACAGAAAATAAAAAAATATAAAGGCTTTAAATAAGGCATGTTTAATGTCCTGTGAGTCAACAAAATTACTTTGTGGTTTAGACTGATTTTATATTATTAATAGGACTGTACAACAATCTCCTACAAGTCCCTTATTCCATTGATAATACCATTTTCCTAATGCAAAGAAAATATGTATATAGCAGAGGATGATAATAATTGTGGAATTAAGATCTAAAATCTTGAAACACTCCAGGTATTCAGGATTTGATTGGAATGTTCAGCCACTGTGGGATTAATTGCAGTCGGACATGCTTTCTCTGTGCAGTTTGTTCTTGACTTGGAATTTTTCTTCCTCTCTGAGAACTAAAAAAGATTAAAAGTCTGAGGGGTAAAAAGGTGGAATTGTAGCGAACAGCTTGTAAAGTACAGTGTCACAAAATGGATTAAAAAGAAATGCCACTAATAATGATTTTGCAGATGGGGGGAAAGCAAATTTAGATTTCCACCCCTTTGTTGAAAGCAGCACTTAAAAGCAAAGTTCTAAAAGCTTTCTTGAGATGAGGCAATGTAATCAAAGGATGTTGTCTTTGAATCATCTTCTTAGATGTTTTTCTGGTGCAGTCCTTCTCTTACAGATGTCTCATGCTCCCAGTGCACTGAATGTTGAAGGCTTATTAAATTATTTCAAGGCTTTGGACGGCGAGGTGTTGGAAATCAAAAAATGAGGAGGTTGGCATGTTGTGGTACACACAGCCATGTTTGCCTATGGGGAAATGGGGAGAAGATTGTGCTTGTCCTTTCTCAAAAATTGCAGGTAACAGAAGACTTGTTCCTCCAGTAGCCAAGACCCCAGCCATTGGCAGATGTGCAGTGCAGAGGACAGTTGGCTGTTGGATCTCTGTAGTGAAATGAGGCTGGAAAACCTAGGGCTGAGGACTTTGGCCACAACACCTGTGAGAATGTGCTCTGGCAGTTGAGAGACCAAAAGAATCCAAGCGCAGGAAGGAGAACTGGAGATTTATGTGAAGAATAAATCAGAGAATTTAATGCAGACATATTAAAGTATAGGCAGGACTATGAGGGAAACAGAGAGTTAAATGAAAGGGGAATAGTTGAAAGATAGATGAGATGTTTAGCACGTTGACAGAAAAGGGTAGGTATGAAGTCCCTCAAGACTCCAGGATTCGCCTCAGAAGGAGAAGATTGACAGACCTTTAAGAAAGAACCTGAAAGAAGGGCTTGAACTTGTCCTTTGTTTTCTTGGAGGCTGGCGACCTGGGAAGAGGATGGAGTTTTCAGCGTGTCTGGAGAACTGAACTAATTAATGAGGTGAGGCAAAGGTTCAAACATACTGAATGTACCGAGGAAGAGGGAAAGGACTGAACTCCTGAGGAAACCTGGTCATGCCATCTATAAGGCAGAAGTTCTCTTTAGACTATTACATGACTCTGAGATGCACTGAGAATTTTTTACAAGTACAACTTGATTTGCAAGACTGAAAAAGAAAGCATTACGACCAATAAAAACAGAAGGTGCAGAAAACTTCCATTTACTATATATGCTTAAGCAAACACTGCTTGCACTATCAGAAACCTCTGAGAAGGAGAGGTATATTTCTAAATACTCCCGTCTTAGAGGTCATAACCCATCTTTTCTTTATCAGCTCATGAATATATTGCACACCCATGTGGGAGCCCTTGTAGGTGATTTAGTAGACTGAGTACCAGTACTGTGTGCTGAATCTTTTGTTCTCATTTTTGTAAGCTGTAAGCCTTTATCCTCCCCATCCTTCTCAAAAACCTAAAATATCAAGTGAATTAATCTATGAATCCTTTAGGCCTTTACCTCCCATGAAGTGTAACAGCTAAGCAGTTAACACTTGTAAAGCACATAATACAAATTTTAAGAGCCTTCAGAATGTATATGTGGCTCTACTGAAGCTGTGTGCAACGAGTTGGGCTTCATTTGAAATTTTTTTTGTTTGGTGCATTTTAAAGTTGGCAGCAGTACAGTGATCTTATTCAGGCTGCTGGCTCCTCTCCTGTGGCAGGGAGAGAGTAGGAAAAACTGGAGAGGGCAGCAGCAGGAGATTACTTCTGGGAAGTTTATTATTAGACTTAAAATCTGTGTTTAAAAGTACTGGCTTGTGTGAACAAGGTCACTAAAATGAGTTGCTCTTTCTTTTTTCTTTTTAAGTTAGGCTTTTCCTTTGTTAAGAAAAGAACAGGAAAAAGAACCTCAAGAACAAAAGTCCCCAGATATATTTGTTGGTTGCCACCAGGGATGACGAATCTGGGTATGGCTGACCACAAGAACTCACTCTGCAGCTTCCTGCTATGCACCATGCAGTACTACTGCATTGGGATGCCCACATTTACTGTTCCCCTTCTGCCATTAGCACCCCATCCCTGTCTGCAGGATACCTCAGTGCCCAAGTCAGCTGCTTAGCAAGGGCAGGGGAGAACAAGGTGCCCCTGCCCCCTGTAAAGGGTGAGACACCTCCCTGTCACACATAGGAGAATTGGAGCAGCCCTGCGCTAGAGCTAACTGCTCTCCTTCAGACAGGCCACGAACTTATCTGGTTCGCAGGGAGAATCAATAGATGTCAATAGACATTTTTTTCTAAATCCTAAAGGTCAGCCCTGGGCAGCGTAGCATATTATCTTAAGGAAACAGCAAGTGAAAAATTTTCAGCTGGAGAGATGATTTACTGACTATATGGCTACCCAGAAGGTTTGGGGCTTGTATTTTCTTTTGTAATTGAAAACTGAGGATGATGCTTATTTACATTTCTGCAAATTAAGAGGACAGTGCCTGTACAAGGAGAGGGTTTTTTTTTTCCCCCAGATGACTCAGAAGACACAGTGTCTGCAGTGACTCAATCTCAGTGCTAAGCCTCTTTGTTGTCATTCATGGTGTGTCCAATAAAAGTGATTTATTGCCTGGCTGCAAGTCAAAGCATTTGATCATTATCATCATTTTTTCCCCCACATCAACCTTTTCCCATCTTATGCACGTCCAAGCTAATTTAGATAAGGTCAAGATCTAGGCCACTCCTTAAAAGTTTTTAACAGGGCTTTTCCTTCAGGTCCTTCAATCTCATTCTTGAAACATCTTTTGTAGTATTCCGGAGGTAGAGCTGGAAAAGAAGGTTAGTGGATAATTCAGTAGCTAAGGTATCCTCCAATATTTGATATGCCTCCAAGGCATTAAATTTTGGCTTGTATCTGTTAAATTGCTGGAAGCTTTCTTCAGTGGTTAATTATCTTTATGAAATATGTGGAGTTTGCAGTGATGCAGAACTTTGAAAAATTCTCCTCAGGTTATCATTCTAAAGGTGGACAAATAGATATTATTGGTTTACCTTCATAGACTTTGGAATCTGTGTGTTTATATACACGTATGTGCACATATACATGTACACGGAATAACAAAAGAAATTAAAAGAATATTTAACCCCTCTTATAAATGTAACGTGAACTTGAATCATCCTGTCCCTCCAGTAGATATGATTGCAGGAATCCTCTCTGAATATTTCTTCTCATGTTTAATGTGAGAAGCAAAGCAGGAACAAGATTTTTAAAGGATTTTTTTCCCAAACCATCCCCACAGACATTTTCTGAAAAGGATAATCCATCTTAAAACACGTTGACTTGCAAATTTGTCATGCCTCTGGCAGATCTGAAGAATGCTGCAGCAACCTAAGAGCCACCAGATATAGTTGTTTCCTCCAGCAATATTCTGAGGAGTTTTGTAGAGTTGCTGGTGGGCTTTGTGGACTGTTTTGACTGGCCAGCTAAGTGCAGAGAACAGTGCAGGCACAGTATGAGGGACAAAACCAACCGTATGCACTTCATGGAATGATGAGGGAGTGAGAAATTGCTATGTATATTTTTTTCCCTTCAGTCACAACTTGCAAGCAGGATAAGTGATCTTTGTGCATATTCCTCTCCTGAGTGCACTGAGACATCCCAGCTTTTCCAGTGGCTCAGCAGAGAATTATTTCTGCGTATTGATCGGGTTAAATTCTTTTTAAATATATCAGTCAAAGTCTCTAAACAACCATCTATTTCGCCAGACTGATTTCAAATGTTTTTGTTGCAATTTCTGATGGTATCTTCCAGAAAAATGAAAGTATCTTATTCACACAGCCACTTAGCATTTTCCATTCCATTGTAAGAATGCTAGCATTGCTTTTATTACTACTACGATACAGAGTAAAATCAATATGATTTTAATTATTAGTGGCCTGTGCTTCTGTTATCTAAGGCTGCCATTGCACATATGGTGGACCTGAGGCAAATTTAGGTGTCACTGAATTAAGTTTGGTTTGTGTTTGTAATGAAGGCTTTCACATTCTAGAGAAAGCAAGATGTACTGCATTCTGTAGAGCTCTTTAGAGGCTGCTGTGGAGATACATGATGTGATTGATTGAGATTTTCTTTGAAATGGATCTGCACTGAAAGACTACACTGTAATGCATATGAAGAGGGGACGAAAAAGGAAGTATATGCACTCCTAATTCTGGAACACAGAGTCATGCCTGGTAGAAGTAACAAACAGCAGGTAGAGCCAGCATCTGAGACACCTGAGACCAGCATGCTATTTCTTGGGAAGCAGGTTGCATTTTGTTTGTCTGTAACCAGCTTAAACGATGCACTATTTTTTTTCCTCTCTGATTCCTTAATTTCTGCAGTAGGGCTGGGCTGTGTTGCCAAGGCCATCTAACTGAGAAGCGGGGAGCTGTGAGGGTCAGCATTGCTGACCAAAGAATTCTCAGCCTAATGCATATAAAGCAAAGATGGACCACTAATAACACAGTGTTAGGCTTTCTGCCACTTTAACTCCACTCCTACAAACTGCAAATCTGAACAACGGCTAAGCAAGCAGGATTATCTTTACTTCAGCTTGTTGAATGATGAGCATGTAGATACTTTATTCAGCACATTTAAGAATAGCTCTTTACCGTTCTGTAAATCTGCAGCGTCATACCCTAAATCCAGACTTTGCCAAATGCTTTTCTTTTTAGTTCAAAGAAATACATTGAGTTAATTTGTTTTTCTCATGCTCCTCCTTTTCATGATCATTCACATGGTTCTGTTCTGCTCATCAGTTCCTTAGGGGAGAGCAGGGAAAGGAATACAGTTCAAAGTTTTATAAGGGTACATTCACAGAGGCTTAATATTAAATTTAGACTTGAAGATGTACATGCCAGAATTGCTCTCCTTCATTTCTATTCTACTATGCAGCTCTCTAACTCTGGAGTATCGAACATGCCAAGAAAGTTCAGAATTTGACTTTTTTTAGGGAAGCTGTCTGCTTAAAAAGGGAATATACCTGAGGTTGTAACAAACTACTCAAGTATATTCTATGAACAAAAAGAAGATATGTGTCAGATAAATTATTTGTTGTGAATTGTTTGCCTTTGGCTGCTTAAACAAAAAAAAAAATCAAGAACCCAAACAAACAAAAAAAAAAACCCTGGCCATGTTTTGCAGTTAGTTCTGAACTTTATTCTAATTTTAATTTCAATATTTGTCTTATGAACTGCTAGGTGTTTTTGTGAGCAAACTTGTGAATTCAGCTTCCAAACACAATCTCAACAATGAAAATTATTTAAGAATTAAGTTAGAGTGCTATCTATTGAAAGGAAAGACCAGTGTTATTTTCATCCTGAGGCTGAAAGTGTCTCTGTAGCAACTGGAAGTAGAGTTAAGCTTGCCAAGAGTTCGTTGTGAAGCAGATGGAGAGGCAACTAACAACCTGGCTGAAATCTTGTTGGCTAAGCCTTCTGAGTACAGCTACCTATCAAATTAACTTGATCGCTCCACTATATGAAAGTATTCTTCAGTCTTGTCAATGACTGTTGCAATTTTGCACCCTTCCCCCTCCCCAAGTTCTGAACAAACACTTAAACTCTCAATTATTTCTTCGTGTGCTTAAGAGTGATTACAGGTCTGTGGCTGATTCCTGGAGAACTTCGATGGTCATGTGCATCTTCTTTTCTTACAGGCTTTACTTTTTTTTTTTTTTGCTGATGTTCAAAAGACCCCCAAGAATGTGATAATTATGTGCCTGTAAACTTTTAACAGCTACATAAAATAGTATTATATATGGCTGCATGCACTGAAGGATAGAAAAGGCAAATATTTGATTGTTGAATAAGACTTGTTTGCAGAATGCAGAGAAAGAAACAGCCATGGACTCCGCTGGCATTCTCCGATGCACAACATGATCCAAAAGCTGATTGTAGGATGATGCTATCAGTCTGTCTTTTCTTGCTGCCTGTGGGTTCTGAATATAAATCACAAGCTGTGTATGCTTCAGTTGATCCTCTTTGTTCCCACTGTGACCTTATAGTAAATGCATTGCTTTTCATTTATATTTAAGAACAGATGAAAGTGTGTTGGGACATGCTTACCTATCCACACAAACTAAATCAATATTTTAGACACATTTGGTGTTACCAAATCACTGTTCCCCATCAGAAGTAATGTCTGTTTCAGAAGTTACCACACCATCTGTTCTGTTTGTTTCTTATTCTCGCAAGTGTGCAACCAACAAAAGTGGAATCAAGAGTTTATTTAATTGATATTTCTTCCTTTTCAGTTGCAAGAAACCTGTGTCTATACAGAAAACACACTGTAAAGTAAGTTGATATGTAGGTATAAAGTCATTGATGTTCTCCCTCTGTTTCCACTACATAGTCGTGAGTATTCAGACCTGTGTCTGTGTGTCAGCTTAATTAAGAGCTTCTCAGTCCACAAAGCCAAATTATGCTCTCTGATATGCATGGAACCCCTTCTCTGAAACAAGAGAAACCATAGTTAGTCAGCTGTAGGTAGTGTGGCCTTCAAGGACTGCAATGTTCACAAGTGGCCAAGAGTGACAGTAACCTGTATTTTCAGAGTGGGCAGGCTTTGGGAATCACAAAGCAATGTGTTACTGCAAGAAGTAAGAGTGACATTTCAAACCTGTCTGGAGAACAGAGGTGGCTAAGCCTTGCAGGCAGCTTTGAAAGGCACAGCCTCAAGCTCTGAGTATTGAGGCATTCATCGTGACCACTTTCGTTGTAAACTCTGGGCCAGCTTATAGCAAGTTGCAGGAAGGACAGATAGTGCAAGGAGCTCCTCTTCTCCTGCTGAATGTACAGAAGAGTAAGCCATGAATTGTCTGCACCAGAGAGAGAAAATGCAACTGGCATCTTGCAGATTGCCTGTTTTGCTGTGTTTCTGAATGTTATTCTTCTGTGTTTAGGTTTTATGGATTAGACTCAGTGAAAAAAGCAAGATGGTATATTCTTAGATAAGAAGAGCATGTGCTAGATCCAAGAGCAAGGACAGTGGAAACAGACATACAGGCAGTAGTCAAAAGTCTAAAGTAGTATTCTGCATTAATGTAGTCTTCCATACTTTTTTTGAACCAAAATGGCAATTTTTGGACTAGATTAAAATTGGTTGAGAAACACACAATTTATAGAAAATATTTTTAACAGAAAATTTATTTATTTTCTTAAAAATGCACTCAGGATTAAATTATTACTAAATCCAGGTTGAATTTGTCGAGTAGTTTCAGATTAATGAAAAAATAAAAATTTTTCAATGAATATGATGAAATAATTATGGATGCTACATAGGTCCCTTTATAGATCTTCCATTTTTAATAAACTATTTGAAAATTCTTAACCATTTGCTCTAAATTTGCCCCAAACCTGATTTTAGATTGACTAAGAACAAGGCTTTTTGTTATTTCATTAAAAAACAAATTCNGAAACCTGGGATAGCTGTGTAGTTGATTGCATTAGCACACTCCTATCCTTTTTTCTCAATATTTCCATGTCTGTTATCTATACATCTTCATGTTTGCTCGGGTGTCTTCTCTGGCTTCAATCTCCTATGTCAGCATGGTTTCAGTATAAGCAATACTATAAGGCCTTGTGCTGAATTTCCAAAGAAGAATTTCTCAGTGAGGGACTCTCAAGTAGCAGAGAGGGAATAGGGCAAATGAATCCTGACAGTGTCAATGCTAATTTATCACAAAAGAGCTATGGACAAGTACAGGGCTAACGTGATGGTATGTGGAACAGCCCCATCGCAATCCTGAAGCCTCTGTCACTCTTTAGAGGCAATCTGTAATGGCACTGCTCTGGTCGGGACTTCCTGTATATTGGTATGTCCCTGTTGTGGTTTAGCCCCAGCCAGCAACCAAGCACCACACGGCCGCTTGCTCACTCCCTCCACCCCAGTGGGAAGGGGGAGAATCAGAAGAGCAAAAGGAAGAAAACTCGTGGGTTGAGACAAGAACAGTTTAATAATTAAAATAAAATAGTAATGATAGTAATGGTAATGATAACAATAATGATTATGATAATAATAATAATAATGATGATAGTGATAATATAATTAAAGAGAAAATAATGAGACAGAGGAATGAAACCCAGGGAAAAAAGGGAAAAGTAAAAAGAACACAGTGCTGCAACCGCTCACCACCCACTGACCGACACCGCCAGTCCCCGAGCCAGGGTCACTGCCTCCCCCGACCAACTCGTCCCAGTTAATGTACTGGGCATGTCGTCACATGGTATGGAATATCCCTTTGGCCAGTTCAGATCAGCTCTCTTGGTTGTATCCCCTCCCCTCCCGGCTTCTTGTGCACCTGGCAGAGCATGGGAAGCTGGAGAAGTCCTTGACTAGTGTAAGCACTACCCAGCAACAACTAAAACATCAGTGTGCTATCAACATTATTTTCATACTAAGTCCAAAACACAGCACTGTACCAGCTACAGTGAAGAAAATTAACACTATGCCAGCTAAAACCATGACAATCCCACTCATTGGAACAGCAGTTACATTTTGATCCTAACTAGCTCACACCGAGTGCCTAAGGTATGTGCACATCATGGCTCTTTTATCTGAAGGCCATGTGTTCTGTGCAAATCTGTTGACAAAAGAAAAATCTTTCTCATCTCATGCTTATTCCTACAGCTGCAACCACAGAGAAGCATCATGCTCTATGCTAGCAAATTGATCTCTTAGAATGGAAACAATTTCCTGTTTTCAAGAACCTATAATGAGATTAGGGGAAAAAAAACCCATGCAAATTTAGGAAATTCACTGAGGAGATTACTGAATTGAAGTCAGAGAAGCTTGAAAGTGTTTCCTGTTTGTCCCACATTATAACTTTCCATTATTAATTTGCCAGGGCTGACCTGGTGGAAGTTTTTCTGCAGAAGATACTTGGCACTTCCCTTCTTTAGACAAAAGATACAAATATTGACAAATGGAAAGTCAGATACAAATATGTGTCTTTTTTTTCCTGGAGAAAATAAAACAATCTGCTCAAGACACACCAGACCCCTTAGGTGAGTGATGTAAATTATCCTGAATTTGACCCAAGTCTGTGGATTTATGCTGCTGAACCGCAGCTATAGCTTTAGCTCTGGCATACAGATGGAGTTTCCTATTAGAAGCCTGAAGCCTCCTGAGAAGTTGTGCTCCCTGTAAAGGAGGTATCTGTGGGGCTTGATTTTGAATTCTGAAAGGTTTCAAGGTTGTGATGGGGGAACTCTGTATAGCATCACCTCATTCCCACTTCTGAGAAGCACATAATTTCTTCTATAAATCTAGTTCCTTTGTAAGCAACAATTTCAAACAACTGCATCTTAAAGATATTCCATATTTGCAGTTACCCAAGCTGAGAACATGTAAAGAAGCAGTGGTAGTTTCAAAAATAAAGTTTGAAATAGCTAAATAAATACAGTTTGAAAATAAAGCATTTATGTATGTTTAATAATATGTCAAGCGAAGTTAAGTACTTCACATCCATTATTTCACAAAGTAAAGCAAAAGCCACTCACACCACCATATATTGCATGCAGTTTTTCTCCTAAATAGTATGTCCATTATAGCATAAAGCATACTTAAAATTGTGCATGTGCTTATTCTTTTCTCTATGCTTTGGTCAGACCCAGATTTGCCTGTAGCAATTGGTGTGCAGTGAATCCATTCAGATATGGAAGCTTGTCGATAATGTAGCAGGTAATTTGTTACCTGACATGTATCATGGAGTTCATGTGACACTTAGCCTTACATTCCGCAATCACTGTGTTTTGGTTTCCTAAGAAAGTTGGTAGCATTGCTTCTGATGGGGAGAGCTGAGAGGGCTTAGCCCTTTCTAACTGAGCTGACCCTACAACAGCTGTGGTCTACAGAAATGCTAAATTCCCTTGAGATAAAAGCAGGCTGCTCAAAAAAGTGTCTCTCCTACAGATTTGTACTCAGCTTCTACTGTCCATCCTGAAGTACTCATAAGGCTTTTTGCAACTGCACTTGCAGAAGCTTTCTGCTGTCTTGCTGGCAGGGATCTCAAAACAGCAGGTGCTTCCAGCGTGGGCTTTTCAGTGTGTGCTGACCTCTGTGCTCCTCTGTTCCTAGGTTAACTATCTTAAACCCAGTTTACAGCTAAACATAAACCACAGAAGTAGATTTTAAATGCATTGCACACTTTCCAGCAGAGCAGTTTCATTTGATTGCAGCATGCTGCAGGTGAGATGAGCCCAGAGCCTAAGTGGACTGGGAGCCTTTCTTTCTGGCTCACTGTTTCTGTCCTGCAGTATGTGAGGGTTCTCCTAAGATGCTGGATTGCTGATAACTCTACAGTGAATCCTAACTCTAATAAAATTACCTCAGAATGGGGCATCTGTGGTTTGGTTTAGTTGGTTGTTTTTTTGTTTTGTTTTTTTTTAGTTTATTTACTCTGGAATAAGGGAAGCATTGTATCTATTCAGCAGATGTGAAGTTTCCTGTTATCTTGTAGCTCTTATTTTCAACCTTCAATTCGCTAGGCTGAAGATATGGAGTTACCCTTTGTCTTGAGAAGATCTGAAGTTATTCATCGAACAATTCTACATCTCTTCCAATACCAAGTATTCCAGATGCTAAAACCCCTTTGGTACTAGGGACAAGTCCCTGTTGAAAATGATGTTTCTTTAAAGATGGCTGGGCAAATCAGTGTTAAGCCTTGTCTGCAGATCAGTCACTGCCTCACTCTACCCAATTTCTCTCTCTCACAAGATCCAGGAACCTGTGACAGGTCAGAATAAGTGTTTAACACTATCTTTAGGTTTCACTGACTAGTGGGTAGCTGAGTCTAAGAGAAATATTTTTACTGAACAACATGAGAACAGAGGACTATTATTTTGATTTTGTTTACTTACTCAGTACCACAGAAAGTCAAAGTACTGTCACACCTCCACAAAGATATAGCTTGTGAGCTTACCTGGTAGGTTTTCGGTCTGTCACACAACTGTCAGTGTGTTTGTTAGGCTTGTTTCAAAGAAAGGTCTCTAAATGCAGAAAGAAAACCATGCCACTGGACTTGTTCAGTGTAAAAGGTTGGCTGCACTCCTACTAGCTACCGGTTTCACTGCATTACTGATCTACTTTAATTTCCAGAAATTTTTCTTCTAGTAGTAATTTTTAGTTACCATTAATGCTGCAACTATTCTCCATGGGAGTAGTTAACAATGAAAAATGCACGTAGAAAATTGTTGGACTTCAAATGAAAGATACAGCATGCAGAAATGTAATTAGATCAGGAAAATTTTTCATATCCTTTCATGGGCAAAGAATACTGAGTGCCAATTGGTATTTCGAAGTTCAGGTTAAATTCAGATCATGATGGCTCAGGAATACAGTATATCTGTTGTAAGGGGAGGTGAGTTGCAGCTTAAATGGTGATTGTGTCAGATAAACAGGCAGTATCTTGAAGGTTGCTTATAAGGTTTTTTAAGTATTTATAGCTATACTTTATCATTAAGGGAAATTCTGAATGGATATAGGCCCGTCTTTACATACTGTGCTCCAGTACCTTCCTACACATTGTAAAGGGCGTAACAAGATTGATTGGCAATAGTGACTGCACTGTTCATGGGAAGCATGGGAAACTCTGAAATATGAATGACTGAAAAAAAAGTGGAAGTGGTATGCTGCTCTCTGTCCAGTTATTAGCAAATGCGTACAGAGTTGCTCCACTTAATTCACTTTTCTCTAAGGGGAAGAGTCACCTCCAAGAAACAGTGCAAAACCTTGATATAAACCTTTTTGGAACAGCTGCTCAGTCCCAGCAGAGCACGACAAGGCAGCCTTCCCTATTTACAAAGAACAGAGTCCTGCTAGACTCCAATTTGCTTGGCGGTAAGCGCTGACCTCAACACCCACTGAGAGAAGGGAATTTGAAACTCAGAGTTACTCAGCACTGCATAGGATTAAAGGCTCCAGTTTCAGTCTATTTAAATGCATGCTCAAAATTTTTTCAGTACCTTGAATTACATTATCAAGATGGAATTAAATTTGAGAACGTCAAAATTTAATGTGAAGTGGAACTCTTATTTTCTTGCCTGCCTCAATTATAACAAAAAGGTCCCTGTGCTTTTTGTACTTTCATGGCAAGTGTCCAATGCAAAGAAGAAAGACTATAACAAAAATTAAGAGCTTCCCTTTACTGGACTCCCTAGTAGTAGCACTCTAACTTTGAACAGGTTGGTATCCACAGCTCCAGCTTCAAACCCTGAAAGAAAGTGGCTTTGTCTGATAGTTTTATTATATGTTTTTAAACTACATGCAATGAGAGAAGTGGTGAATTAGTGGTTCTGCAGTGCTTTACTGACTCAAGTTCAGATTATAACAGACTGCTAACCCCTATTTCTCACCTGTAACTCCAACCTATAAATTATAAACATGCTGGCGCAATCTTTGTATTATTATTTTTTTATAGCTCTCAATTTACAACTCTGGTGTCCTTGAGCTGGTTCTTTGTATTTGTTACAGTCTCCTGAGGGAGGATTCATTGACAAGTGACTCCACATTTTAGCTGAAAAAATTCAGTCTTATTCTGGTGTTTTCAATTTTTCACAAGACCTTACTGTTCCTCATTGATTATGTACTGAGGATTAATTATGCTGTCACTTAATGTATTTACATGCTTGGACAATGTATTGGCTCACTTATTCTAGTATGTTCAGCATTTTTGCCTGGTATGGGGCATGTTTGTTTTATTAATTGCTGGAGAACCAACAAGTTGCTGTTAAAATGAATGGAAGTGATTGGTTAGCAAAGTTATATTTATTCCCTCAATAAATCTATGAAGATGATTTTTCTCTTGCGACTCAGAGAACTGGGATGCCTACATCTTTTGCCTTTAAGGCATCAGAAAAATTGGTGTTGCAAGAAAGATTACTCTTTGGTAGGTTGNTAGGTGGATGTCAAATATATATAATTTAAAACGTTTCTCAAAGAAGTTCAGAAAGAGAAAGTAGGATTTAAAATAGTCAAGAACTAGGCATTTTGGTCCACTGAGACTACTGCTAGTTCAGAGTTTTCCCATCCACTGCTCCAAGAAATCCACAGAAAAGCTAAAAGGGAGTACATCCCAGGAGGTTTTCTGCATAAAATGTTGTGCCTTTGGAGGTGACAATATTGTCATTGTAGTTTCCTCTACTTGCTTCTCCAGAAGCTGTTCAGAATTAGCCCCAAAGTTCTTAGGAGAATGCTAGAAAGCCAGTGCCATTTACAGGAGAGATTTGTGCAGTACGGTCAAGCCAGTTCCCCAGCACAACCTAATATCTCCATACTCAGATGCATATACATCTTACTATTTATACAGCATATACCTTCTGTGAAAAATGGTTCCTGTCCATAATGTGAACTGAGGGAGAAGAACTGAGATGAAATGTCATTGAGATATTGCCTGACATTGTGATATATTGCCACCTAAAATTACACAGAGGCAACTGAGAGCCATATGGCCTCCAGGCTGAGTAGCAATGTTGAGTCTGAACATTCACCCCTCTCAGTCCTTCCAGCAGGTCCCCCTTTTGGATCTCTGGACTTTTGAAATCCCAGGAAAAGGGAATTCTGCTACATGAAAAGTATGAACATGTGAGCAGATACTCCAGAAATGTGTTCTGAAGGTCATCTTATTAACTTGGTAATAAATAAACATTGTCTAGAGGTTGAGCTTAGAGGTCAGAAGGAGGCACAGCTTTGCTACTATTGGAAAAAGCAGAAAATCCATCACTAATTATTTTCCTGATTTGGGTATGTAATATTTACTTCTTGGGTTCTGTGGCAGATGGTTTTCATGTGTTTAAATCCATTGTAGCCATAAATCCCAGACTA
>WEKW01011246.1:13740-33426 GCA_013389905.1 Sula dactylatra
AAGATATTAAAGATTTTTTTTTCTGGCTGCATTGGTCAGGGAAGAAAGCATTGGTCTAGCAGAGAGAGAGAGAGCAGAGTTTAAGAACTTTGATTCGAATCGCATTCCTGGCATTGGTTTCTGTGCAGCCTCGGGCAAGTAGTTTAAAATCTTAGGTTTGAAAATGAGTATCTGTCTCATAGCCAGGGAAATGATACACAGCTGGTATAGAGTGAGTTTTGGCAATCACTTTTCACTTTTATATATATATATATTACCCATGGATATTTTAAAAATTAAATTAAAAATCAAATACTTATATACCGTTTTAACCAATTCCCTTACTACCATGTGGTTCATGTGTATCCTACCTTTTAAAATTCCATTAACTACTAGTATTTCGGATAATATTTCATGGTTGTACTAGAACAAAAGGATTGACAAGGATTTGTTTCTAATGTAAGCTTTCATAGTGCTAGTTGAGCTTTGTGTTCTTTCTTCTTGATGTGAAAACCCAATACACGCATATAACAAGGTCAGCCACGAGAAGTAATGGGAAAAGACAGAGTTTCACCGTTACAGTGGTTTCTAAATGCTGAAGAACTCTAAGTATAGCTCCAGCTTCTGGCCTAGATGAAGCAAGATTTAGGGCATTATTTTTAACTCACCTTTCTGGTCACACAGTGTAGCATCATAACAATAGACTTGTTCCGACTGGCCAGGTTGACTGCATCTTACGCACAGTCCTCCTCCTGTCCCTCTCTCCATCCCTCCCCCGCCCCCCAAAAAAAAAAAAAAGAAAAAGATTACATTGCTGAGGAAGCAAATGTAAGAGCGGTTGTGTTGAAGTAGATCCTCATCTTTAGACTCTACACTCATGATGAAATTTAACCAAAACTAAGGTGTTAACTGCACTTACCTTTTCTTCAGTAAAATCCTGTCCCTCCCAAAGCCAGAAAAGTGTAGTCACTCACTTGTTGAAGGCCAAGATTTTTTCTTGTGTCTTTTCTAGTGTCAGAACATCTTTTCAGGAGCAATGGGAAAAAGACCCTAAAAGACCGAGCACAAAAACCAGTGCTCTACTGTGTTAAAGGCGCTGATTACGCTTTTTTTTTTTGACATCAGCAGACTTGTTGCTGTGCTCTTCACTTCTTCCTCTCCAAAGCAAACTGAGAAAGGGATTTCACAAACAAAATACACGTGTATACATCTTACCTAAAAGTTTACTACTATCTAGTAGTAACTGAAATAGATCTAACTTCTTCAGACTTCCTTATGAGTCCTACATCCCAGACTCTCTTCCGTTTGATCCTTGGGGATCTTTTGGGTCTTTTATGGTTTTTAGCTTTCCTATCACATGACAGAGAAGGAGCAACTATTAAAACTTTGCAGAGAAATAGATCACCTCGAATGATTTTTTTTATTTCCTAACATGCTTTTTCTGCTAAATGATAAGATAAAACAATCCAACTCTCATTACCCTTTCACTAAAAGAAATAATCAAACCAGAAAAATGCAAAACATCGTTCTGCTTCCTCAAAGCTACTGAAAACTTTCTTGTAGAGCAATAGTGTCTAAACCAGTTATAAGATCACCCTCTGGACACTCATAGCCACAGTAATGTCAGAAGATCATTATCAGCCAGCAGAGGCACAAAAATTCAAACTACTCAAGAAAGGCATTAGCCATGTATTGGTGAGAGTAAGGACAACTGCTTCACTATACTATTACTCCTAAAGATCCCGAGCAACAAGAGTCTAGCTCCCCACAGCATCCAGTGAAGTTAAAGGTTTAACACATTCCCTTTTTTCCCTATGCCATTAACTTAAATTGCCAGACATCTGCCTCTACACTTGGCAAGTCTCACCCATGCAATGTCATGCATTGTAGAGTTTGAGGATCCCACCTTTGAAGGCATGATTCTCTTGAACATCTGACCTAACCTGAAGAAATGAAGTTTTGCAGTCTGAGCATGCAAAATGTTTATAAAATTACAAAAAAGAATTAACATGAAAGCACCACAGGGTCTCTTTTTTTTATTATTTCATGAAGTCAGGGCTATACACCAAAACCAGAGAGGGCTTGGGTGCTGAAGGCAGCTGCTGAGAGATGGATGATCTCCCCCGCCTCCTATCTCCTGCTCTCAAGGGAGAGCATCTTAAAACCACATTATGTGCTTCAGAGGTGCTGAGCATATTACAGGATATGAAAGACCACATTTGCAACACATTTCTCAATAGCAGGCAAAAAGTAATATGAACTGTACCTTTTCTTCTGCACAATTCATGTGCATGTAGTTTTTGTAAGTGCATACTGACTTAGGTGCACATTCAGGGTCTGAACTTTCATCAAAAAAGCTTATGGGCTGTCCAGTCACTGGATGTCATTCTGTGGTCTGCATTTTACAGGATGTACACCTTAAGGATGTCATTTGGCCTTTAAAATATATATCCAACAAGTCCTCAACTAGAATGGGTGCAAGTTAAAACGCTGAATAAAAACTAACCATTTCACAAACCAATAAATCTACATAGGCTTTGAAATTCACTTATGAAGTGAGAATTTTCTAGTATACGTACTGCAAAAATTGACATTCTTATTCACTACTTAGGTCAAGCAGCATGCCTGGTGATAGGCATGTTGTAATTCTCGTATTCTTTAGAATGAGATTTATGTACGATGCCTCATATTGAGCTGGAGTTCAGCTGCTAATTGGAAATGGGATTAATTATGTGCTTTTATAGAGATTAGTATTTTAAAAGAAATCCTTCCGAGAGCTTCATCTGGATTCCAACTCATCTATGCATTTGCAGAGATAGAAACCTTCTATTTAGGTAATCACTTTGTCATGTTAAATCAAAACAAGACTTGCACAAACGAAACAAGCAATAAATAGGAAGCAGGAAACAGTTCATGTGCCTCTACAGTGGTCCTCAGAACTGTCAGCTGAAATCCGACTGCAGACTTGCATTACTGAAGCACAGACATTTTATCACAGATTAATGATGTGGGGTTTTCTTTGCCTTTCCCAGCTTTTGTACATTCTCTCTGAGTAACCCTGGAAGCTGGCCCTGGGCATAGCTTCTGTAAATGGCAGTATCATCTTGGCTTCTTCAGCTCTGCAGAGTTTGCTTCAAAGTATCAACTCTCTTGCTTAATTGCGCAGTCCAATCTAGAGAAAATGCCCAGTACGCTCTGATATGAGAACATACAGCTTCATGGGAAATGCAGGCTAACTGAAAGAATTACAGTTAGGCAGGCTGGTCTTGCTAGAACAAAATCAGCACGTACTTATCATCTGATAAGAATGTGTTGGCTTGGAGAGCTGGATATCTCAGTCAAGGATGCTTACCAGAGTATCTTTCAGCTTCACTGCATGACTTCTTTCTCTTCACCTCACTTCTGTGTCTTTGGTGTGTTGACACTGTCTTACTCTGGGAAATAGGTTTTGCATTCATAGGCTATCTCTGAAGGTTGCTTCAGAAGATTCATTGATTAATGTTACTCTCCAGTATTAGTTGCTTCCATTTTCTCGGGAAAAGTAGCCAGTGCAGGCAATGGCTGTATTCACTCTAGATGGTTCACCTTGGATACCTATGCAGCCAGAATTGTCATTTTTTTCTCTTCCAAAACAAAACAAATCCCTTATTTTCAACCTTTTAACTTCCATATGTGTAAGGCAGTAAGAGGAATGCAACGCATTCTTTTCTGTGGATGCTATACTGATGGGCAGATTTCTGTGATACCACTTGCATATGCAATAAAGGATGTCAGATCTGCAAGTGTTTGCTGTAACCTTGTGTGTATGTGTACAGTCACATGCACAGGCCACAGGCTAAACCTGTTTTTCCTAGAACATGGGCTGCCATTTGCAAAACTTAGGTCTATTTGACCGAAATTCAGCAAGCACAGGTTCTACCTTGACCTCTGCTGTGTACAGTTAAAGTACAAGTCCATCTTCTCTGTTCCTCAGTGTCAGAACAATAATGCTTTTTTCCACCTAATGAGGGCATTGAGAGGCTTAATTTGCTAGGACAGCACATGGCTAGTCCAATATAAATATATAAAACAGCTGCCTCACTTCAGCTTACAGGAAGCTAGAACATATAGGGATCATTTTATCACTTCTTTGTGCCAGGGTCCGCACTAGGTAGTGGGATATGGTAATGTCTGATGTAATGTCTGTGTAATTACCTGTCAGCTGAAGTATTTAGCTCTGATGGTGCATCTTGGTACAGGGGTCTGGTCTCTATAAAGCACTGGTTGATTTACACCTCTCTACATGAATTCTGCACGACCTTTTACACAATACATGTGCCGCATATGCAGGTGTAGGGCAAAAAGGGAAACAGTGATAGAGGTCATGTGAGAACTGCTAGAAGTACTTTGGAAATGCAGGTGGGAAACTGAGGATTATCCAGCAAAGCAGTCTATCTGTAAATGCAGGAGTAGTAGGAAGTCAAAAGAAAAAGTATTTTCTGCTGAATTTACAGAGGTTCAAAGCACAAGTTTCATACAGTGGTATTTGCTTATGTGAAGACAATGCTGTGTTTTCTGTGGCTGGTGCCTGTGAGGCACAAGTGCCTGTGTGTGAATCTGATTTGCCATCTCATGGGTCACAACAGGGAGCTAATAGAGAGTCACAGCCTTAAAAGTGCTTTAGCCCTGAGACAAAGCAAAGCATTTCCACTAGGGCTGCTAGCTAATTGTCCACACTTGGGCTGAGACTGCTGCCAACATTAAGTCACTACCTACATGAGTCAAATCTCCTTTTGCCATCAGCGGTTCAAAGATGGTATGTACGGGGTGCCACTGAAATTGGGCAAATGGTGTTTCTACACCCCCAACATAGCAGCAGGAATAAGAATGCATCACCTTTGGCATGTGTCATGTGAACAGCATTTCCAGCTTTTGCACTGTAAAGATATGGGTACCAGAGCAAAGTTTGAAGGTTCAGATTAGACACAGCCTCTGTGACAATCTGTTGCTTCTGCAAACTGCAAGCATTGATACTGCCCAACAGGTACATTTTTTAAAAAATCCATTAATTTTGCATCACTGTTATTTGAAGGGACAGAAATAATTAGCATGTAAAAATGCAGTGTATGGAGATAGCCACCAGATGGAAGCAATCACATAGTATGGATATCTGTTGAATTTTCTCAATTTTACTGGATTTCTTGAAACCATGAACACCCACACATATGTTTATACATAAGAGCTCGACAGACTGATCTGTAAAAGTTCTACATAAATTGTGAACAACTGCTCAAACTCTCCTACATCGGAAAACACCAGTGAGAAACATCCTCCACTGTCACTTTGCTCCTGTTAGCAGAACACATCCTTTATGTTCCTTCTGACAAAGAGGTGAGACAAAATTAGGATGTTCACAGAAGTCAGCAATATTGTTGACAGTAGTCTTCAGACAAATGGTTGTTGCATTGTCAAATTTGATTCTCAGTCTAAAGTCAAGAGGCCTCTGGTGCTTACAAAACTCTTTTGCCTGATAGCTTCTGCATAAAGGTTGTAAAAGTGAATAGTGTGGAGTGGAAGAATCTTTTTCAGAATATTCATCCACTACTCTATGCTAATACCATCTGCTCACCAAAGCAATAGTGAAACCCTGGCCTATAGACTGTTCTAGGCAAACATAAAAATCTGCCCTGTCCCATGGAAAAATAAACACAGAACTTCTGATCAAATACTGCAGTTTGCTCTGTTTCTGCTGACCCTGATTTGCACAGCTACAGGGACTGTATCAGGCTTCTATAGTCACAATCTCCCCAGACATCAGAACAAGGTAACATTTAGGAAACAAGGCTTTTCAAAACTGAGTGTGTGTATAAGGGAGAGTGCATCAGGCTTTCTGGGAGCTTCCTCCACCTTTGTTTCTGGGTGAAGTGCAAAAGCTTACATCTGTGGCGGTTATCACCATCAGGTGGCAAAAAAACCCAACCCAAAAAGTCTTGCCAGCACTCAAAACCTATGCCATCACCACCATACGAATTACTGTTATTTTGTTTTTAGAGGTTCATGGCTTAAGAGTTGAGATATTGACAGGATAGAAAATGCTAGATTTTGAAGAGTTCACGAAGTCTCTGCCAGCTCTGCACAAAGGATGGCAATGCTACTTTGCTTGCCAAATGACCCATCCCTCTAAAAGATTGACTTTTTGCATCAGAACCATGAGACATCATTTTGGATCCTTTGCATTTAAAGTATGTAGGAACAACAGTTTTCGTTTCTATACTTAGGGGTAAATTGCTGTAAATGTGCTGTCTCCAAATTCTTTTTGGTCCCCAGGCTCTTTTGTGTTTCATCTCTACTTATTCCCTTGACACTGCTGTGGCAGCCGGTAAAGCTGTTGTGGAAATATATATCCTCCGTGACAAGATCCTGTCACAAGAGCCTCCACATTAAATAATGGCCGGTCTGGATTGCTTTGTTGTTTTCTGAACAATGATCAAAGGGGTGGAAGTTGGAAAGATGGACTTCATTATAGATAATCCATTGCTCCTCCTGCTTCTGCCTCCCTCTTTGTCATGACAGAAGTTAAGGCATATCTGCACCTGTCTTCTTGTCTTCACCAATGGCTACAGTTCCCATTGAGATGAGGTATTGTTTACTACTATGATCCATCTTTCCCCTAGAAGATTAGATTATTTCATGGGGACTCCTGATACAAACAGAAGCAGCGGCGGAAAGTATAGTGCTAGCAGTGCTAGTCCTATCATTGAATTTGTATAGGAAACAGCTGGCAAAACACTATTTGGAGCGGCAGTGATGCATGATGATCATACATGGCACAGAGATGTGATCCTGCTGCTGTATCTCAGAAGAGGAAGCAGCGCAGCAGTTGAAACACAACTACATGTAGGTGCTCTGCTACCTTTTGCCTGCTTCTGGCATGCTAAGGCTAACTCCTGAAGTCAACTCACACTTCTCCTTTGCACAGTCATGGAGACTGCCTTAGGTCCAACAATAGGCTGTAAATAAGCACCTTTCATGAGCTAGCTGCCCTGCAGCACAGAAAAGCACAGCTGGCCCAAAATAGTCCAGGAGCTCATGAGATCTGCATGTCATCCACTGCACTACCCTGAATAGCTCTTTGTGGCCACCCGTTTTAGACATGCAGTCAGAGCTGGCCCTGATCCAACATCCATAGGCCTTTATAGACTTGAAGGCTCTAAAAATAATGCATGTGAAATAATATACTCAAAGCAAGAATGTGACAGCCCACTGGAATATGTCTCAGCACAGACTGTCTCCCTTGGTGCCTGAGGAGCAGTAACTGGGGACTAATTGCATTGATCATTTCTCTTCCCTGATTGTATGCCTGCCCCAGAATACTCCAGGACATAGGGAGAGGGCAAACATGTTCTTACAAACAAAAAAAACCAAACCCAAACTTTAACAGGGGTTTCCTAGCTAGGCCCATAATACTTTGCTATGACTGCTTTCTGAGTTATTGCCATTTCAGGCTGTCTTTAGGTATCTCCATTCAAATTTAGCCATCCCCTGTCTCTATACAGAAGTCAAGCCCATGAAGCAGTTGGAAGAAGAGCCTAGCAGCTGTTCTTCTGTGAATTTCAGTGTATCTGCTGTGATTTGTGCCACATCTCCAACTCTTGCCATGCTTCAGGCTCTAGCATTTTTTTCAGAAATCTGCAGCCTCTTACTCTGCTTTCTGCAGCCTCTCAAGAAACAACAGACTGGGCCTTGCACCTGCATTATACAGAATTTATAACTATTAATGTGACAATCATTTATATGTAGCCCTGTTCATGCTACTCTGGCAAGGCACAGGGACTTCTGCAATCAAGAGAAGTGTAATTTATATCTGTTTTGGGGCAGTGCATGATTTACAAGGCATAATAAAAGAGGCTAAAGACAATAGCTCATGAATATTATTTCCAGCTGTGATAATTTGTCTGTGTGACCTTGGGAGAGCAGACTCTATATTTAAGTTTCCATGCATGAATTTGTTCCTTATAGCGGCTCTAATGCTTTTTATTTAGCTGATGGGGTCAGTAGTTGTCGGGTGTGTATGTGCACCATGCATATAACACACCAGAAATGTTAAGTTACAATGTAATACAAAACAAAATGAGTACATTAACAAGCTAAAACTAACAAGACAGGAATATTTACTTGTACACTGGGAAAACAAAAANGAAAAACAAAAAAAAAAAAAAAAAGGATATTACCTTGTAAAAGTTTTTGAAACTTTCTCTTACACTGCCCTGTTCATGCTCATAGCTTGAGTCACCAAGTGCCTGTTCCTGAGAGCTTGGGGACAGCCAGTGAAATCCCCATTGAGATTTCTAAGTGGGCACATGAATGCAGGAGAACACTGTCACTGTCACTGACAAGCATGACTTAAAAAACAAACAATCATACAAACAGTGGAAACTTGTTACATGTTAGAACAAATTGTTGCATATTGTAACTTGTTAGATATTACAGCAAATCTGTGCAATGCAAATAGTTACTCCATTGCATAACAGAGGGAAACTTCTGCTGCATCATGCCACCACCACATGATACTCTTAAGAAATAACGACAAAGCAAGATTTCAGTGAGGATTATAAAGTTCTGGTGGGGATGGACCACTTCTTTCCAATGTACGAATTGTCCCTTGTTCTTTGTGTTTTACATATAATTCACAAAAGAACGTGGTCTTCTGTTCCCCCTGTGGTATAATTGTATGGTGAAGCTGTGCTTCAGATGTGAGAAAAAACAACGCACTGTGACACAGCCATTCTTATACACACAAGCTATCACAGAGCAAAGAAAACTGGTGTTGCCACATTGTTAGATAAGGGACAGAGGCAGCCTTAGAAGTATAAAGAAAACCCCGTTTTGTTCTATGTATTCTATTTGTTGCATGAGAACCCACACTGTGTTTGTAAGCCTGAAATGTCAGATAGGTAAAGAAAACTTGACTAGAGCGACTTGGGGGAAAGGGGGAGGAGAGGGGAGAGGTTTAAGATCAGCTTTAAAGATGTAGCTTCTAGTCATCTTGCTGCATAGTAGAATTCAAAAACCCACATTAGACAGTTGAGACTTCCCCTGCAGCACGCAGGCAGAATGCGGTGAGCCAACTCCAATACCCTGCGTGGAGTAAAGCACTTGGGAATTAAACATCCAACATCACAATCATCACTGAAAGTTAGACTCTCACATCTTTTAACAAAGGTAACTACAGATGAGCAGTAATAGCTCAAATTATTTCTCAGAAGGTGTAGCAGATACTGAAAGCTTGGAAGAACAGACTATATTTCTCTCACATAGCTTTCAGTTACTCAGTTTCAGCAATGATGTTAGAATAATTTGTATTAAATTCTTCACTGTAAAAACTACTACACTGATAAAAACATTGGTACAAAACACAGGTTAGAGTGCCTTCCTCCTTCTCATTTGCTTTTCCTCCATGGACTTCTCCAAAGACTCTTAAGCAATTTTACTTGTTTTAGCTTGTCCGTGAATTTTAAACTTCACAAGGACAGCCTAAGCTGACCTCCTGGACATTATGCAATCTTTTTTTTATACTAAGAAATCTGTCTTTCCTGCAAATGACAGACAGTGAATGATCATGATAGTGCTACAACTGAAACACAAGCACTCGTTTCCTTTTGATTTATAGGCATTTGTTCTAAGATCTACACAAGATTTGTGTTATATATTCTACTCCAGTAGTATGAATTAATCTAAAAAGAGGTAAGATTCACATTTTGAGTGTGTTTCTATGTGCAAAAGGAATCAGAGGTACAGAGCCTGCCTTATCATTCTGTAGATCACTCTGAGAGGGGAGGACACTCTCCAGTGTGACACCACCATCAAGCTGTGATGCAAGAGTCTCCAGGAGCTAGGGCACAGCCTTGCCTTTGGGCAGCATTAAAACACCTCCCTTTTTTAAAGGAATCATTTCTATAGCAAATTTATATTATCCTCCTTCAGCTAGAACCCTTTTGCATGCTGTTTTTCAGAGGTAGTGCATTCTCCCAGCAGTACATGTATGGGGAATCAAGCTACGTGTCCTTTCAAACTAATATTATAGAGCAGGGACAGCTATTGTCAGAAAATAGCCAGGACACTCACTGAATAGTTATCTTTCTTATGTCAGAAGAAATCCATTTTACACTTTATGGTCCTAATCCAAAGTTCACTGAAGGTTGGGACTTTTCATTAATTTTGATGAGTTTCAGATCAGATAATTTAAAAAAAAAAAAAACAACCACAAAATAGTATTTCACCACCTAGCTGCCAGCCTCTGGGTGGGGATAAAATTAAAGCTGAGCAAAGGTTTTCACTCAGCTCTTTCCCACAAACCTTATGCATCTGAGAAGAATACTTTACAGATTTAAAGTAAATCTGAAGTTCTTCCATAGCTCTCACCCAGTAGGATTTCTGAGAGAAAGACTAGTGGTGGGTAGCTAAGGCAGCTTCAGCATTCCTTCCTCAGGTATCTTTGTAGACACCATCTGGTGCAGCAAGGCTGCACCCATGCTTGGTATCTCATCCTTGAAGACACTGCTGTTTTCAACTGGTGTGTTTAACAGTCACATGTGCCTCCGGGGAATAACTTATTTGCATGGTGAAGACAGAAAAAGAGCCCAGTTACCAGGCAGCTACCAGCAGTGGAGAACTCTGAGTAGCTTGAAGAGAATGGTTGTGGCTGTTCTGGGCACCTGGAAAGGAGGGAGTCTTTTTGGCGAGGCAAGACCACTGGACTAACTGATTAGCAATGACAACCAGGCAAGGCAAAGATGTTGCTAACACTTGGAGACATGGTTGTGGGTGTGTCAGAGAGATCTTCTTTGTAAACAGGATGGAGGGAATCCTGTCAGAAAACATGAGAGTCTGGTGGGTCAAAGGAGAGTGGAAGAGGAGGGAGGAATACAACTGGGAAATTTATCCCTGAAACAAAGCAAACTGAGAGAGGGGCTGTTCCCTGGGAGCCCTTTGCTTCCCTTTGGGATCAAAGACTGCTTCACAACTGACAAGAGTAGACTCTGAGAGAAAAGGTGATTAAACAAACCCAAGACTTTGTTTGGAAAGAGGGTAGAAGACAATGGAGAAATATCTAGAGAGAGATGGATATGCAAAAATAAGGAGAGAGAGAAATAAAAGGACGAGAGAGGAGGAAGGACAGACTTGAGTTCCTTACTCTGGGCAGGGCACAACCTGGATAGGTTAGCAGGCTGATTAACCTAGAAGATGGCTACTCTCAGGATCACTTCTCACCCAGGGATATCTCAGGCAGCAGTTAACTGAGCCAAGCTCTCCAGACTGGGAAGTACATTGAACAGAAAAAGAAATACTACTTGTTATATAAACAGCAACTTACTGTGTTCCTGCAAAGAAAAAGAAATACATGTAGTTTGTTTGCCTGAACGCTTATGTTTCCCTCCAGCTGCTCCACATCCGAGGAACAGTAAGGCATTTGGGAGAAAGAGTTGTTTTGTTCTGCTGTGTTTGTACAGCATGAGGAGGTCACGCTCCAGGCTCAATTTCAGGCTGCTACTACTGTATGAAGAATAGTTTAAAATAATGATAACTTTTTAATTGCCTACAGAACTTACACTTTTATTTGCTTTCTCTGCTGAGCTGCAGTCATTCCCATTTAAATTCATGGTGCAGAACAGGGTATGCAGGATAAACAGAGAAAATTATTGAATCCTTAAAAATCAAAGGGAAGACATAGTGTGCCTTCTGAGTTGTTCCCTGTAGTATCTTGAAAGGTCTCTAATTTGCTTCTCANCGACACTGGCAAAAAACTCTGCATTCTGTTAACACACATGTAATACAATTTTTTCTCTAAAGTAAGTGGGAGTACACTGTAACAAGGCAGAATACTGACCTCTGCATGCTATAATTTAAACTGATGTTCAGGACCCAACTCTTGTGGTGAGGTAACCACACTGATAAAAGCCCACATTGTTTGTCGTTGTTGTTTTTTAGAGAAAAAATATACATAGGCCTAGTTCTGCTTCCACTGAAACAAGTAAAGAGACTTTTATTGGTTACAGAGTCAAGAGGAAAAATAATTCTCATGACGTCATCACTGTTTGGCACTCATATTGCCAGTCTCCGTCACTATGCTAAAAAATGACCAAATGTCAACACTTAACAACTGCATGCTCTCACAGTTGTGGATTTCTGGCAGATCAGAGAAGACAGATTTGTACTGATGCTGCCTATGTTGCATCTGCTATTTGAATTAAAAACAGACCTCATTTCAGCTTCTTTCATTCTGTCCCCATGTTAAAGTCAGCTTGGTCATCAAGGCATGGATTTTGGCCTCTAAAGAACATCTTGGCAGAGACAGTATGAGAACCAATTGAAACTAGCTGCCTAAACAGTCACCAGCTTCTTGAGGGCCACGAGGAAGTGGATGCTATGGCAGTCTTCAGGTGCAGACTCACCTAACCAAAAGTATTGTAATGGTGGAAAACACAGTCTCTACCAAATTGTTCCTTGGGGATTTGAGGTCATATCTGAGAATCCAGAAGCTATAAAAATTGGTTTAATTTTTCACCAGTTATGCAGGAAGGCCACTCAGAGCCATTAAATTGTGTTTTTATTAGATGTGCATATGCACATGCACACAAACACACACAGAGAGTAATACATGAAAATGGATATGAAGCCCTGAAGTACTTTGAAGTCATGAAGATGTGGAGGAGGGAGAAATATGAAAAGGGTTGCTTTGGCACAGATTCCCCACTCTGTTGTTCAAGTGGGATCAAAGACTCTCTGGTGTGGTAGCCTCTCCACACAGAATGGTCAGAGTGTGTGCAAGCCATTAGCTGTAGCAGATCCATAAAAAAGCCTGTTAATACACTTCAGAGCAGATGTAGAGTTAAAAAAACAAGGTGTCATTAATTTGAGAATCCAGTGCTTTGCTCAAATGAGGAGAAAATTGTTTAGATGAATCCAACTCCATCTGAAATCCAAGCCATGTTTCCCACTGATTTCAGTGTCAGGAGCAACCAACTACCTCTGTGCACGAGGGAGGAATGATGTGTAAGGATACATGTATAAAACAGATCACTAGGAGGGGGAGAGTGAACCTAAGGAAGTTGTAACATTGCACATACCTCTGCTTAGCTTATGTCCATCACCCAGTGCCAGCCAATCACTTTACTAGGAATTTGTGGCGACGATGCACCAAACCATGAGAAGGATGTGCTATTTGTTTGCTGTCCTAGACTACTAAGTGCTGGATTCAAATATTATGCATTAAAAATAATTTTATTTTACTGAGAACTCATGAGGAACTGACCATTTCTATATAGATGTAAGCAGCATTGCTTAGACTAGAAAGTAGTCCAGGCAGAATGCCTGTTGTTGGGATTGCAGTGGCTCTTTGGTTTATTCAAAGAGTACTCAAAGTTTATGAAAGCAAGCAAGCAAGCTGTTTTCATTAAGATAAATTACTATTTAAGGCCACACAATTCAACGGACAAAGCAGAATCAGATATCCGCCTCTTACTGATCTTCTGACCAAGTGCACTGCTGAAGACAGCACCACTGAGAAACAAAATCATCAATTTATGCCATGAAGATAAGACAAATACTTTTTTTTTTTTCAGAATTGGGGTAAATGATAGTAAGTGAAATTCTGTGCTCATAAATACTGGACTTTAAATGTTAAACTCCTATAAATTCTGGTATCAATTATTTTTCACTACAAAAATTCAGTACGCATGTATTTGTGACTCTTAGCCTAGAGTATCTTTGAACTCTAAGAGTTCCACTATACATACCAAAGAGGATTCTGAACAAATGAAAAATTGGTACTGTAGAGCTATGTAGCCAATCAGTCCATTAAAAAACAATGAGGATAAAAGAAAGCAGATGATACAGAAAACCTGCTTTTACACTGTTACAATAGTCACTTTCAAACCAAGAGAAAATGACTGTTTCTTCTGCTCTGTATCTTCTGGTAGTATATCTTTCCCATTTTGATCCATTGTGCCTTCAATGTGCTGAAAAAAGAAAAGCAATTTTAATTAGTAATTAAAAGATGTGAAAATGATAGAGAAAGGGGATTAAAAGGAGAAAAGATGAACATTAAAAATACAAATGCCCAAGAGGTAGTCAGTCCCATATTCCCCAGTGTTTGGTGAGCTAACCTTGGTGCTTCTGTATTATGCATCACAGTACTTTGCCCACTGGAGTTTAAAACCCTCTCAAAGATGGCAGGACTTCTCACTTCCCCTGTGAGATGATTCCCAGGCCAAGAGATTTCAGTGGCAAGCTCATCCTAAAATACTAAAATTTCCTTACTTACCATCACTCTTTTTTCCCCTGGTTTCCCTTTTCCTGCCATAGACAAAGCCCCTGCTTGCTTGCTGCCTATGCATCCTGGTAGACCAGCATTTTTCTCTCCTTTTCTTGCATTTTGCCTAGGCATGATGGTGCCTTCTAAACACACCATGTGGGTTTCCCTAGAGGTCTTCCCACTGTTGCTGTGCTCTCCCCCGAATTAATCTGCACCCCAGGAAGGCAGAGGGGAGCGGAGGAGACCCTCAAGGAGCGCCTGCTCAGAGGGAAGCCCATGGCTTGTTGACACCCCGGCGACCTTGCCCAGGGCTTTGCCTTTGGTAAGCCCCACAAACCACCACTCTCCTGGTAAGATGAAGTTCATTAGGGAAGGAGGAAGGAGCAGAGGCAGCTGGTGGGGAAGGAGAACACGGCCACCTTCACCGTGGCTGTCCCTTGCATCGTTTTCTCTGTTTGGCTCCCAGCGGGAAGGAAGGGGGAGGCTTGGTCCTTCCCTCGCACCCAAAAGGGAGGGGAAACCCCGCATGGTGGGGCTGCAGTCCCTTGCTCTGGTTTAGTAGGTATAGCTGGAGGGGAAGGCTGGTGTCAGTCACAGGGTAACTCTTGGGGACTCTGGGCCACAAAAGCATTGGTAAACAGCAGCTCAGTTTGGTGTGAGGACAGATACAATATTTCATGATTTCAACAGAAATTTTATATTTATTTGGCTAAATATTTTACTAAATTTTTACCTCAGGTGAAAAATTCCTGGGTTTCTGCCTATTTTCGTTCCCCTCTCACCTCCTGCCTGGGAGGTCACTTTCTTGCACTAAAAGTACCATGGTCTGTGGCAGCCTTGCTTTAAACAGTGGGTGACTATGAGGGAAGCTTCTTGAGCAGGCAGGGCCAGAGGTATCAAGCAGATCAGGAGCAAAGCCACAGCCTTCGCAGTGCACCAAAGCATCGCCCGTGCAAAACTCAGTGCTGGCGGGTTCTCACCAGTGTGCTGTTTTCCAGGAAATATTTTTCCAATTCATAATAAACCAAGGCTTCAATTTTTAGAACTGTGTACAGCAAAAGCCTCTTTATTGCAACATATGGGCCTAATTATAATGCAGGGCTGCTTTAACCATTTTAAGTACAGCCCTGGCAGCACAAATTTCAGTAAGATGCAGGATGGCAAATGCGTAGGTCTAACATGAATAGTTTTCTTTGAAAGCATCCAAGCCTGGAGTTCAAAACCATTTTTCTGAGTCTTTGTATACTGCTTCACAGTTCCCCAGTGGGCCATCTCCATCAAATGGGAATGGCAAAGATCCATGATACTTATTTAACAAGCTTTGGATTTAAGGGTTGCAAGAGCATTTTAATGTTCTAAATTATAGAAACCAGAGGTTCTTCATGAAAAGAATATTGTGGGAGGCAACTTCAATATCCTTGCAGCAGGTATTTCAGGCTCCCTAAGATATGGGCAGATGATCTCTAGTTCTTCTTGATAGGGTAGTTTAAGTAAACTACATTCACTACATAACTATTTATCACTATAACTAATAGTTATATTATATAATATATAATAGTTATATTATATATCCCATAACTATTTCTGGGGTTTTCCCACATTTCAGCGGGAGTAAACAGGTTTCTTTCTTGGTGCAACTAAGTGCACAGTGCAATACATGAACATAAACTCACTCTCAACAGTTGAGGCTCAGACACTTGTTTCACAAATCTGTCAGAGGAGTAGGAGCAGCAGCCTCAGAGGGGACAAGTACACAGGAACTACCTAAAACCACTTCAGACAGATTTGCCAGTGTTCGGCTGAATCTCAGTTCATAGCTCAAATAGTAAAGGCAGAAATACAGAAGACGTATCTCAAGGAGAAGCAACATGACTTCTCAACAAAGTTTCCAAACAGCAGTTTTACATTATCACTTTTCATACCCAAGTATTGAATTTTCTATTTATTTATTTGGGGGGAGTCAGATATTCACTAGAAATAAACATTGACTATACACTTTAGCTAGCTCTCATTTGCAAATGGGAGGACTGCACTCTGCAAATCTCTTGTGAAAATGGACGTTGACAGGAGGGATTGTTTCCCGTTCCCTTCCATCTATGTGCTTCATAAGATCCCACAACATTATGTTCACTAGCACCTTGCCTTTTCTCCTTATTTGAATACTTGCTTGCATTTAAGCTTCTTATGTGAAATTAGCACAAGAAAGGAGGTAATATAACTAACAGCAAAGCAATCTAATTTAAACACAGCTTTGCCATCAACACTTCATGCAACTATTTAGTATTAATCAGAAGGGCTATTGTGATTCTGAATGAAAGGTCTATGTGAATGACTCCCTGTGAACAAATTAAAGATTAAAACACGTGGCTGAAAAAATGAAGTGACTGGCTGTAAATGTTCTATGAATTGAATTCTGCTACTCAGGTTATTTCAAATTTTTGGAGGGTGTCTCATTTCATTAGCTAGTAAGGGGAACTGACTCCTGCGATCTGGACTTAGCTTCAGTAAATTACAGGAGGAATTTTTTCATTAATATCATTATGCAATCAGTGAAAAACCCAGATAAGTAAGGTATAGGGGATGAGAGTATTTCTGTTGTGAATGGAGACGGTACTGTTTCATGAGATTCTTTGCCCCACTACACTGTACCATGCCAGGAAGGAACTTCTGTTACCCTAGAGATTAAAGCTAACCATCAGAAACAAATCTGCAATAATTTGGAGCTGGGCACGACATTAATGAGGTACATTAGCACACTGCTAGCAAGGGGAGGAATGGTGAAAAACATAATGCTTCAATAAGCAAAACTGGTCAGAAACCTGTGCCCTGCTCCTCTGCTTCTCTTTGCATCAGGAGCTCTGAAGTAGTTTGGCATTTTGCATTACTGCCGTCCATCAGGAAACAGGTACAGAGCACAGAACAGAATACAAGAAGGACAGGCAGCAGAGCTGAACCGCAGTTTTCGCCCGTATAAGCAAAAGTCCTCCGGCATTCAGAAAATGCAACGGGAAACTTGGAACACGGGCACCGGCGAAGAGGCGATGCGCCTGTTGAAACGCGTGGGCTGGAAACCTGCTGCCGCCCAGCGGCGGTAGGTACCCCCTCCCACGAACTGGCGTTTCGAGGCGGGTCTAAGAAGGGAGGCTGGGGCCAGGTCCCTGCCCCTGGGCAGCCGAGGTGTGGGGCGCCGGGGTACCACCGTGCGAGCAGCCCGCGGAGCGCTGCGGCCGGCTGCAAGGCACCGCGAAAGGTGGCGGCGGGGACCTTCCCCAAACTCTGCGGTAACGCTTCCCTGGCTGTATCTCTCTTTAAGTAAAAATGCCAGATATTGCATGCAAAAATTGCTTTTCAAATGCCACTCACACCCAAATGCAAGTGGAATTGTGCTAACTACTCGCATTCTTGCTCACTGTGTTGAAGCACCATATCTCATATGTGTTGAAAGTGGCAGTAAAGAACAGAGCAGGCCAAATTTTTCCGCCAGTGAAGGCACTGATTTAAATAAATGGGGAAAATAATAATTACAATTAAAAAAACAAACAATAGAAGAAGCCTATGGCAGATAGGATTTAACTAAAAAAAAAACAAATTCTGTTTCCTCAATGTTAAATTTCATAGTCCCATTACCCGCATCTTATTTTCTATTATGGAATTCAAATTCTTTTTGTCCTATCACCTGTTGTCAGTATGACTTGCATATTGAACAGTTCAACGTTGTCCTAAACAAGTTGTTCTTCCCGAGCCATTTAAAGAGAGCTATAAAAGGGGGTGGATCAGGAATACTGACTTGCTGGTGCAAGCGTGTTTTTCTAAGTTCTGTAGGAACCCAACAGAAAGGTTAACTGTTGCATTTCCAGGCTCCTGACTGTATGAAGGATTTGGTTATCTCTCTGTCATGGTTTTAGCTGGGATAGTTGATTTTCTTCACTGTAGCTAGTATAGTGTTGTGTTCTAGACTTGGTATGAAAATAATGTGATAACACACTGATGTTTTTAGTTGTTGCTGGGTAGTGCTTTCACTGGTCAAGGACTTTTGCAGCTTCCCATGCTCTGCCAGGTGCACAAGAAGCCGGGAGGGGAGGGGGTACAACCAAGAGAGCTGATCTGAATTGGCCAAAGGGTTATTCCATATCATGTCACATCATGCCCAGTACATTAACTGGGGGGAGTTGGCCGGGGGAAGGAGCGATCGCGGCTCAGGGACTGGCGGTGTCGGTCAGCGGGTGGTGAGCGGTTGCAGCTCTTGTGGGTTTTTTTTTTCCCTTTTCCCTTTACTCCCTGGGCTTCGTTTTATTATCNTCTCTCTTCAGCATCATGAATATGCAACTGTATCAAAAATTTCTAACATTTTTCCAAAATTTATTACTTCATCCACTATCATTCAGAACCTTCACATAAAAGGAAAAGCTTTAGTGGTGGAAAGACTGCGTCTAAGAGAAAACCCAGCACTTGTCATAAACGTGGTACACTGGCATATCAGTGCCATTATGCAGCACTGAGGTGGAATGGCCAGGAATGCCCATGGACTCTCACCCTCAAATTGCCTAGCCAATTGAAAACCTTTTATATTAACAGTTACTTTGATCAAAATCATTATCCTGCATTAAAGCATACCACAATGGCTTTTTGGCATGGAGAAGCCTCCAAAATAACGATCTTGCCTGGTAGAAGACACACACTGAGACCGGTGTGTCACGAAGTTTAATAGAAGCCTACGCATTAACACCCTCCCGGTATGCATAAATATCTTTCTGTACATAGTTAATTCATTTTTTTACCATATGTTTCTATGCTATTCCAATGCTGTTAATACTTAGAAATGGTTAATATTTCAGAGAAACATTAACTCAGTTAACAGTAATATTGGATCTACTTTGTAATCCCAGCACACAAACCTGTTCTCCTCAGCCCAATGCCCAGTGCTTGCTTTTTATTGTGAACAGAATCATTCAAGATAGGAATATGTCATGCTTACCAACAGGCAATATTTATTATTATAACTGAGATCTGTACATACAGTATTGCACAAAATTATAATGGACAAATCAACAAAACCATGTTACTATGTAACTGTAAATAGCACTTTAACAGAAGTCTAACACACTGTGTGTTAGGTGTCTTAGTAAAGTGACAATTGAGAGGATTATTTCATGGGCATGCGAAAGTGCAAACTTCCATTCAAGGCACATACACACAACACAGGAAAAGGATTGCTATACGTGCCACAGGTCTAAAAAAACCCCAAACCAACTCCCCCCACACCTCAAAACACCCCAAAACAAGTTAAATGAATAAGTACTAGCTCTTCTGGCAACCACTAGTGCTACCACATTCAGTCTTATCCTCTAGCAAAAAGCAGGGAAACACAAACTGAAGAAGTACCCTTGGCTTGGAGTTTTAGACATATTAATACA
>WEKW01011252.1:0-21427 GCA_013389905.1 Sula dactylatra
CTAGGAGCAGAACGTGGCATATTTTGTTGTAGCCATTAAATTAACAGTAAAATCAAAAAGTGGTGGGGTTTAGTTCTCTTTCTCAGCTGAAAGACTCTTCAAATTTGAGCAGCAAATACTGTTGACATGAAACCCAAGTAAGCTGAGCTCCCAAGAAAAGGTTCTATTAGAAACTTTTCTAAATTAGCCAATTTTGAAGCTGTCTTTCAAAGGGACAGCCCTTCTTTTCAAAGGAGGAAGTACATGGCTTTTGATTAATAAAAGCAGAGCAATTCTTAATTTAATTGTAGGATATCTCCATTAGTAGCTTAAGGAAGAAACTAGTTTGGTTTTTTTGTTTTTNNNNTAAATCTTTGTGCTGACTACTTAACTTCTTTTTTCTGTTTGGTTTTTTTTTTTTTCTTTTGTTCCTAGGGAACTGAATCGTCGTAAGCACAGCAAACCAGGATCTGTGCCACTTGTGTCAGAGAGGAAGAAACATATTGTCGCGGTAGTGAAATAATTGTTTTCAAATGTACAAAATGTCACAATGAAAGAAAATATCACTATTGAATGAATCCACTGTACAAAATCTGATGGACATTGGTAAGACACTGTATGGCTCCAGAAATGTGGCTTTTCTTCCAAGTATACACATGCTCTGATTTCTTAAGTCATTGTCTGCTTTGAGTAGTCATAAGAACTGGCCGTCTAATCTTTTATTGCCACTTGCCTGTCTGATGCTACTGGCCCTACGCTGTGTATTGCAGTGGAGTTTCACCCTTTTGATATAAGCAGATAACTTGGTAGTTGGTGGAGGATATCTGTGGCTCCAATCCTATTCCTTGGTACTGTTACTACAAAAGAAGGATGAAATCGATTCAGATCTGTCAGAGGCAAAAAAACCTTTTTTCCATATAAAGTTAACTTCAGTTGTCCTTACGCTGTGTGTGTGGGTTTTTTGTTGTTTGGGTTGTTTGTTTGGTTGGGGTTTTTTTATATAATAAAGTAAACAAGTGACCTTAAGGCAATAGACTAGATCTTGATGATTCCAACTGACAAATATACAGCATTATACATATTATAGTATGAGAGATTATTTTTTCTTTTATCCAAAAGGAATTCAACAGGAATGTCAGACATCTGTACACACATTTATAGTTTTGTTCTGTCGTCTTAACTATTGTTATATGACTTGACAAAAACTTCAGACTGTTGAAGTTGCTAATACTAATGACATAGTTGAATAAATATCTTTCCTCTTTAGCTTATTTAAAACTTCTAAAACCTGGATGAAAGATGACACATTATACAAAACTCAGAACCTTCTTTAGGTGAGATTTGTTATAAGCCTTCTATTTTAAGTTTATATTAAAAAAAAAAAAATAAAAGCTTCAAATTTCACAAGGTACCTGTAGCCTGAAATTCTTTTACTGTTTGTCTGGGAAATGCTCTGCTTCTCTTCCAGTGGGATAGATCTAGCTTTTTACTGAAGATACTAAGGTGATCAGAAACTATGCTGGAATTCATCTAGGCCTTCTAGGCTGAAGGCTTCTCTTGCAGAAATATGAGATACTTAATAACCGTAAGTGTTGCTTAACATCTTCCATACTACAGGATTTTTTTAAGCCTTTGCACTACTATGCAGTCTGTAACTATGCTCCCCCACCTCCCCAAGTGTCTGCACAAAAAAAATTTAATTTCAATAAACTTCCTAGTTTAACTTTTTTATTATTTTAATCTGGAAATTGAACACTTTGAGTGCTTACCTTCATATAGCATCCTGTTTAATATATCTACTAACACTAACATCCATATGCATTTCTAGTTCTTAATCTTTCACTTGTCTCTTCCAGCACTGGTTGGGCAAGATTCCTGGATTGTCATGGCAAAATCATAGCTGTTTGGTGATAAGATGCCATAATGTGTCTTTTTGCTCTCTGGATCACTTACCTTATGGGGTGATGCAGGAAGAGAAGCAGATCTGAAGAGCTATAAGTAGGATGATGAGAAGCAGTGGAACAGATCAGGGAATAGACTGATGCTGGCTGTGTGCCTGTTGTACTAATACAGTGCACTCTGCCAAATACAGTTTTTTCCTTCCTGAAACACTGAGAAGATTGAGGGAGGATGTGTGGTCCAAAGTATGGCTTGTGACACAGCTGTAGTCAAGTCTTGCACAATTTGCAAAACCAGACTAGTCTTCTGCAATGTGATTAAAAATGTTCAGCCTTGTCAGTTTAGCTTGAGTTGATGTAGTTGGTTGTTGATTTGTTGAGTCATGATAACCTCTGGTGTGAACAAGCCCTGCTGCTTGGAATTTATTAGCTTTGGTGCAGAACTCTGAATGTAACCAGAGAGCTTTTCAGTGCTGAAGTTAGTTTGGTTACAGTGTGGTATCGGTGTGGAGCTCTACTGCATGAGCCATGTCCAGAGGATCTCTCTGTGTTCAAAGACCTTTCAGACAGGCCCCCAAGGGGAGCAGCTCAAAGGATAAGGGTTGGCTAAAACTCCTGTTAAAGAGATTGTAACAGCATGCTGAAAAAAGGCCTTTTAAAGTTAGGAGGCTACTTGGAGGCTGTGTATTTGGATATGAATTCCTTTTCCAAGTTCAATGGATGTGGTCTTGTACATAGATCTTAGTCTTGTCATCAAAGTGGGGCACCCTCGTAGCATTCCAGAAAAAAGTCTGTTTTCCAAAATCAAGTTTTCCCATGACTTCTAGAAACATGTTAGTTGTAAAAACAGTGTAGGTGTGGGCTGGAGCTTTCTGGTTGGAAGTCAGTCGTTTGGAATTTTGCAGGTGGCGTTCACAGTCTGTCTGTTCAGAGGATCCCTGGCCATGGATTTGTACGCTGTTGGGCTAGCTACTGTTGATTTGTCCCTTTTGGAGACACTTAGAGTTGGTCTCCAACACTTTTTGTGGCCATCCACCAAAAATATGTAATGCCACAGTACTCAGAGTAGGGTTTTAAAACTCATTAATTTAAATATAGTAGTTGCCAAGTGGTAGCTTTGCTTGCAAGAAGTGCTCATACAAGTCTGTCATAGGCCATCACTGAAATGGTTTAGAAATTACATTAAAGGAGCTGAAGCTCTTAATTTTTTTTTTTAATTTGGTGGTTTGTTTTTTTTATTTTCCCTTAGTGATTTGAGAGGTGTAATTGGGCCTCATCTTAATCACCTTAAAGGAATTACCTATATTTTTTTGGCAAATAATGATTTCAATAAATATGGTACATGCATCTGCATGTATGTGTACCTGAGTGTAGGTAGAATAAAATCCTTAGCATCACATAAGACACTGATTTTGGTGTGGTTGACTGAAGGGAGAAAAAAATAAAATAAAGGGAGATGATGGACTACTTTCTAAGCCAAATGCAGTGCCTACATACCTGCTGATTAAAAAAAAAAATCTTCCCAAGGCAAGAATACATACAGAAGTTAAACACTGTTTTGAAAGAGAAATTACTTCTTTGATACAGAAATATTTAAATCAGTATTCATAGACTTGGTGAATTTCAGCTGTTTCATGATAAAGCATCTATGGAGTCATCAATGTTTTATTCCTGTTTTATCATAACCAGGCTATTTAATGATACAAATATTTGAATAAAATAATTTCTTCTACTCTGTGTATATTCTAGATATCTAAAACAAGCTAAACTGCCACTCTGGTTTCTGGGGTGTATATGGAAAGAGATAGAAATTTTAGACTAACTAAAAAAATTTCCGCAGGAGTGTTTTTTGCCAGTGTCCATGTGGGTATTCTCATTTTGGTTATGGTAGCAGAATCCCCTGGCCTTTGGGACTGGGGGGATTTTTTCCCCTCCCAATCCAAAGGATCCAGGGCTGCTGTGACTCTGTATCCATAAGCCCATCACAATACAAAACAATACCTGTGTGCACACCTATGCACAGTGTGCACCTACACACAATACAAACAATAAATTCATAGATAGCCACAAATCAACATTGGGAGAGAGCAGTGCCTTTACTGGCACCTGTGTAAACACAGGCTGCACTCAGGTATTACAGCTCCACCCTCTTCCTTCTCTCCAGTGGGCCAGGACTGGAGTTCACCTATGGGGTGTGCACGCACCTGCAGTATGGCCTTGGTTGCTGCTGTGAGGCAGTCTGCTCAGTGACTGGCATCCAGCCTGTCTCTCCCAGTTGCTGGCCCCTAGACCCTTAAGTCCTTCAGACATGTAGTCCTGCTCCAGTGGCTCTCACTTACTCCTGTTGTCCCACTCATGGGTTAGTCCCACTTGAAGTTTGCTAGCATTGACATGTACATGCACACAAGACCAGTTAGAAATAGGGCGTAGTAAGAATATCAGATGGACTGCAGCGATGAAGTGCAAGGCTGGTGCATTGAAGTGTAATCGGTAAGCTGTCTGCATGGGACTGGCCTCCTTTATCTGCTTGACCTTGGTTTTTCCATGCTTGTTTCCCTCCAGTCTACCTTAGTCCGTCCCGTTATGCACCTTTGGTGTTTCCCTTAAACATCCCATAGTAAGTTTTGCACATTGTTTTAATCCCCTTAAAAAAAATCCCATAATAAATTTTACATAGTCCCCAAGTTCTCTCTGTTCTATCCCTAAATTCTCATCCCCCTGTACCCTGTAAGAAGTCTTATACTCCTTTAGGTAATCCCTCAGTTTGCATGGCTTTCTGAGGGGTTTCCTATGCTTGTTTTAGTGGGCTTTGCACCAAGGACAGTGATCTGAATCATTCTCCTTTGATGGTTTTAGGACTAGTGAGTCAGTGTGCTCAGTTTTCACTAATTGTTCTTCTGATTCTTGCCATGGCTTTGTGTTTAATTTGCTTAGCCTTTAGTCAGATAACCTAACACACTGTGTTACGTGAAAATACTTCTGCAGTGTCTTCTGATCCTAGCTACTGGATCAAGAACATGGCGGTTGGAGTAGAATTCTTCTTGCTTAACCTGAGATGTCTACAGTACAGGCATAGTGAACGGCTTTGCGTACCTGATCTTGCTCTATACTCAGTGGAGATAAATAGTTATTTTAGGGGACATTTCTCCTATACTTCAGACATTTATATTATTATTTAAAACCTTGTTTCATTTAATAATTAACATTGTGATACAAAAGGCGGCTAGTTAACTTGTGAATAACTGTCTAGGTTTGCACAGAATAGCACACAGAGGCTGTTAGGTTTAAGATGAGCAAACCCCATGACAAGTGAACACCTTCTGGAAGTTCTTGTCTGCTATTCGGCATTGCAAAAGTCTGAAAACGTTTGAAGGGAGATGAATGGGATTCTGTAACGGAGGACAAAGAAATTTCTGTGGATAATGGTTTGTTGGGAACTTGAAGAGCTCAATGTTATGCTAGAGAAAAATGGAAAGGCATTTGAAGAAGAGGGACTTTAATTAGAAAGAAAAGACAGTGATGTGCTCACCTAGGACTTCTGGGGCTTTAGAAGGTATTTGAAGAATTCTAGGGCAAAATCAAAGATCATAGTTTAACTACCACCAACTAAAAAGTGCTGAAGGTGTCATTCCTTACTATATTAAATGAAAAAAATACACACTTCTCTGAGTTGAAGATCATGTTCTTTATACGCAGTTTGAAACAAACTTAAGGACTTGTTTTCAAAGGTGATAAGTAATTACTGTTATACTGCCTTTAAGCACAGCTCCTGTTTTGAAGTGCCTTGAAAGCTTAATCTGGGATCTCTGGATTTTAGGATATAAAGTGGAAGATCTTGGGTTTTGAAGTTTTTCTTACATTAATAAATGTTAGTATACATAGTGATTTCATTTTGTCCAAGTCTGGAGCAGTTTCAGCAGATGCAAATGATGTGTTCTCAGTGGGTAGATGGATACTATCAGGAGTTTATAGCATGTTGCATCATGTTTTCTACTTTTAGGGCTTGCGTGGGCAAGATCAAAGATCTTTCAGCAGGCAAAGGAGCATTGCTGATTATTAAGAAGATAAATGGATGGAGATGGTGTTTTGATTGTCATTGTAAAAATGTGATTAAAAACCACAATGTGATAGAAAACCACAGATTTAATATAGATTTAGCAGACATGCTGCACTCTTGTATTTATTACAAGACATCCAAGCTTCTAACTTGTGTTCAAGCAGAGTGGAATTATTTGCAGATGTGTTTTTTTTCTAAGAGCCTTATTGTAGAGTAAGACAGTTCTTTTTCAGCAACCTGAAAATTACCATTCATTTACAAAACAGCATATAAAAGCCGTCATGGCATAAGATACAAGTGAATGGTGAGAGGTGGCAAGGGTTAGGGGGTCGGTTACAGCTGCTAAAAGAGGCCATTGCATCAAACACCTGCACGAGACAAGTCCAGTAGTCCGTGATGGAGCCAAACCTTATCAACAGCTGCAGAGTCTCAGTCTGAGCATTTCTGTTTTTACTATCTGGGGCAAACATCCCTGGGTAGCTAGGCAGCAGCGTTCGGTCATTACTCATTTCCCTTTCACTCTGTCTTGCAAGAAGAGCTGTTTGTTGTTCTTCTGCACTTTGAGATCTAGGGTAGAGATTGAATAGTACCTGAGGATGAAATCACCTCTTCGTATTTGTAAAATTGGTTTGATCAGAGGATCACAGATTTTCCATCATTATGGTTTTCTTTCTCTTCCGTTTTTCTTCTCTTCATGTCCCTGCTTCCCTAAATAGCGCCTCAGAAATTCTTGTTTTCTCTGTGTTCATCATTGACTTGGCTGTATCACTTAGCTTTTGCTAAACAGAAATCAGAAGTACTTCTTTCTTGAGGTTTTTTCTACCATATAATATTATCTGGTGGAACATTACCCTGAATCACTCTAAAAATGAGGATTGTGAAGCTCTGGAAGACCTATGGTCACTTTAATCATTTGCACATGCCTACGAATCTACACTATGGTGTGCATAGTTTTTGGGCTGTATTAGGGGAAAGGAAACCTAGTCTCAAAAATGCTTGGAGGATGAGAGGAGAGCCAAAGGGGAAGGATTATTACCAGAATATAACAAGGTTTTGCAAACTGGCCAGAGGGGTGGGGTTTGGCATGGCAAGAGTCGGGGGAGCTGCAAGGCACAGATGGAAAAGGAAGGAGCGTGTCAGCAGTTTTCTCACTCAGTTTGAGTAAAGATGACAGGGAAAAAAAAAATCAATCTCTCTTATGCTATAAGAATGTAAGGCAAAATATCTAAAATGTCTACTTTTTTTTTTCTCCACAAGTGGGATAATCCAGCATTTAAGTCTGAAGGCAAAAGATCATTGGCTCAGCTGGATATCTAAAGGTATCGTATTTATAGACCAGCTATTTCAGGAGCAGAGCCTGTGTTCTTTTGCATCACTTAAGGCAAAAATATAACCTTGGCAAACAAAACCACTGGCAATATTTGCAGTTGCGTCATTCTCAAGTGAGTATTTAACATCAGAAAACATTAGGACATTCATGATAAGCCACTGTTTTTACATAATCCTGTCAGTTATGGCTGTCCAGTGGCTGCGGTACGGTATCTTGAGCAGAAAATGTTCACTATCATAAGTTATAGCAGCATGGAGTGGGTAACTGGATTATAATATTGATGTCAAACTGTGGAATAAACTTAATACAGTAATTGAGTGTCTAAATGTGATTTGAAACTAAGGTTTAATCAGAAGAGGGTTTTTTTCCCCTCAGGAATAAAAATAATAAAAATGGGAATCTGGCTCAGTGACAATTCTTTAAATTATGGACAATGTGTAGTAATCTGCTTCAAAAGACAAATATTGTTACGGGGTTTGTGTGTTATTCTGTGGAGAGTCTTTTATCTGAACGGTCCTAGACAGAGATTTTGACTGAGCTCTGTACATTGAAGAAATGTCATAGCGAATTTTGGACTGAGTCAAAATTCAATTGGGTAGTCATGCTAAGCGATGCGTTTATGGTGGCAGACACAGAAAAAAGTGGCAGTACAGATCAGAACTAAACGCTCAAAAAATCCATTAAAAAAGTTTTGTTAAAGTGTTTAGTAACCAAGGACTATTCACAAGAAGGGAAGAGCTGAAACAGAGTGCAGTGGGATGCTAAACTAACCAGTTAAGTCTTTCAGTGAGAGATAGCTGAAGGAAGAAACTGCAGATCAGTCAGGTTCTCATTTTATCTGTCTGTCTTAATTCAACCCACTTTTCATATCATCAGAAACATAAGAGTTCACCTGCCTTTAAGCTGTAATATCAGAACCTGATGCCTTCACAGTTTTCCAAATTTTTTTGCAAAACTGCTGCTTCAGTGAATACTTTGCTGAAAATGTCCCTCTGGTTTGCTTGGCTTTGGGGATGCCGAAATTCATGTGTCTCAGGCGTGCCCAGTCCAAGAACTTTATTCTGTGCAACTGCGTGTCTGTGACTAACCAAGGGGAATACCAGTGCTGAAAGCGGATTTCTATCCACTCCTTCCTGACCCGCAGGTGTATGTTTAATGCATAGCTACAAAAGACTCCTAACTTGTCATGGAGGGCGTTAGATTTCCCTGCTGGAGGCTAGCCACAGAAAAGCAAGGCTTTTCATGAGTCATTTACTCACAGATGCAATCATGCAAAAGTTGCTGTTTTAGTAAGTGAGCTAATAACACTTCTCAAGACTTCCCTCTTAAGAAGCAATACAATCATCTGAGGTCACACTGGTTTTCACCACCTTTATTTTTTTATTTTCGAACTTCAGGACATTTTATTCAGTTCTGACAGTTCTTTAGTGGCATGTTTTTTATCAGCATCTCCAGGAGGCAGATACCATCTGCAACGTCCAGACCTACACATGCATGACCTGACCACAGAATTCCACTGTCTGGAAGATCTGTTACCTCCAAAATATGCTAAATTCAGTATTAACTGAAAACTAACTGGTTAGAGATCTTGGCCCATGTCTTAATGAAGATGGCAAATTTTTCTGAGTATTGTACGGAGTCATTGAAAAATTTCAGAGATCCCCATGAAAGCTTTCTGAAAGCCAGCACAATCTAGGTGCATTTGGTACCTGCCATGTGTTGCTGGCTTGCATTGGTTGTTCAGTGAGCGCACAGCCTGAAAATATGGTCAGCGTAAGATCAAGCTGACAGAAGTAATCTTGTTGTTCTTAAAGTACCTGAAGAAGCAGCGATGTTGCAAATCCAATGCAGCATAAGTATGTAGAAGAATTTTCTGGAGAGGACTATGTTGCTATGTCAGTTTTACTGTTGCTAAAAGTGTCTTTCAGGTAGTTTTTTGGAATTTTTTTCTTCTACGTTGTTCTACAGTGGACTCATTCTCCGTGTGCTCAGTTCAAGATTTAGAGCATGATTTTGTGTTCCTTTTTGCTGCCACCTTTGAGCAGATCTGATCTGTTTTACCCTCCACTGTGTCTTCCAGTTCTTCATTTTTAAGCTACTTTCAGCTTAATGCAAGATGATTTTCTCACAGTTATTGTCTTCTTTGAATTAGCCAAACTGATTTTTTTTTTCAGGTGACGGAACAGTTTCAGTATGCAGTGAAAGTCTCCTCTTTAATTTGTTTTTTTGGATGGTAATAATATTTCCTCATTTGTTTTTTATTAATTAATTCTAGCTATGATTAAAATCACCTGCAAGCTCTTTGTGGTTGGAAGACAATCCTCAGAAGCCCCCTTTTTGCTGCCTGCCAATGTGATTGTCTTTTCTTCATAAGCATTTATTCCCTTTTTCCATTTTTAATGGCATTTTGGCCTGAGCATTTGGGAGGTTCTGCTTTGCTGATTCCTCTCTGATGATGCCACTCTGTAGCATTGCAGTGACCCATCCCTCCTTTTTCTAGCCATTGAAAAATAACGAGAAAATTCTTAGTTCTACTAATGTATTTTACTAAAGGTCCTCAAAGTTCATTTAAGTGAAAGCTGAAAATTACGCCTGTCTGTGGAAAACTTGTTTTTTAAGAACTGACATTTGAATTCCATACGTTTGAGCAGTGATTTTCTCATTTGCTTCATCTGGAAGTATTTGCTTTAAATTTATTTTCATGATGGCAGCACATATGTTGTACTCGCTCTCAGCACGTACAGCTTACACGGCCAAACATTCAGAGGAACAAACAAAAACTTCTGCAAGGAAAAACCTGGTATGCCTGTGTTTTTGTTACAGTCTGATGTGATTTTGTGGGTAGCATGTTCTTGCCATCAATGGATGATTTAGTTATCAAAGTTGGATGAGCTTTTCATTGGTGCTGCTGTGTGAACAAATTCCAGGTACCCAAGTCATGTTCAGTCCATAATTAGTGGTCCCTACTCTCCCATTCATGCCCAGCCATGTCAACGAGGGTGTGCTGCTGCTAATGAAGTTCTGTAAGATGTTTTAGAAAGTGGTTTTGTATCATGGTAGCACTTGGAGGGTTTTCATCGTCACTTACTACCTTGAACTGTGTACCTGCTCCTTTGCTATTAATTGGTTCCTCCTCTGTCTTGCAGGGCTCTTTACACAGTGTCACTCACAATCAGTGCAACTCTCTGTTTCCCTCCAGCTGGGGAACCTGAGTAGTTCATGATTTTATTATTGTTCTTCAATTTGATACAATCTGTTCCTGACCATCTGTACCCACTCATGCTGAGAATATCAATACTGTAATTTTCCATCTCCCTCATAACTTGAGCTGATTTTTCCAGCTTGCAGCATTGTACATACATGCCAGAATCTTATACGTAACATGGAGTGACTCCGGAGCAGCAGCTACTTCAAGGCTCAAGCTCCTTGCTGTGAGGCAGGATTGGACTGACGCTTGTTGCACAGATTCATTTGGGACTAGCCACTAAGCCAAGGAACTGAGATGGAAATTGTCATGGAGACAAAGTGAAGACTTAACCAGTAATATTTTTAAAGAGGGAGGTGGTCAGCCTTGCATCCAGCTCCCACGCTTGAAGAATCGAGAGAAAAATTTCTGTCTGGCCTCTCTCTTTGATGTACCCAGCCTTGGTAGACCTGTCGGGAGCTTACATAATCCTGCTGACATAACTCTTTGGATCAGAGTCTCCTAAGCAACCCAACGCAGCAAGGTACTAGCTTCAGAAATGGGGAAAAATGTGGGTTTGCCTCTGTGTAGGGGGTGTGTGTGCTCCGCATAATTCTGGCAATTTGTATGCTAGTATGCTGAGAATTAAGCAGGTTAATTTAGCTTTTCATCTATTTGTTTGTATCTGTGCTTAGAGGATTTTGAAAATCCTGTTCTCAACTATCAGCTAATTTCATTTACATAGAAAATACTACAACTGTTATATGTTGTTTGGTGGACTACTTTATTACTGATTTTTTGAAATGCTTTTTTCTTCACGTAATGTCTTGAAGTAAAATGCTTCTAAATGGCATGTGATTAGAAATCTGATAAATTTAGGTCCTTTCAGTATTTAACTAATCCTTCAGGTTGTGCAGACTCCTACATTTGTGTGTGTGTGTGTGAGAACATGAGGGAAAATAAAGATGCATAATGGACTATAACAAGAGGTTTCAGTGATGTTGTAAACCACCGGAGTGAAGTTCAGATAGTTTATGGTCCAGTTAACAGAAACTCTCAATAGAATTATATCTCTATAAATCAAAATTTGTCTGTTGCTTATTTTCTATATGTGGTTCTGACTCATGAATATATGCCCTGTAGAAATTTCTATTCCTTCTTGAGTCATGCAAATGTTGCCTCCTATCACCCTGGATCTTGCTTTCTCCAATGATTAGCCCTGTTGCGCCCTACTCTGTTGTTATGTATTTTTTACTTGATGTAACATCACCGTTTTGGCAAAAAAAATATTGTGTTGATTTTTCTTCTTTTTCAAAAATAATGTAGAATTCATTGTACCAAAATTGGAGAGGTACAAGAGGCAATCAGTGTATATATATGATGTAGAACCAAATAGGAAAAAAGTTAATGTAAACACAAACACCTTATGCTGCTTTCTTCATGCTACCTTCATCTTGTGTCTGAGGATAAAGGTCTGAACGCAGCAAAACTTCGTTGACAAGCACATGGACATCATCAAACAGACAAACAATATATTCCACCCATGAAGGGATTTAGTCAGGTAGTGAACAGGTTTATCTTTTCCACTTTAAGCTATTCTGTGAAAGAGTAAAGCAAAGCTGAGACATCTTTGCATATGCTTATCATCTTATGTTCTGATACAGAAAAAAAGGTGACATAAAACAATGGAGTTAAATAGTTGCTGGATATGAAATCATGGACAGTAACAACTACTAACAACAGTAGACTTCAGGGCAATAGCAGATGAATATATGAAAGCCCAAGATGCTACATCAGGTGGACAAAGTCACAGGGGGCAACTTTCTGACTAGAATGAGAAACAATTCCTTGTGAGAGAAGCAACCAGCCATGTGTCCAACATGTCCTCATTGCTTTCAGGATGTGAGTCAGCAGTGTTGTCGCTAGCTGGCCTGCAGTCATCTGCTGCTACGGGTTAGATGCAGCTCTTCCAATTTTAAATCCTAGACTGCATCTGCTGAAGGATAGAAAGAATTTCACTTTTTCTTCTGTCACAGAAAGCTTGAGGTGTCGAGCAGTGGAAGTGCTTTCAGTAACAGCCAGGTCGGCAAAATCTGACTGCCTGTTTTGAAATGAGGCTCTCAATGTTCTGCTGCAGACAATGGCCTAAATGATGTTTTTTTGTATTGAAGTGAGTTGTCTTTGAAGTCAGATCAAATGTCTCATTTGTTGGTCAATAAAGGGAAAAAAAGCTGGTGAAAGGGCTGGAAGGCACGTCCTGTGGTGAGCGGCTGAGGACTCGCGGTTTGTCCAGTTTGGAGAAGAGGCTGAGGGCGGCCTCATTGCTCTCTACATATTCCTGAGGAGGGAGGGAGGTGCTGATCTCTTCTCCCTGGTAACCAGTAATAGGACGTGTGGGAATGGTTCAAAGCTGCACCAGGAGAGGTTCAGATTGGACATCAGGAAGCATTTCTTTAACAAGGGGGAGGTCAAACACTGGAACAGGCTTCCTAGAGAGGTGGACAGTTCCCCAAGCCTGTTGGTGTTTAAAAGGCATTTGGACAATGCCCTTAATAACATGCTTTAACTTTTGGTGAACGCTGAAGTGGTCAGGCAGTTGCACATCATTGGTAAAGCTTGCAACCTGGAAACTGGATCCATGGTCTGTATAGTTAGGGACAGCAAAGAGGGTAAACCACTAGGTCACTGCTGTAAATCATTACTTCCCTGGAGAAGGCAGGTTGCCAGTTTCATTAAAACTAGATGACCAGAAAAGTAACCCATTTTTAATGCTGATTTGTCAAATGTTGACTTGCCCTACAGTCCTCTTGTGGTGCAGTGATTTTTACATAAGTATCAATGCTTTATTTCCATATGTAACTCATTTTTCTGTATCTTTCATGACTGAGTTTTGGATGTGGGTGTGTTACAGGCTACTCTTTATGGTTTTTGAACTGCTGACAGCCATTAATGCTTTTGAAAATGATGGTGAATGATGGGTGAATACCTATGAAATCCATACTATCACCAACAAAATGCCATCAGTTGCTGTTGATGGTTTCTTGCTTGCTGTCCTTTGAAATAGCAGGCACAGGGGAGAATACGAGCACAGAGAGGTGGCTGCTCATCAGACAGCTCATATTCAGGACAGAAATATAGGAAAGAATGCACCCAGATAACTAGAGGAATTTATCTGGATATTTACTGTTAACACATTGGTGGAAAATAAGATAGGTTATTAATCTAGCCACTGTTATTGAGAGAAGTACAACAGTAACGAGAGGAGCATTGTAAGGACGGGACTGCGTTACTGAAGCAACTATAAACAGCTATTTGACCCTCAGTGCAGCTGGATACCTTCTTGCTTTTGCAAATGCAACAGGTTTGTTGCCCCCCCTAAATTAACGTGTAGAACGCATTCGATCCACTGCGTGGCTGATACTAGAAAGCTTCAATGCCTGCTCATTTTGATCTGTGGGAGAGCATGTAAATTTGCTGTGGAAATTTTCCCTGTGCAAAAGCAGAGATGAGGCTGGGAAGTCTTTCCGCACAGGTGTATCCTGTTTGGACTTTGTAGTACATCAACTTTGTAGCACTAATCTGAATTGTAGTATGGTGGTTAATGAAATATAGGCTAAGAAGCTGTTTTAGTTCAGTGTTGTGTACCTTCTAGGTACTAGGGTAGTTACTGGTTCTGTTCTTTTCCTTTCCAAACATAAACCCCCTGCTTTTGAAAGCATCGTAATTTTATAGTGGATATTGTCCCTTTTATAAGAGACAAGGCAGGCTTTAACAGCTGATAGTCTGTGTTGTCTCACCAAGAGATTCCTTGTATACCAAGAGTGAAATAACTCTTTATGTTCAAAGAAGGAAATTCACTATGCTCTCTTTTTTTGATATACCTCTTTGAAATGCAAGATGAAATGTCAAAAATTAGCTCATATTTTATTACCTCTTCCTTTCCATCCCTTCCTTTGCAAAACAGTTATTCATAGAGAATGCTTTTTTTTCTGTCCACTGTGAAAACAGATAATGTGTCCAAGCTGCTGCTTTTCCTACCTCACTATTATCAGGAAAAGCTGGAAATAAAAATAAAAATATAAAGTTATCATCCATTAATGTTTTAAATGTCTTTGCTGTCCGTCATCAATCCTAACATATACTTTTCATGTAAATTTGTAAGATACTGTAGCCTAGGGAAGGTAATAGTTGTACCTAAAGGTTGTGTATTTTCTTAGACTAATATTGCTAGTAAAAATAGCCAAGCTTTTGTGCATATGAATCCCTTCTCAGAATGTTTAGATTTCCTACTTATTAGGAAATCATTCTGTATGTAATTATATTCATGTAGCTAGTGAATGAATCTAGTTTTAATCATACTTGTGCTTTTAAGTATGGCAGAATCCTGGTCTGGAGAGCAGAGCACAAAGCAGGCATCACTGTGTTACCATGCATTTGCTGACTCTCATTTGGCCTAATGCAATTTTTCCCTTAGCTTAGTAAAATGCCAAAGTTGATTAATGTTGATTAATGCTGTTCTTCATAAACTTTTCATGCTGCACAGTTTGATTTTATCCAAGGTATGTCAACTAGTATCATGGGGAGCTTTTTCAGGAAAATAGTACTAGAAAGTGTCAAATAAGTGCTACTGATCTCAGTACACAAGAAAGAAATTGTTTTCCAATTAGACTTTAGCTTTTGTTGTTCTAGTGCCTTCTGTCTCTGGAGTATAAAATGAACTTTCACAAAATACTGGCTCCTTTCTTTGTGTACCAGAGCTAAAACTGTGGTGAAAGACTGTTTGCTTGAATTAAAAAAAAAAAAATTGCCTGTACCCTTATGCTTTTAGAAGCAGTTTAGCAGTGCTACCACTTCTGCCTTTACCTATTATTTGAATTAATTGAACTTCCTGATTAATTTTCTGGCCATTTGGCAGATATGAAACCTAGATAGGTAGATTTCTAGATAGAAAATACCATATGCTAAGCTTTAATTATCACCCCTTTCAGGCATGTTTTTATTATCAAAGCTGCTATATTCCAGGTCTGTGAGAATTAACCTTAGTTGAAAATCCAAACAGCTAAAGCCCAGATGCCTTTGGATTTTGAGGAAAACAAGCAGTCAAACCAGTGTTTTCTTTTTCTTGTCAACAGAGAGGCCAAAAATTAAACTGGGTGCAGTGAAAGGACCTCAGTAATGGGCTGGTTTTGCATGGATGGATGTTACCTTTAGAACTTCCCACTTGTGTGATACTTTGGGAAAAGCTTAAAGTTCTCCAGCAATGCCCCTCCACCTGCAAACCCCTGTCTCCTTACTTTTCTTCAAAGATCAATTTAACCCCATTTTACAATAATGTCCATGAAAAAATCGTCATCTTCCACTTATTTAGTGTTGCTACCTTTATGTTATTGCTGTCTTCTCATTTGAACCCACTGCATTTATCCGAGTTACCCACCCACTGCATTTTGTCTATGGTGCTCTCAGCTCTCTGTGGCAACAGGCTCTTGTCTGTGCTATTTTTTTTTTACGAATATCTAGGGCGCTAAACTCTTCATACATGACTAGGCTTTCTAGGCATCACTGTAAGGACAATAATAATAATTCAGGATATTATTACTACTTTTACTAATGAATAATAAATTGAGAGCCAGAATCACATAGTAGACTCCATTAAAAAAAAAAAAGCAAACAATCATTTCTATCTTGTATAAAATCAGGAGATTTGGGACTTTAAAGCTGTCCCTACAATGGGAGTGAATATATTCCTGAGATCTGGTACAGGATACTCTGTACCATCTCTGAAGGACAATCTTATGACTGACTGACAAAAAAAAAAAAAAATCACATGGGACTTAAGAATACTGGTGTTCTGAAGCAGCTTGTTTCCAAAATGTAGGAGGGATCAGGGAAGAAGGATTAGAAGGCAGCAAACAGGGAAGGCAATGCTGCATCCGTACCTTACAGGAACATGTGATAACGTTCTAAGCACCTACTGTGCCAGTATGAACCTGTGCTTTATGTGTTGAATAATGTCTATATATGCATTATTTTGGATTTTGAAATCTGACAACTCAGAAAAGTTAAAAAGAAACCAAAGTGCCCAAGTTGGAGACAATTTTTAATACCAATGAAGGTATTAAATACCGATGAACGGCCTGTGAGTGACCAATAAAAATAGACTTCTGTATAGTTTTGGTAGGATTCTTGAAAATTAGCTGGACAATTGCTACACTGTTAAAAACAAAATCCTTGACTTATTATTATCAGGTGCTGTTAGAGTATAGGAATTAAATTACTACCCAGTTACTCAGAAACATTGGTGGTACAGGTCAAGAATCAAACAGAAATGTATGACTGAAGAACTCTCATTACACAGGAGTTTTCAGCTTTTTTCAGAAATTCCTCCTTTGAGTTTCAGCTGACTAACTGAACAACTGTCAAAATTGAATTGTCAAATTCAGACAGAAAATACTGAGTAAGCTTAAGATCCTGTAAAGACTTTTACCTACACCTTTAATTCAGCATGTTATATGTCACACTTAGTTCAGTCAGAATATTTCAAACTGAGCATGTAAACAGAATTGCAGGAATGAGACATGATAAAATTTTAGAATTGATCATATTTGTAATCTTATGAACTGTATATAATTGCTCTGGAAAAAACATCCCAAACCCCAGAAATCATGTTTATCGAGTATCCCATTCATAGAATCATGGAATGGTTTGGGTTGGAAGGGACCTTTAAAGGTCATCTAGTGCCACCCGCCCTGCAATGAACAGGAACACGCATCCAACCTGACCTTGAATGTTTCCGGGGATGTGGTATCTACCATCTCTCTGGGCAACCTGTTCCAGTGTTTCACCACCCTTATCATAAAAATTTTTTTCCATATATCTAATCTGAATCTACCCTCCTTTAATTTAAACCATTACCCCTTGTCCTGTCACAACAGGCCTTGGTAAAGAGATTGACCCCATCTTTCTTATAAGCCCCCTTTCAAGTGCTGAAAGGTCTCCCTGGAGCCTTCTCTTCTCCAGGCTGAACAACCCCAACTATCTCTCAGCCTTAAAACAGAAAACAGTCTAACCAATCTGAGCCTTTCTTCAGTATTCAGCCAACTGTGCTTGCAGAACACCTATGTGCCAGGGCCTCTCCCACATCACATTTCAAAATACAACCTGGATACCAGCTCCTGAGTCCACTGAGAGAAGGCAAATCAATCTCTCATCACCCAAGCTGATTTAGGAATAAGGTCAAAACTCCTCCGTACCCCCAGCAGCTCCCATGATGCCCAGGGCGAGCTCCCACTCCTCTAATCCAATGGTACTTCCTGAGCACAGAAAGGGTTTGGAAGTGGGTAGGATTAAGTTACACTCTTCAGCACAACTTAAGGACTTCCCCCTTCTTCTGAGTCTGTGAAGATACTGATCACATGCATGGAGAGGAAGAAAAGTGTGGGGAGGCGCTAGCTAAAAGACCAATGTTTTTCCATCTGTTGCAGACAGATCATTTACACCAGCAAAATTGGGAGGGGCTATTTCATTGAGTACAGTTGACATAACGGTATGGGCAGTGCTGTGTAAACCATGGATAACCCTCTTTTATGAGAAATGAGAGTAACAAATTAACTTTTATCCATAAATATCTAGCATTCTTCAAATCACTTGTGGGGAACTATCCCACTAAAAGAAATTTGCTTGGAGCAGAAAAGAATTGCATATGAAATAAGCAAAATCCTCCTGAAAGAAACCAAATGAAAATGTAGGTGGCATTACACAATATAATTAGCTTCCTCAGTTTAGACGGGGAAAAACTGGGAAAGATCCAAGACTGCACCAGTAAACCAGTCCATGATGGTTTGATAGCACTTAGTGTAGGACCTGGGAATCATAAATTGTTGCAGTGCAAAGTTTTGTCCTTCCTAAACAGGAATTTGAGGAGTCCCTTGCAAAATGCCTCCAGGAAGAGTCCTACAGGACACGTTTCTTGCTGGTTATACATGTGACTTGATCCATCGAGAGTCTGACTACTCGAGCTTTTCAACCAAGAACATGTTGTTCATTTTCTCCATTCACTGATCCATAACAGAATACTTTAAAGTTCCTTTCACGTCAGCTACATAAAGATGTTTTCCAAGTGAATGTTTCAACTTGGGACAAAAATAACGGAAATAATTAGTTACACTGGATTTCTCCCTTATACAAAACATTATAAAGCAGCTGTTTGTGTTACCTTTTCAGGAAAGAATTACACTTAGCATGCTTGAACAATGAATCTACCAACTCATTTACTCTTGTAGTTGCTATGAGGAAGGAAATGGGAGTAAGTATAATGAGACCCTTAGTGAAAGATGTTTTGTGGTGATATATAAAACCAGGTTACAATACCTCTGTTTCCTTGGGAACCCCTCTTGTCTAACAGCACTGGAAAGGAACAGAAAAACAAAATGGGTATCAGAAAACTTATATTAATAACCCTGCTGATGTCAGTACATTTAGATGACTTAGAGAAGCCATCAAAAGAAAGTATCACATACCTTTGATATATGACCAGAGTGAATTTTCGGATGCAGATTATACAGTGGAAGAACAATTCCAACAGAAGAATGTAAAACAGGGATGGGAATCTGTTTTTTCAGAGTAGGGTAGTGAGTTCAGAATGAGAGCTGAGGTGAACAGGAAGGGCCTGGAGACACAGGAACATGAGGGTCAAAATTTATGGATGCTTCACTACTGAGGGAATTACAAATGAACGCTCCTTAAAAATAAGTTTCATAAATGTTCATACTACATGACAATCATTTGTCTTGTTGGTTGATTGCAGATTGTTGTTGACACCATTACTCTGGAGAAGGTAGAGAAGTCTGTGCTCTGAGTATATTTTCAATGGTATGTCACCCGGCTAACGTGAATAACAGTAACAGCATGAGACAATTCTATGCAGGCTGACAGGAACGTGAACAAATAATGTTTTAATTTAATGGCAGGAAAATGCAAGGAATGATAGGTGGGACTGTGGGAGAAAGGAAGGCAGAAGCATAGAATGGTCAAGTTGAACCATTTCTTCAGTGAGTCACGGGATGTCTTCTGCTCTGAATCTGCTCTCTCTCTTCAAAGCAAATAGCTAGATAATATATGGGGATTACAGTTCCTCTCCCTGGATTTGTTTGTTTCTAGTTATCCACTTAATAATACAGGATTTAGTGGAACAGGGCAAATACCAAGGAGAAAAGAAAGCTCTTCAAATTCCACAATCATGCTGAGAGCAGGTATTTGTAATTTGTGGATACAAAATCACAGGCGCGTTGAAATGATTGTAGAAGCGGGCACTGTAATTCCAGAAGGTCCAGAGGTAAATATCCATCAGAAAGAAATTCAGATGAATGAAACAATGCACAATGAACTGTAGTGATGTCTTGCAACCAAAACCATGGGCAGAATACTGGAATACTGTTAGTGTTTATGGCTGAGGCAAGGCATGAAATATTTTTGGAGCAACTGTGTAACCTGACAGGGTGGAGAGACTGCTTTCAAGTGGTCTCATTCTTTTTAATTATTCTTAGAAGCAATTGAGTGATTTCTGTCTTTCCTCACTTCCCCAGGATACAATGTAGTTTCCCAAAGGGATCAGTCCAGTTAGTTCTTCCATTCAACATTTATAGATTGATAAGGACTGTACTATCTTTGGTAATCTGATGACACACAGTTCTACATTTCCTCCTCTTTTTGACTTCGATGCCAGATTTATCTAGTGCCTGGAAGAAACAAGGAACTGGGTGAGAGCCAGCTGGCTGGAATCCAGTCCAAAAGGTGAAGGTGATGTGGGCTGGAAGAGCAGAAGGCTTTCAGGACTTGATGAAAAAGCATACAGTTCATTTTACAAGGGTATCTGCTTAAATACAGTGTGCTTGGTTTCTATACAATTGTTTATGTGTAATAACAAAGGGCCTATTATACATCATTTTACATCAAGAAATGGAACATGCACCTTTCAGCTAAGGATGCCAATGACATTTCTTAGACAAAATTAAAATTTGATGACTATATGTGCGTGATAGTAGGTATGGATTACTGCTAAGACTTGCTTTACTACAGCCAACCTTTCATGTCCTGGTGATCTCTTCCTCCAGAACTTGTTTTCCCAAAGGAATGATGTCTTCAGCCCAATGTCGCATGCAGAACTCTTCAGCTAGTGGGGCTACATCCTGGAGTTTATTCTCTGTGGAAATACAGCTGATGAGGACCATGATACTTTCAGGAAGATGACTTTTTCTTCAGGCCTTGCACCTGGTTACAGGTTGATGTCATAGTCCATTAGACGTAGCGCCAGCTCCAGGAAGGTATGATCTGTGGTGGAGATTTCAAACTGTCCAAACTAAACCTTACAAGACCACTTCATTATTGCTACATGCACTTGTATGATACCCAACATCGATGTGATATTACAGTTATGTCTTATAATGTGAGGGAACAGCAGGTAGAACTCTACTGTCTGTAGAGATTGAAAACCTATAGATCTGGACTGAAGTGTTTCTCCAGCGTTCTTGAATAGGTTATTTCCCATTTATTTGGGCTGGGTGGTATTTCGGGCGTTGTGGGATTCTTCTTCCAGAAATTATTTCTTGCCATCAGAATGACTGCTCAGGTTGGGGGATTTAGAGGTAGCAGATGCGTTTTGAGAGGTTTATTCCACCACCGCCTCGTTTCCTGGGCGGGAGGAGGACTTCCTTCTCCAGCCTTCTCTCATTGCAGTCACATTCCTGCTCTTCGGGGTTGGAGGAATCTGTCCAGCCAGATGCTGGGGCAAATTTCGCACCTCGTGCTGGCAGAAGGACGCTCTGGCAGGACGCTATGTAGGCCATAGCGGAGCAGCGGCTGGACGCGCACGGCCGGACAGTGCTGCCGGTGTCGGCCGGGGGAGCCGGAGGCTCCCCGGCGCTGCTCTCCGGTTCTCAGCCGAAGCTGCGGCCCGCCCCGTCGGGCCCTCGAGGGGACGGGGC
>WEKW01011254.1:233-52130 GCA_013389905.1 Sula dactylatra
CAGAGAAGAATTTATTTGCTTTGGCTTAGTGGAGCCAGCATGCTTAGGCATAAAATAAACTTACTAGATGTGGGTCAGAGCCAAGAGGTTTTTGTGATTTTGCCTCCAATACAGGAAGTGATTTAAAAATCTGGATATTGAGCAACATATTTCTGAGCCCCACCTGAATGTCTCTCTAGCAGCTGGCTCAAGTTTAGCAGTAGCAATATGACGATGAAGTTAATAAAACCAGGCAGACTTATGTTTCTTCTGTATAATTGGGTACGTTTGCACATATTTCTACGGTGTTGTGCAGAACCCTGTGAGCTAACTGTTTGCAGAGCTGGTACAAATCCACAGGGCTTATTAGCTGAGGCTCTGTGCTGTAAGAAAGCACCTAAACTGCTTCTGAATCTCAGCTAGCTGGGGAAGCAACCTTCTGCATTTACATAGTGCTGCCCTTAAGCAAAACCAAGTGTGGAATGACCTTAGTTTCTCTACTTTCGTAACCTGATAAATTGCCCATCAAAAAAGAATAGTTTCTATATAAAGATCCCATATCCAAGTTAATACCGAACCAATGTTCCTTTAAATTGCCTCTCGTGAAAAGGACTTCCTACACTCCATGTGTAATTATTTGGTAAACTTTCACATACTTGGAGGTCTGAAACTATGTCTCTGTTGGAAACAAATGGTAGGTTCTTCTTTCTCAGAGAACAGTGATGGATTGGTTCCTGTCCCTTATAAACAGATGACATTTTAAAATTCAGCACTTTTCTTTTTGGAACAAAACTGGCAATCTCATAAACACTCTTCACAATCTCTCATATTAGTACTTGCCTATGGAGGACTGATACTTCCCCAGGGTTTTGATTTACTTTTTGTTAAGAAGCTGTGCTTTAATCCTGGGCTAGTGCCAACATGCTCCAAACCCTAAAGATACCAGAATAGCAGATGGTGTCAGATGGCAGTGTCATTAAATGGTGTCACTTGAGCTGCCATTTAACAGCATTGTGTTGGCTTGAGCCTGGGACGTAAAGAAGTTTTGCTCTTTGAGACCCTCCAGTTTGACTTCATGTTGAACTAACACCTCAAACTCAGTTGCATGTCAAACGTGAAGGACAAGTGAGAAGCCTTTCAGCGGATATAGTGGGACCCTCTGAGTGATGCTTGGGTGCACGTCTCTTTAACAAATTATTCATGATCTGCTGAAAGACATCAGGCAGAGGTCACATTTACAAGGGAAAATCGCTTCTGACTGCTCTTGCTAGCTTGATGCTTTTCTCTCCACATAGTGAAAGAAAGGAGGAAAAAAAAATCAAAATTCTTCAAAAAGTAAATAACATTATGATAGGTTATAATATTGTAATACTTAACTGGCATATTATGGCTTTCTGAATCATTGAGCCCCGAGGTATTTATGCGCACTAACAGAAAAGTACCTCACAGAAAGAAAAATGCTGAGGAACATTACCATATTACTGAATCTACCAGGGACAATGTTATGTCCTGAAAAAGGCCAGTGTATGTGAAAAGTAACATCAAGAAAATGTATCTGTGATGATGCTGGGGCAGTAATAGGTATGGCAACTACACTTTTTCACTATCAGCTGAGTAACATTCTGCACTTATATTGCGAACAAAGCCGCAGGACAGGCTTACAAGATTGGATGTATCTTCATTTCATTAATGGAAAAATTGAACACAGGATTATTATTTTTTTTTTTGAAAGCTATGACAACCTTGTGAAAAAGGGTGGAAACAGAAGGAAAATCTGCTTTCCTGTCTGGCCATTTTACGTTTAAATATGTCAACATTTGTCCTTGGAGGCATTAAAAGACATTCCACCTTAGCAGTTCTTCAGTGGTTAAGGGAGAGGGGAAAGAAAAGTAAAGCTCTTTCTAATGCACAGCTCTTAGGAAACAAAGATCACACAATGACTTTCCTCTGTTTTCATAATCAAAAACCTATTTCTAATTTCTACACATAGCGCTAAGTAGTAATATTTTGGAACCATCATTCATTTCCATGGTAACATCTCCTGATATTACAAGCAGTTAATTATGTCACTGCTGTGTGGTACACTGTGTGGTTTATTTACGGAAGGGGATAAACATTTAATGAAAGCATCTTGGAATATATGAACAAAATAAAAACTGCTGTCCTATCCCTCTGGTCTTTCCTCATGCTCTATGCAAAGAAAATGTGGTATTAGCAGGTATCTGATGAAACCTATAGAAATACAGTGCTCTTGGTAAAGAAATGTAATATCATTATATGGCAAAGAGGAGAATTCTGCCTGAGATTTAAACTAAACACAATTATTTTCTAAAGAGACACCATATAAAAATATACTTGGTATAACTGGATTTGATATAAATAGGTTATAAATCACTAGGGAATCAAAACAGAATAGATGACTTCATGGTTATTTTGATCATTTCCGAGCAACAACATGACACCTCTGTCATGAAGTAACTGCCCCTGACTGTCATCAGGATCCCCCTTGTACGGGAAAGAACCTGAGAAAAGACAGCCAAAAAAATTCTGAACTGTTTCACTAGAAACTGTGAAAAGAACATTGTACAACTGTTTGACATTCTGATTTACATTGCCGATTAAATAATTCTGTGGTGAATGGTCACTGGATATGCAGTTTTATAAGCTTCATTTAATATTGTTTTTTTTAAAAAGTGACCTGCAAATATAATGCAGTCAATACAGGAGAAAGAATATTGGTTGAGTAATAAACTCTGAAAAAATTGTTTAAAATGTCAATAAAAAAAGTGGGTTGTTTTTTGGTTTTTTTTTTTAAATAAGAACCATAAACTTTATCAAATTTAAAAGCCAGGCCTTAGACTAAAAACCGGACTTATGGATAATTCTTAAAAACATTGCCTAACTCTTTGTTAAAGGAATTAGTTCTGGAAGGCTCCTCAAATTTTCCATATCTGTATGTTTTTATCAGTAATTTAGACAACTATTAAATGTATGATGGTTAAGTCTGCCATTAGAGTAGTAGAAGAAAACAGAGTACATTGCAGAGTTACCTGAATTATTCAGCTAAAAGGCCGAATGACAGCAAGTGAATTTTAATATAATCAAATGGAAGGAACACATACGGAAATAAACTTTTCCTCATTATGCCTACAGGATAAAATCCTCTGTTTAGAAAGCTGTGATTCACCAAATGTTAAAGGTCATAATGGATTATCACCTCAACCTATCGCTGTATCAAAGAGCACTAATGTGATGCTGCATTAAAAATGTTTAAAAAGAGGAATGCCATGTAAAAATAGAGAGATGACCTTCCTTTTGCTAAGTAACCACTTTGCTGAGCCCATTGCTGGTACAGCATATCCTGACCTGATTAACCCACTTCAAGAGGCATATGAAAACCCTGAAGAATTGAAAGGAAGACCACAAAAATGATTTGGTCTAAAAAGCAACCCATATAAAATGAATCTTAAAGTGCCCTGCCTAGCAAAGACAGTGTTGAGAGATTACTTAATCACTGCGTATAGGTAGGTTGAATGAGGATTTTCAACCTTGCTGTCAAGAATGCTACAAAGGCCAAAAGCTGGGTGATGAAGTCAGAAAAATTCAACCTCACAGGAAGTAGTAATACCCTTGAAATTAAATGTCCCAACAGATTACAAGAGGAGTGATATAACTCATTGTTATCTGCTTTGCAGTCTCTGAAATGAAGAAATTTTCATGGGTAAGAGATACTCGGGGGAGAATCAGACCAGGTGCAGTAGCAGCCCCTGCTAACTTTTCCTTTAACTCATAAAGCTCTGAGTTTTATTTTGCTGCCATTCCCTGAAGCCCTGAGCAGTGGATGGACACTGGAGATAATCCTCAGGGGGTGTTCCATGATGCTATAGAGAATCCATTTTCTTGGACAGCCTGCTGACATGTGCTGCTAAGATCACTGGGATGAACGTGATGGACAGATTTCAGGTCAGAAGTTATTTTGCACAGGTCAGACCAGCAAGAATCCTGGTGTTTTTCTTCCTGCTTCCCCATGGATCATCTGCTGGCTGATTTGGACATACCTAACCTCATCAGTTTGCTGCAAGCGCAGAAGCTGTGAAGGTTGGTGGTATCTCAGCTTCTGTTGTGCTCTGTTTATTGTGCATAACTGTTAATCTCTAAAGGATTTAAATGCATTAGTGTAACCCACATTTACAAAGTCAATAGCCCATGATGTTGACAAGATGTGCAGGAATATTGTGAAGAAGTACAGGAGTGGGACTTCAAAGAAACTAGGCTGGAAGGCTCTGAGAGCGCTGCAGGGGTGCCGTGATGTTCCCAGCGCACCCCTGCAGCCAAAGCTGTTTTCCTGTGAGAGTAACGAACAGCTCCACCATGCTCTTGGGAGACTACTGGCTCCAAATGTTTTTGTTTCTAATATATTTGGGAGTAAGAATTTAACACCTGGATATTATCACAAATCTTTTGCTCTCATTTCATGGATCCAGTGCCAAAAACCGGACTACTTCAAGTATCTTTGTCTCATTTTATTCTGCTCTCTAGTCTAGAGCAGTTGCTGGGGAAATGATTGTACCTGAACTGATATCCCTGCTAAACACTCCTAGTGTTCTTTCCTAAGGGGAAGAAACTTCAGTTTTTCTTCTTGACACAGTAATCTTTTCCCCATCATTTCAGTAGCTAATAATTTATCCCTTGCACTTGCTTCTTGTCTCATCATTGCTCATGTACCATCACAGAAGCAATACAATACATAGACTAAAGCTGTTGGGGTTAGAGGTTTACACTTGGCTTTTGAAGGCTGTGATTCCAAACTTTCAAATAACACAGTATTTATAGATCTTCCTAGGCTCATAACAGTAGCTACTAAAACACTCACATAAAAGAAAATGAACATACATCTGATCACATCTGACCTTTTTGACCTGGTAAACTTAGGTATCATATACTTAGTTCTACCCACTGAAATATTCAACTTTATTTTGCTTAGATGTTGCAGGCTATAAATAAACATTAAAATTACTGCAGTTGTGCCCTGATTTCTTAACAATAGTGCTTTTTCACTTAACTAAATATACTAACTTCTGGAGTTCAGTTCAACACAGTTTAAAAATGCTGCTTTTATCAAAGCAGAGCTAAGCATATTTACACCTGAACTGACTGAAGCTACTTTCTCTGATTTGTCTTGGCAATATATAAGTCAAATTTCAGATTGGAGCCTTTGCTGGTTCTGTTCCCAGTGTATTGACTTCTATCTTACTGTATTTCTCCTGGTCTGAGCAAAATATTACAAACTAGCCAGCCTATAATAACGCATTTTTACATACTGAAGGTGATCAGCACAGATTGTGAAAATGCTACATTTAATGAAAACATATGAATTTTATACAACTATCACTGCATGCATCAGGCATCATTCTGGGACTGTTGAACTGCAAATAGGCTTAAAAAGTGTAAGCTCACATGCTGTGAGCTCCAGCATGTCTCTTACAAGACAAGAAATCTTAGGAAGAGACAAAGGGCATCTGCGCCAAAATGCCTCTGTTGGATTTTTACCATCATCACTGGCTATCATACTCCTAAATTGGAAAGTATGACAGTATCAAGATACAGTGGTTGGCAGCATGTGATAGAACAACTGGATATATCAATTCAATCTTCTTCATGGCTTATAAAATAATATGCACTGTATCAAATAAATACTATTTTATTTCTAACACAAACACGAAACACAAAGATTTACAGGTTAATACAGGGTACTGCACTTACCAAGATGTGTGTTCATCATCTTTGCACAATATTTGCACATGGCTTCCAAGTCGTTTAGTTGTCCTTGTAGGAATGAAATCTGCGCCTCCAATTCCTCCTCCTACAATTCAGAGATTATTAGCATTAAACCCCCCCAACTTTCTATAATACACAGTAAAAGTGGTAAGCTAACTCTTGACATGCTTAGAAAACTTCTAAGTTTTCCTATTCCTTTGCTCCTGAGAAAATTTTGGAAACAAAGAGAATCACTTTCCAACTGTACTTATTAAAAGAATTTCAAATTCTTTTGTCATTTCATGGAAATAGAGTTTGGTTTTAATTTTTCAGTGTTTATTAAGACTACTCTTTTTCCTTCTAAAGAGTCAAAAGAAAATCTGTCTATATCGATCCAAGAAAGGTTAACAATTCGTAGTTCTTTTAGAGATTAGCTACCTGGTTTTGCTTATGCAAACACAGTGCCACAGCAATGGCTGAAAAAACTCACCAAATGAGAAAAATTCTCATTTCTGGCAGACTAATTTCCACAGCAATTCCTTTGAAACCTCAGAAAAATTAATTTTTTTATTTCAAGGCATATATTTAATGAGACTTAATACCACACCTCAAGGATACATTACTGCCATATATTTTGGCATATTTATTTGTGTAACACATCATGCTCTACCTGTATGAAAAACCTGCAATTCTATACTCAGCCAACTGCACTTACACACATCATTTTATGTAATATTTAGGTGAAAACTATTTTCATCTCACATACTACAAAGCAGTTACTTTAAATTATCAAGTTATGTTTAATAAATATGCATCAAGTGTAATTTTAAAAAAATAATTTAAAAAATATTCTTGATTTTAAGGCCTAGGAGAAGTGTTGCTATCTAGCCACACGCCCTGTCTAAGCAATGGGAACTACCTCAGCTAAGAATTTGCCTTTGAACTCCTTTCTTTGCCAGTTTACAAATGCATCCAGTCTTGACTTTAAAGACCATACTGCAGAGAAAGTTCATCACTCCTTTGGAAAAATGCCTTCAAGGCTTAGTCACAAACAGTATTAAGCAGATTTTTGTTTAAGTATGCAGATGAATTCAAGATATTCAGATAAAGGCAAAGTAACTTTTTAGCCTCCTGTTTTTCTTAGGAGTTTTGCAGTTCTATCATACACTTGTTTGATGAAGATTGCTGAACATTAGAGTGTGAATTGCACTTCAAATGAAAAAAATCCAAAACTGACCAGCAAGAATAAAGAGAATGAATCAATCTTGATTTAAAGATACAAGTGATCTTAGTCTCCATCAGAAACTGAGTCAGAGCCAAGCAAAGGAAACTGCACTAAGATAGCATATACCCAAAAGCAATTGATAAATAAAAAGAAATTTAACAGCAGCATTTTGCAAGATCCAGCACTATCACTTTTTCCCTACACACTTTTTCCTCACACTTAAAATCTACAGACATCAAACATTTTTTCTTTGCTACTTCCTTATATTAATATACTCTCACCTTACTCAGCCTTACACTTTGACCACTTAAGCCTCAAAGGGATTTACTTTATGTTGCCAATTTATAGTGGCTGAAAGAGTAACCTCATTCAAAGTCTGCAGCTCTGTCACAGCCTATATGAGCGTATCTGCATTGATATTTCCATTCAAGCAATGTCCCTGCAGAAGACCTTTTTCTAGTACATACAGCAAGCGACTGCAAAAAATAATCTACCATAAATTTTAAATTGCCATTGCACTGCAAGTGCAGCTGTAAGACAGGGAAAGGCAACAATATTTGAGTATTTTACCATAACATAACATAATCAAATTCTAAAAATATTAACCCATAATTAAAACCCTGTTTATCTCCTACAAGTGAATAAGAAAATTTAACTTCTGGTAATAAATATTTCCATGTTTCCCAGGCTATTTTTTCTTATTCATGGATGAGAACTGCTGTAAATTGATCTTAAAATGCTTTTGGACAGCTCTATCTACTTGAGCAGATTCTGAAACTAACCTTTTCAATTGTACAACAGTACCTCTTCACTTGGCAAGTGAGACTGGTGTTGAGTAAACTACATCCACCATTCTTTCAGCTTGTTAGGATCCAGCATGGGGACCAGAAATGTTCAGCAGACCCAGCACTCACAAAGGATGGTACTGTGGCTGGGAACTCACAGACAGTGCAAGAGGTTTCCTGCCAAGTGGTAAATCTTGCACAAGGCTGAGTGAACGCACATGGAATTCCTGACTTATCTGGCACCCTCGGGAAGGGCACCAAGGAGCGCTGCCAGTGGGATGTGCAAATAAGCAAGACAGTTAACTTGGCATTCGACATACTTGGGCTGACCCAAATGTGCCATTTGCATAAGAAGACAACACCTGAATGGTGATGACTTGCTACAGGACATAACCCCTGCCCCTGCTGTCACCAGCAGTGCTGTGGCAACCTCAGTGCAGATGGACCCCTGAAGGCAACCTCCCTGGAGGGAGGTTTGCTCTGTTGTAGCTGCCGCAGCAGCAGGTGAGGAGCTGCAAGAAGAGGCAAGTGTGTTTTATTGCATCAGGGATGACAAACAGGTGACTGACAGGATGTTTCAAGGTGTAAAAGCTTATGCAACAGACAGGGAAGGTGCAACCAAGGCAAGATGCAGTGGGAAGAAGACATGCACTCCTAAGAGGGTGGAAAATGGAAGCTTGTGACTTCTGGCAGCAGATGGGCTGCCCAGTGGTGAGGGCCCAGACAGCAGAGGGGAGGAACAAGATCCCTCAGAGGAAGATTCCAGGTTGGACACCGTATCAGAGTGTTACCAAGAGAAAGTGATGAGTGACAATGAGTGGTTGGTGACTCTCCTCCAGCCAGACTCATCAGCTGGGGAGGTTTCTTGCCTGTACGGAGCCTCAATTTGTGGTGTTGCCAAAAGACTCTTTGGGGTCACCTAATGTTCTGACTTTTTTTCTGCTTGTTCATGCATATACCAAAGACATGGTGATGTGAAACCATTTCAGTTTAAAAGTGACTGTAGGACTTCTGAGCAAGGGTAAAGTGGACAGGAATCCTGGTGGTGTTTCTTTTTAATCCTATGGCAAAAGGAAAAAGCCTGGATAGCAGGAGATGTATCCAGTAGACCACATATGGCTACATATTTGGTGGCACTAGCTGGGGTTCAGCTATTTTGCTTGTGGCACCCAATTTGATGAGGAAAGACAACTTAGAGAATAGGTCTACCTAACAAAGAGAGGGAAGAACTTCTTTGTGAACAGACTTGCTAATCTAGTGGGGAGGACTTTGTCATAGAACAAGGACCTAGCCCAGAAATATATGAGGAAGCAGAACATATGGAGAAGGTATGCAGAAGGTCCACTTGGCTGAGTAAGGAGCTTCATAATGAACTAAAATGGGAAAAGTACATATGGATATGGAAATGGTGGAAATGGAGAGCACATATATGGAAACAATGACAGGAAACAAAGGACAAGCATGCAATCGTTGTTTGGGCACAGGAACAAAACTAGGAAGGACCAAACCCAGCTGGAGCTAAAATTAATGGGGGACATTAAAGGGTAACAAGAAGGAATTTTACAAGTACAAGAGCAGCAAAATGAGGTTCAAAGAAAATGTAGGTCTACTGCTTATTAAAGGATATAAGATAATGATAGATGATACAGAAAAAGCTGCAGCACTCAATATCATTTCTGCCTCTCACTTTTCAGGCAAAGTCTGCTCCCAGACCTCTGCATGTACAGTTTGGGAAGGAGAGAGATAGCTAAGAGTTGGGGGGGCAACAGGTTGGTGAATACCTGAAGAAGCAGCATATGTTCAAATACATGGGGTCACATGGGATACAACCATGGGTGCTGAAAGAGCTGATGATGTGATTGCAGCACCACTGGCTGTCATCCATGAAAAATCACTGCTATTACAGGACATCCCTGATGACTACAGAAAGGTTAATTTTACATCCATATTAAAGAAAAGTAAGAAGGAGGATTTAAGAAACTATATGATAGTTGGCCTCACCTTAGTCCTTGGAAAAATCATGGAGCATGTCCTCTTGGAATCAATTTCCAACATGTAAAGGATGAGACAATAATCACGAAAAGTCAACAAGGATTTCCTAAGAGCAAATCATGCTTGACCAATCTGGTTGCCCACTATGATGAAATGAGTGGCCATGCAGATGAAGGGAGAGGAGCGAATGCAATATAGTTTTACTTTAGTTAGGCTTTTGACACATTTCCAAAAGCATCGTCATTAATAATATGAAAAAGTATGGACTGAATGAAAGGATTGTAGGTGGGCTGAAAATTGGTCAGACCCCAAGCTCAAAGACTAGAGTCAATGGCTTCATGTCCAGTTGGTGGTTGGAAATGAGCACAGTAAACAACGGAGTCCTGTGAAGATACTGTTAAATATCTTCATCAACAGCCCATATGAGAAGGCAGAATGTATGCTCATTAGATTTTCAGATGATGCAAGACCGGGAGGTGTGGCTGCTGTGCTGACTGGTAGAACTTCAATTCAGAAACACCATGAAACACTGGAAGCCCAGGCAAAAGAATTCTTTTTGAGGTTTCTGTTTTAGAAACGACAATAAGTGCAAAATTCTGCACCTGAGGAGAAAAAAACCCAGTGCATGAGTGCAGACAGGGAAGAAACTTCCTATGTTTCAGGCCTGCTGAGAAGTACCTAGAGGCTACAGTGGCTGCTGAGCTGTTTATAAATGAATAAAGTTCTCTTATCACTATTAATGGAAACAGTGCACTGGGCTACATTAGGAGGAATGTCGTCAGCAGATCCAGGAAGGTCATTACCCACCTCTACTCAGTGCTTCATTAGAAGAGCAGTGCAGCACTGGAAGAGGTTACTCACAGAAGTGGCAGAGTTTCTGTTCAAAGTCACTGACCAGATCCAATGTTAGTGATTCTCCTGCTCCAAGTAGCAGCTTGAGCAGAGGTCTCTTCTAATCAACATTTCTAAGACTAATCTTTTCACAGTATCTTTCTAAAATTCTTCTGCAAATTTAATGTTTTGTAAAGGTAAGCAGCAACATCACAAAGCCCCTGAGAAAAAAGGACAATTTTTTTCAGTCTTCTAAAGTAAAATTCTTTAGCAGTAACAGATGAAACAACTGATTTATAGCCAGCATTGTGCAGATGCTCTCGATTCTTGTCCAGGCAGTATTCACTGTGCTTTCCTCTAAGTGCCAACTCTTGCGTTTCACTGTGCTAAGAAAGTGAGTACCCTGGATACCATTTTTATTTTGTGTACAAATAGCAGTGCTGATTTGTTCTCTCTTATGCATGGACAGAGACTTACAAATTCTTTGAACAGGCCAAATGTAAGTCAAGAGAAAAACATTATGGTCTATGCTTCCTTGAGAAACCAACATTTCAGATGATCTGACACACACGGTACCAGAAACGTGACCGGTGATTCAAACTCATTCAGCCACAGCTCTCAAAGGTTAACCAGCTGACCACAAAATAAATATCAATCATTTAAATAACTAACCAAAATAAAAAATCAATGTCAGCTGACCAAAAAACATGTCCTATAAAGCATATAAACTCAACGTTTTCTAATATTGGGAGCTGCATTATGAGGAAGAAAACCAAATCAAGTAGCAAATCAAACAAAGGAATCACTGCATCAGACATGGGAGACCAAGATGTGGAAATTTAATGATGCAATCTTGCAGAAAAACAACTTAATAATACTTTCTGAAAATTTAGTCCCAGGGTCCTCAAAAAACTATTCCACACCTTCAACATTCCAGATGATGTAGAACCTCACAGATAATCAGTAACATCTTGAATTGAATATGAGAATGAAAAGGGAGTAGATTATTTGTGAATCCACATTGATTTGCATTTCACTAACAATATAAAGCAGGCTAGTATTTATGACTGCAGTCAAAGTGAGACTCTATTTGAGTGCCTTATATACACATCTCCAACTATATTCCTTGTTGTGGCAAGACTGAATCTGTAAAACACCTGACTTACATTTATGTTTCTCATATTCGTCTTCTTATCCACATCCAGAACTTTGCTTACATTGCTACATTTGCTTTTTTCTTTTGCCATGAATACAAATTCCTTTATGATTAATTATTTTCCATTTCTTTGCTATTTTTCTCCCCAATCTATGCAGTTCTGGTGCTCTCCATTTGTCCAAAGCTCTCTCTTCCCTTTTTATTACCTTTCCTTTCATCTATCTTCTCACCTTTACAAAGACAGCTATGGAAATAAATTTTTTATATCCTTCCTTCTCTCCTGAGCTCATAATGAGATCAGCGATGCCTCTACCATACCCCATTTTTCATCAAATTTTACTGTTTTAGAAAAAACAGCTGTGACTAACTGGAAGGGGTCAACACCTTCAAGAACAGATTACAGAAAGTTTTACAGTTTTGACATTGCAATCCCGTCCTTTTACAGCTCATCACTTTACAAGCTGCAATAAGGTTTGCGGACATGGGTAAGGGCACTGGAATTTAGCATCCTACACAAGCCAAGGTCTGAAGAAATATAGTTTTGGAATAAGCCACTCTTTCTCAACCTTGTTTTTATCAGTTTAAACAAGTTTTCCCCCAAATACATGACATGTAGCTGAACAAAGAAGTGTAAGGGCCAGAAAACAAGGAATACGAATGCACAAAATCAGGTAACATCTTTCCATACTAACATTTAGTTTTCAGTCTTAGTGTTCAGGAAATGAAAGAAAAATTGTATTTTTGTCTGTTTTACTCATGTAGAAACTCAAGGAAAAGTAAACTGATGTCAAAGGCTTACGATAATATACATCCAAGCACTTCATTCATGAACACTCAGAATGGCAAAACTCCATTCATCTTAAAGTCGAATCCTTCTGAATATGAATTAATTTGGCAGCACCACCAAGTGTTACGTGTAGTGGAAAAGAAACTACCTTCAAAGACAGGAGTATTTAAAGGTATTCAAGGTGTTTAAGCAATAATGCTGCAATTAAAAACTGTGGTGGGTTGGCCCTGGCTGGACACCAGGTGCCCACCAAAGCCGCTCTATCACTCCCCTCCTCAGCTGGGCAGGAGAGAGAAAATACAATGAAAGGCTTGTGGGTCCAGATAAGGACAGGGAGATCACTCAGCAAGTACCGTCATGGGCAGAACAGACTCAACTTGGGGAAATTAGTTTAATTGTATTACTAATCAAAATCAGAGTAGGATAATGAGAAATAAAAACCAAATCTTAGAACACCTTCCCCCCACCCCTCCCTTCTTCCCATGCAGAACTCCACTCCTGCATTCTCTATCTCCTCTCCCGCAGCGGCACAGGGGGACAGGGAATGGGGGTTGTGGTCAGTTCATCACACGTTGTCTCTGCCGCCCCTTCCTCCTCAGGGGCAGGACTCCTCACACTCTTCCCCTGCTCCAGCCTGGGGTCCCTCCCGTGGGAGACAGTCCTCCATGAACTTCTCCAGCGTGAGTCCTTCCCACAGGCTGCAGTTCATGAACTGCTCCAGTGTGAGTCCTTCCCACAGGCTGCAGTTCATGAACTGCTCCAGCGTGGGTCCCTCCCACGGGGTGCAGCCCTTCAGGAACAGACTGCTCCAGCGTGGGTCCCCCACGGGGTCACAAGTCCTGCCAGCAAACCTGCCCCAGCGTGGGCTCGTCTCTCCATGGGTCCACAGGTCCTGCCAGGAGCCTGCTCCAGCGTGGGCTTCCCAGGGGGTCACAGCCTCCTTTGGGCATCCACCTGCTCCAGTGTGGGGTCCTCCATGGGCTGCAGGTGGATATCTGCTCCACTGTTAACCTCCATGGGCTGCGGGGGGACAGCCTGCCTCACCATGGTCTTCACCACGGGCTGCAGGGGAATCTCTGCTCCGGCACCTGGAGCAGCTCCTCTCCCTTCTTCACTGACCTTGGTGTCTGCAGGGTTGTTCCGCTCACTCCTCTCTACGGCTGCAGTTGCACAGTTTGGCTCCCCCTCTCCCCTCTTCTTAAATATGTTATCCCAGAGGCACTACCACCGTCACTGATGGGCTCGGCCTTGGCCAGCGGCGGGTCCATCTTGGAGCCGGCTGGCACTGGCTCTGTCGGACATGGGGGAAGCTTCTAGCAGCTTCTCACAGAAGCCACCCCTGTAGCCCCCCCACTACCAAAACCTTGCCAGGCAAACCCCATACAAAACCATAACACAAAAAGTGACAGAACTGTGTTGGAGGAACAGCTCAGTCTTCCTGATGTCTTGTCTGATGCTGGTCAATGATGGGTTGGGCAAAGTATAATGAAAGAAGTATGTAATGATATAAACATGTAATGGTACTGCCCAGAATACTCTCCCAGGCCACACAGGTTTGCAGATCAGGGATTTCTTGAGCTAGAGGGTTTTTTTTTTTTGTAGCTAATAGCCTTTGGACTTCTCCTATATTAATTTGCCCAGCCACATTTTCAGTTCTTTCAGTATTCATAGCAAGAGCACTAAGGAAACATCCCCTGAGCTCTTGGCAAATTGGCAGGGCAAATTAGAAAATAATTCTGATGAGGTATTGAAACATTTAGAGGAAAATAATGGGAAAAATCAGATTGATATGAGGAAATTCTGAAGCCAGGGACTTGCTAAGGGTCTTACCAGTACTTAAGTGCTTATTCATAAAATATACACAGAGTATACCTTTTGGATATTGTTAGCATTTTACATGTCAAACAAGATTCAGATGCATGGCATAAATTGCTTTCTCATTTAACTTTATGCAAATTTCCCTGGTGTAAAAAGCAGTGGTTACTGTTTCCATTTTGTGACAATTTATTTAGTTTTAATTTTTTAATCTAACAATTAAATACAAGATTTAACCTTATAATCTTGAACACCTGACAGCTGAATGTTGGTTGACACCCCCATAATTTTTTATGATCTATGCCAGCCACAGAATAGTCTACAGCATATGCTGACATTTAAACCAGAAACCACTGGTTTTGAACAATGAATTACATAGAGTGGAATTTAAAAAAAAATTTAATTTATTAATTTAATTTTAATTTAATTTACTAATTTAACTTACCTATTATTTAATTGTATCACTCATGGGCCCTCATCAGGACCAAGACCCCGCTCTGCTGGGTGCTGTACAAACATAAAGAAACAACCCGCTTCTCTAAAGGACTTAACAGTGTAAGCCAAGAGACAACAGATGGCTGCAGACACACATATGGAGAGGACATGGAAACAATATGGCTATATTAGTCAGTCTTATAGACTGGCTTCAGCATGTTAGCAACCAAACTGTTGTCTATGGAAAGGTGGAATTTTTAGGAGAGTTTTCATAAGGCATTTTTTTTGCAGATGTTTAGAGAAAGTCTCTTCTATGTGGAAGGGGCTATGAAAAGATTAGTTGCAAGTTCACCAAGCATATCAGACTCAGGGATGGAATATATATTGTCAGTTTTACACTGAGAGTTTTGCTACTTGTGAAATGTTTGCACAGATTGGAATTATTTCAGATATTACCCTGGGAGGACACAAAGAAGTTCAGATACTGCCTCTGGGTATTAATTTCTGCAGAAGTAGAAGTTATGTACTGATTTCCTGTGCTGCACAATCACCTGCCAGTGTCTCTGTGTCCCTGTGCTCGTTGAAGTATCCCCATGCTTAATATATATTCCATAAATTCAATTTTATGTTCTGAATATTATGAATTATATTCAAAAATTCAAGAAGAAATATAAAATATATATTTCCAAATACACCTTAATCATATTTTGTGTTCTTCACATCCTCACAACTGCCAGGTTTTTTTATTATTTTGAATATACTGTCATCAATGTTAAACATTTTAAGCATAGTATTTTCAGATAAATCCTACACACATATATTTTGTTCCTTTGGACTGCATGCACAGTGAACTTTACTCATGTTTTTGTTTCTCACCATTTTAACTCAGACTGCTTCTACTATCCCAGGATGGTATGAGGTAGCTTAAGCAGGAACATCTTTCTTTCCTTTCTTCTTTTATTTAAACTCTTTGTTAATTTCACTGTGTAGTGCTAGTGGGCATAGTTGCTCAGAGTAGCAAATAGGACTTTATACTTGCTGATGATTACATACTTATTTCAGTGCTTTCCTAGATCAGAACCCTTAAAGCACAAACAGGTTCTCAGTCAGATTAATAAAGGAAATGGTGGTGTAGTTATGCACCTTAAAGAAGGATGAGGGGAATACAAAACCTACCGAAGCATACTTTTCTTTTTCTCTCTTTTCTCCTCTGCCATCATTACTTTGGTTGCTTCCCAACACAGACATTTTGCTCTCTGGTAGTACTGTATGTCTCAAAATATATTGGGGACATCAGAGTAAGCACAAATGAATTAGGTAAAAAGTAATCCTAAAAGCGTAGTTTCAAAATGCAGTGCTGTCAACATTAAAACATTTCAGGGCACAATGCATTCTCTTCTGCTCAAAGAAGTAAATTCAGAATTAAAAATACCTATTTTAAAACCTGAAACAGAACTGCCACTGTGTAATCTTCAGTGAACATGTGTCCCTGACAATCCTCTGAAAAGGGTGGGAGAATGGGACTCAGAAAAATAAGAAAATGAAGGATGAAACAAAGGTCAACAAAATAACCATTGTGACTCCTAGGAGCCAAGATAAATCAAGTTATGCACCAACACTGCAAAGAAAAAAAAAATTCAAATTAATTGGTTCAGAGGGCTCTGATTAAAAACAAGTACCAAAACCAAGAAAAGAATTTTATAATACAGGTAAAAATGTTCAACTAGGATGAGACCAAGACAAATTTGCCAATAAATTAAAACGTTAGAAGGGATTCACCTGCAAAGGCACAAATTTTTTGGCATTAGTACAATCCTGACTTCCTCTGTGTGCTTTCAGTAACAACGCAGAAAGGGATGGCATCGCACAATGCCTTCCCAAGCTACGCACATGTAAACAGAACCAACAGATTATTGGTAAAGGATTAAACGAATAAATAAAAATTTCAGCCTTTCTGTACTTAATAAAATCCCCATAAAACAGTAAACAAAACCCAACAAAACTGGAAAGGTTGCAACTCTGATTCAGAATAGCCAATGACCCAGCAACTCTCCCAACATTTAAATTTCTAATGCTCTGGAGTTAGCATTGTTCAAGAAGACCCACATTTTTTAAATGCAAGAAAAAATGGTTTTCTTACTCTTTTTAAATCTGAAATGGGTGAAATATATATACATGCATATTTTCATGCATTATGTATCTGTAGCTTTTCTGAAATATAAGAAATAAGAATTCATGGTCAGCTACTTCTCTTCTTCCTCCAAACTAGGATAACTCTCTGTTCCTCCTCCTTGCTCTCTAGTTTTATGAGGACAGCAAGGTAAAAAATATTTATATATAATAAATATTTATTTAAAATCTCTATTAAGATTAGTGACTTGAAGGCAGAATATGTTTCATTGTGTTGATATATAATTATCTATTTATTTGATTTATTGTCTTTTAAAACAAAGTAAAAATATTTACATAGAGTGACATTTGGAAGAAAGTGAAAGATGGAACCTCAGAGGATCTCCCTAGCCCGCTGACAGATCCATTTCATTTCAATTAAAATCCTGAAAATAGCTGAAACTCTGGCTCACAGCTTCTAAACACCAGGTCCTGCTGTTGAATTTCGATCTTAAACAGTTCAAAGTCAATTTGTCAGTGTCGTGCTGTTGGAGTCGGCTTAGTTTGCCACGTCCCACCTTGCCTGGAGATGTTAGTGGCAAAGGACCATGGGCTTGGACATTTTCCAAAGCATCTCCCACTGTCATACCTATTACTGGAACAGCTTCCAGGTGCACCAGCCTTACTGTTGCAAAGCTAGAAACCAGCAACTGTGCTACTGGAGCAAAAGCAGGACTTGCTTTCATCTAACCTGGGTGTATTTTCCTCTTAAAAATACCCCACGCGTATGCTCAGATAACCTCTCCTTAGCAGGAGGAGGGAGAACGATAAACATGAATAATGGAGAAAGCTCTTGCCTAGAGACAAATAAAGTAGGGATGGAAAGAAGACTCTTTTTCAAGCAGACACAAGACAAGCAGGACTTATCTACCTGCTGCCTGCACAAGTCCACCTGCTGGCACTCCCCTATGGGACTGCTGAGAGACAGTTTGAAAACAAAAAACATGAAAAGCTGAAGATCTATGGAATGCAAAACATTTTGCATAACTGATGTGGGTGGGTAGGCACTGAACAACTGAGAAATTCGGTAGTATTTAATTTGGTAAGGGAATAGGTAAGAACAGAAAGAGCTGCAGGGTAATAGAAATTATCCCTTTGAACAGAAATGCTGATAAAAGGTTTCTCTCAGTGCTGCTGTTAACATTGTTGACTTAATCATATTGGAGTATTTCTTCAGGAAAAATAAAAGTGAGATATTAATTTAGATGGTATGACTGTAAGTATTTTGGAAATAGCTATAAATAAACACATACATGCATGAGAATCCCATTTCCTCCATTATGTTTCAGTATCACATCTGATGGGCTTTCTGCCTATCTGGTACACACGTTACTGGCTGTTAAGACTGCATAAGCCCTCTACAGCAAATGTAATGGAAATGTGAGCAGAGGAAAAAACCCTACCATTTTATGATTTTAGAGCTCTCTGAAACAATGCAGTAAGTATGAATTGAATGCATACGGATATGGAATGATTAACATATAGATATTCTGCAATGAATAGAGTTCATGCTCCATGCTTCAATATTATATTACTAAAGTATTTGGTTGAATGTTGAAATGGTTGATTAGGTGTGATGTACTTAAGTAATTATGCTTCTTAATTTTGCTGCCTGAATAAGAATTTTAATATACACACAGTTCAACATACACTCAGTCCTTCATGAAGGACTCTCAAAGTATAGCCTTTGTTAAACTCGTACTCAGTTAAATTTTTTTTCAGCATCAGTTGCAAAAATGTTTCACTAAACTCTTTTCTGTTCAAGCTGGATATATTTGACCTTTGATATGATTCCTAGCATGACTGAGGATGCAGACCAGAGCAGGGTCTTATTATTTAGGGTTTTTAGAATCTCTGATTACGTTGTTCAGAGTTTACGGAGGGTAAAACTTAAGTATAGTGATTATGCAGGGACTGTAAATATACACCATTTATACTACATTGTTGAAAGAACAGAAACAAAAGTTTTGTTGTTTTTATAGGGAATGATTTGATTTAACCAAACACAGACAAAAATAAGAATCAAGCTATTAAACACATACCTACAATTTATTTCAATGGGAAAAAAAATCTCCCAAACACAGAAACCCTTTCTGCTCAAAACCCCCCCCAACTAAAATAACAGCCTGATTTAGAGATATGTTTCTCATCTATGCCCATGTTTTTGTTGAGAGTTCAATACAGGTCTCTCAGCTCTTCACAGAAATGGACAGTAATTTTGTGGTGTTATCTTAAAAGAACAGGATGAAGGGATGAGACTTCCACTGAAAAGGAAAAAAGGGCAGCTCAGATCACCAACATAGATCCTCAGATCTATTTTCCTTTGCCATGGGGATGCTGAAACATCAATGTCATGATTAAAATATGGAAAGAGGATGCACAGAGCAAGTCCTGTACCTGCTGCTGGTTACAGGATTGCTGTGGAGTGAAGGATCACACTTCTTGGCTCCTAAGTCACTTTGATCCTTTTGTAAACATTGCTGATAGTCTCATTCATTAATGATTTTGGTATTTTTTAAATTTCCCCTTTTTTAGTCTCCCAGTTTTAAAGGGCTGCCAAATAATTTTAAAAGTTCTTACTGCCTTCTTTCAAATGATATCATTCTAATCTGCTTCAGTGCAGAACTTACTGGCAAGTATAATTCAGCTGCACATATCTCAATCTCTTGTACTAGAGAAAGACAACAGTTTACACTGACATGTTTAAAATCTTCCAAATGGCCCCACAGATCTGTTCTGTATACATGTTTATTGTTCATAATATGACAGAAAAAGCACTGCAGAGCCACTTGGGCTTTTATTCATCCTTTTCTTCTAAGCAATTAACTTCCTGTTTTTATCACAGTACAGTTTCTTTTCCCTGAGATGAATCTCTAAAGAAAATATGGAGCATTAGGATTCAATGCTGCCACTCATGCATACAGCTGTTGTTTTACTAAATTATAGGAAACTTCCAAGTATTTCTAATAAAAAAACTCTAAAAGACAGCTTATTTTTCTTTTTACTGTTTTCAGCTCTTTCATTTGAGTTACAGCATGTTGTCGGAGTCTGAGGAAGGCAACTGAGAAAAGAATCACACTTCTAAAATATCTGAGTTTTTTCTACGAACTCTGTTCACGTGACCTGGCAGCATCTCAGGTTTAATATTCTCTTCATCTATCCCTAAAATTAGACAAGCACTGAAGTACTAAATAACTTGCATTTTTCAGGTGTCTGAATTGGCCTATCACATCAGCATAAGAAAGACAAATGCCCTACAGTATTAAGTGCAGTTAAACGTTAAGGCACTGAGAACAATCCCCATGTCTTTAGCTTTAGGCCTAACAAATCCAACATACTGATCAGGCGATTGGCTGTTGTACGCAGATGCTAACTTATTCTGGGCACATTTTATGATGCTTAATTAAAAAAGGACATTTCATCATAACATTTGTATCTCTAAATAAATGTTTGGCATTGGTGAGTACGAACTGACAAATATTTTGCTTCAAATCATTTAAAGAGATTTTAAAAATAATTGTCAGGGAAAAGATACATGAGAATAATAAAAATCTCCAAGATGTGTACCATGCACAAAAGGCATGCTTTTCTTCAAAGGAATTTTTGCATGCATGATTTTTTTTTGTGGTTGTCTAGTATTTATTTTATTATCTCTGGTTTTTTTATAGTACTTCTACTTGAGCAAAACTGTCAGGCTTGTATGCTTAAAATCAGGTTCCTAAATCAGTAGAGCAGATGCCTGTTTAATTGAAAATAATGGCATACATTAATTTTCTAACCTGTAGGGGTACTCATAACTAACTTCAAATCAGTCAGACTAGCTATGTAAATCACAGACAGCAACAGTTGTTTCTACCTGCTTGTGGGGACAATAGCATATGTTGTCAAATTTGATTTAATTAAAAAGTCTGTGCAATCAAAACCAGCATGATGCATGACACTTTTGTTCAGAATTTTTTTGTTAAGAGATGAGGATTCTGATTGACCATGTTTGTAAATTATTTTCGTAAAGAAAATAAACTGCTTCAGGTTTTACTTAGAAATGTTTCCTCCTTGGGAATTTTTTAACATATTTTCCAAATGGATAATTTGATTTTTTTTAACTTGAAACTTTTTATGTAGAAATTTACTTATTAAAATATACAGTTTCTCAAAATAAAAACTTTCTTTTCAGTCAAAATAATTTCTCCTGTTTTTTTTTTTTAATGAAAGTTTTAAAAAAGTTTATATTGTTTGACTCAAAGTTCCCTCTCTGGCACATCTCTATGGCTGAGCAATTTATAGAATATTCTGCCAGAAACTGAGACCAGCCAACCATATTTGCCAGAATCAAGGTGTAAGCAGCTTTGCTATTTGCCAAAACCAGGGATAGACTGTCCTTAATGGTTGCTGGAGACATAAAAGAAACATAATGAGAAATAAATGGACCACAAATGCACCCAATTTCCCAACTCTGCCAAAAAGGAGAGGGCACTAGGCAGGCTATGAGAGGAAATTTTCTAGGACTTTATTCCAGCAAGACTGACCCAGCCAGAAGATAACAGGCACTGGAGTGCGTTATATATTACAGTGTTCCTGTCCTTGTTTATGGGAAGACAGCTCCAGAAACTGCAACCGAAGTTATTCCTGTCAGAAAGCTGTAAACTGTAAAAAGAGGTATGGAACCATCTCACTGCTGAGCACAAAACAGACTTTCAAACACCTTTGGTGGGTCTCATGTTGACATAGAACTGAGTGCCACTCAACAGTAACATGAAAAGCATCAGGCTGCCATGGGTTGCCAAAACATGATCTGATATTTTGCATTCAGCCCTGAGGCTGTAGATTCACTTCCTTAACTAAATAAAACAGAGGACATCTGTTTCTGACAACAGCAGTAAAAAAGTAATTCCATTGATCTTTGCATTTGAGCGGAAAAAAGATCTAGAAGACTAAATATAACATAAATGTTACTACCTTAAGAAGTCCTTAATATGAGAAATGGAGACATCCTATTCCTGGAGGCAATGAATCAAGTTAAGTCTCAATTTTGACCACAACTCTCCCAGAGAAAGACCAGCTTGTTGGACCGGCTTTAGGAAAGAAAGAATTTAGACAAGCCACATTCCAGTTTATCCTGTCAGAGAATCACAGAGTGGTTGAAGTTGGAAGGGACCACTGAAGGTCATCTTGTCCAAAGCCCTGCTCAAACAGGGCCAGCTAGAACAGGCTGCCCAGGACCGTGTCCTGGCTTTTGAGTATCTCCAAGGATGGAGACTCCCCAACCTCCTCAGGCAACACGTGCCAGTGCTTGGTCACTCTCATCGTGAAGAAGTGTTTCCTGGTGTTCAGATGGAGCCTCCTCTGGTTCACTTCATGCTCACTGCCTCTGGTCCTGTCACTGAGCACCACTGAAAGAACCTGGCTCTGTCCTCTTTGCGCCCTGCTTCAGGTGTTTATACACATTGATGAGACCTCCCTGAGCCTTCTCTTCTTCAGGTTGAACAGCCCCAGCTCTCTCAGCCTTTCCTCACAGGAGAGATGCTTCAGTCCCTTTGTCATCTTAATAGCCCTCTGCTGGACTCTCTCCATTATGTCCACATCTCTCTTGTACTGGGGAGCCCAGAACTGGACACAGGGCTCCAGGTGTGACCTGCGATGATGACATTCTTGTTCATCCCATGACAACATTACAGTAACAACCTCTGGCCTGTGAAAATCACTTTTTTTAACTCCATGTTGAAGGATGTATTTTTATGTATGTATTCCATTTCTGCTTTGCTTGGGGAGGGCATTAATCAGAAGCACAAAGATGAAGGGGGAGAAAATTCTCTTTCAGCCATTACACCAAGAATGATAGATTTTAAAAGCATCTTTTTATAAAGTGATTGACGCATGACCATGTTCCAACAAAGGTAGTTTCTCCAATACTTAACAACATAATCTGTATAATTATTAGAGACAAATATAAAAATGTAGACCAGTTCAGTTCTATAAATAAAACAAAGATGCAAACCCATTATGTTTTCAAGTTGTCTTTTAACTCCAGAAAGCAGCTTAAATGAAGCAACTATGAGACTGCAGTATTCTGATACAACTATTTTGGGACATCAGGATGAACTCTTTGGGGTTTTCTTCTCTACATGGAAAACCAGGTATCATGAAATTTACAGGAAAACAAAACCCAAACATCGTCTTGAGCAATAGAGAACAGATTTAAACAAACCTTTTCCTCTTGGAGCTGCTGCAAATTCCTTCTCCCTCTATTAAAGGTCAGTCAAAAACTGAATGTAAGGAAATAGATTTTGGTAGCCTAAAAACTTTTCCAGCTGTTTAATCTTAAAATGTTTATATATATGTGTGTGTATATATATATAAATATATATATTTAAATAATAATCATACAATATAAAGTATATAGCACAGTTCAAAGAATTCTTTTGAAAATTTATGATCTGCTTAGTTTATCATGATTACTAATCTACTGAAAATTATCACCGTTCCAATGAATAATTCTTTGTCCAAAATCCTTGAAAAAAGCCATTAATAAAATATCACAAATTTGGAAAATTATTTACCTGAAAAACATGTTAATTGTTAACGGTTCTAACTGAGTATGAATATTATAATGGGAAATTCTTCTATGTCTCCAATTAGAGAACTAAGGAGGAATTATTCTTAAACTCTGCTAGTGCAAAAAACCCAAGTTCTGGCCTGGTCAATAGTTGCAAAAAAAAGCTGGATTTAGACCTTGTCAAACCACACAAAAAGAAGAGTTCAATATCGGTATATTTATTTTTCTTCAACTCATGAGGACAAGTAGAAAGATATTAAATTGTCGTTTTCCCTTTAAATTCAATTCAATGTCTTAAATGGACACAAACCAAAATTATAGCTTCTTGTTGACTAACCACAAAACACAGCTTTTCTTTAGGCGACATTAAAGCATGTGGAGCAAGAATTAAACGCCCTCTTTCAGTGAACAAAAACTGAACAAAGCTGTGCATTTCATTAGAACATTTTAAATATCAAATTTAAAATATGATGTGACTTAATAAAGATTCTGCTGTTCAAAGGCCAATATGCTGAGTTGTTCTGATCAAACTGCATGCTATTTACTTCTGAACACCTGAAGAATGCTGTAATATAGAAATATTGCTATTATAATTCCTATTTATTGAAATCAATAGGAAGTTATATGAGTGTACACTTGTGAAAATGGAATGGAGAAAACCACTATGCCTTAACCTTACAAAAAATAAAATTTTTTCCATATACTCTGTAGTTGGTTACTAATCAGCAGAAAGACAATAGGAAACTTGTATATAAAGTAAAGAAGAATCCTCCTGCTCCATGGCATATAAGGTTTACCAAAGTAGTGCTCCTGAAGTACCTTTGATGGGATGACAATTTCTTTGGAAGGTACCCATGATAAGAGCCAATTTTCTTGGATGCAAACAACCTGTTTAAATAATAGCTTCTTGTGGCCAAATGGAAGGTCAGAACTGTGCAAGAAATAGAACTGTGACTGCAGACTACAGATGCTACGGACACTGGGAAACCTCTGATGTATTAAGGAATTTCAGGGACAACAGATGGACACGTTTGGATCTGCTGAGCATTTGCACTCCCCACTGAACTGTTTATTAACTTCAGGATTACACCAAAAGTCTAATGAAGCAAATAAACTTACAGGACTTCTCAGAGGCAAGAGGCACTTTCACAGTTTCATTTCAGTTAGGGTTATGGGATGGAAGCCATAAGGGAGATGTTACTCAATAGAAACAGTTAAAATAACTTATTTCTGCTTTTGCCATTAATATGTGCTTAGGGAAACATTAAGGAAACTTGCTTTTCAAGTGCAAGTGCTTAATGAATGGGAGAAATGATTGGCTCTAACAAGTAATGCAGTGTGTCACTAAAATAGCTTAAAAAGTTAAAGAACTCACCGATTCTTTTCTGCTCATAGTTTTGCTTTGGGAACGGGAGCGGGAGATTGTACTGAAAAAGGAATCCTTTTTTGATGCAGACAGTGGTGGAGATCCTGTAAATTCGCGTCCTCCAGACAAGCTCTCTATGCTTGTCGATGAGCTGATGTTTTTTGAACTTTGGCCTGTAAAGCAAGTATAAAGTGACAAAAGAATTAATCAATGGGCTTTTTCTTTTCCCTGTAAATATCTCTTTGTCTTAGTTGACATTCACTGAGACTCACAGATAGCTCAACACAGAATGAAATGTCGAAGTGTGTCAGCATGCACTGTGAGATTGAAGGACTATTCTGATATACATGGAACTTAATTTTTGTATGAGAGAAAAATACAAAATCTTAGCGTATATATAGATATATATACAAAACACACTATATATAGTGTGTGTATATATATGCTAAACAATATACACACACACACACACACATATATATAAAAAATACCATTTCAGTATATATACCTTATTATATCCTTAGACTGAGGATTTTCTCTTCCCTGTGTGGCATAATGAGCAAAAGAACCATCTCATAAAAAAAAAATATCTGTCATCAACACTGCAAAGGAAATCCTTTTTCCCTCAAGAAATGAATTATAAAATTTGGTAATGAAAGCTAAGAACAAGAACGTCAGATTCTAAGAATGAGTTGGGCATTGAACATCTACATGACAGTATCTAGACTTATAACAGGAAAAAGTAAGTTAGGTTTGGGAAAGAATGTAAGTTCTCATGCTTCAAATTTTAAGGCCATGTCCACCTAACAGACATTTCGATGAAGTCTACTCAGTATTTACTTACTGATATTTCATGCAGCTTTTCAAAAGAATCTAGTGTTTCCACTACCTTAGTGAAGACATCTGTGTATATGCCTGGGCTGTTTCACCATGACACTGTATGCAGTCAGGCAGTCTTTGATATGGACCATTTGTTCCAGTTGAGGCCCACAAACTGTTTTGAAATATTTAACCTAAAATTTTTTCTTTAACAGCTCCAGAAGAAAAAACGTCAGTTTTCATTAACTTTCAATAAGAAAATGTTTCATTAGGACAGATGTTAGTTTTAAAAAACCTTTCAATTAGGTTTATGAGGAATTAAATCCAGCATGACACAATGCAGTTCCAGAATCCTCCATTCTGGAAAGTAAAATAACAAGTAAAACTGAAGTTCTAGAATTCTTCCCTTTTCTTATTTTCTCAGCTATTCTGATGAGTCTGTTTATGTTCTCCCTTTTTCCTTTCCTTTGGTTCTGGTGTGCTTTTCATGCTACCATCTATAGCATCAAGAATGATCCTCTGAAACTATACCATTCGGACGTCACAGGTGCAGCTTCATGACCTTTACAAGGTTGTGACTGAATTCAAAACCACCTCCTTTGCAGATGCCAGTGGTTCACCCTTCTTTGCTCTGAGCTGCTCCCACCCTCTACACCAGTTTTACTCCCAGATACGCCATGTATTATTGCCCAGACCTTACAATGTATTCAGTGTTTTTTCATTGTAGATGCACTACCAATTCCGAAAATACAAAAACTAACTCCTTCTCCGGAATGGGTTAGTCTCCCCTGCGTTACGCACTGCAGTATTCCCCCATGATACAGGTTTCTAGAGAAACAGAAAAAGACTAAAAGACAAAGAAATGAAGGAAAATAGAGGCAGAAAAGGCTGCAGAAAACACAGAAAGAAATTCAGATGTACATACAAAAGGACACCAGCTCTCTACTGAGATCAAACATTTTAAACAAAAGTAAACAACTAGCAAAACCTACTCATACAGTAACATCTTAATTCACTCATTTAAGACCTAGAACGGTAACTGTCCTCGAAGTGGTGTGGAAGTCAGTGGTGCCGTGCTTGGCCACCTGCCGGGTGGACACAAAGCCCGAGCCAAGTTGTCTGTGGTGTTTGGTCTATGCAACATATATTGCACAGTCACAGACACATGAAACCAGCAATTCACATTTTCTTAAGGGAATAAATACAAATTATTTAAAATGTCATCTTGAGAAGACTACTGTTAAATGCAAGGAGATGGAACTAGCAAAGAATAAAACATCAGATGTGACAAAACAGACCAAAAAGGAGAAAACCCAAGAAAGGATCTGGATTTAATACTATCAATGTTTTCTGGAAGAAAATTGGCATATAAACTGTTTCCCACCTTCTCCTTCATTCTCTCCTGTCTGATTTTGCTCTTCTCTCTGATGACCCTCCTACATTTTATGTCCTGCTTCTCATGCTCCTGTGGACCTTCCTCTGCCTGCCTCCTCCTCTTCTTCAGACCCCTCCACATTGCCTCTTCTGCTTCTGTGACTTTCTTGTTCCAACTTTTTCCTTTACATATTCTTCCTTTCCCACCAACTTAATTCAACTGCATTTTTCTGTTTCTTCTCAGCCCTCCTCTAGTCTCTTATCACCTACCACTTCGCCTGAACAGCTTTCTTACAGTGCAGGAGATGGAGGCTGTAAGTTCTCACTCAACTGATGCCTTCACATTTTAAAAAGAAATGGGATATGCATTAATTAGGTGAACATGAATCTCCAATTCTGTAAATAATTCTAGAAATGGTAAAGGAGAAAACACTGCATGGCAAACAGCAGAAATAATTCAGTCACAAGGAAGTTTTTAGAAGATTTCTAATTTTAGGATAAAATCATGTCACTTGGCAACACCATTATCCTTACAGTTGCTTTTATGTAAGAAGGAGACTTTTTGTACTTTTCATAGTGGCAATTTACAATGGAAGTGTGGTTTTAAAGTAGGTAAAACTTAAAAATAGTTTTGGAACAGATGAAATTACATATTTTAGCAAATAAAGCATTTATAAAAGAAATTCACACGGCTAAGCCAGAGCAGCCAATGAAAAAAATCTATTTGTGGACACAGTAACGTACAATGAAAAGATATTTTATTATGTATAAATAAGACTAAATAGGCTGTCTTTCCCATCCTAGTAATAAGAAGATATCTTCCACATAGGATCAAGATTAAAAAACCCCAAACAAACAAAAAAATTAAACAAGGAGCAATGTATGTTTCTCACATACTCCTCTACTGCATGGCCTGCGCTTAAACCCCTCCACCTGCAAATAAGCAGATTATGTGATAAAATTTCATAAATACCATTGAGAGAGGGACACTTTACATATATTTGAGGAACCCATGCACATGAAATAATACAGCTTGGTAAAATGATGGAAAAATGATTTGTAGGGATTTTATTTTTCTATATTCTGTGTTTCAGCTCTAAGGAAAAACAAGTCCAAAATATAATAGGAAATTGAAAAGACAGAGAACTATCCTTATGGCCACTGCTTTGCTTACTGAACAGCTACACTTCAAAAGATGGATCACAGTTTAGAGGAATGGAATATGCAACTACTTGCACAACCAAACAAGAGAACAAATATGTAGAGCTGAGATTTTGTGGACAGAACAATACAACTGTCCTAAAAGGGAACTTGCCAAAATAACACGAAGAGCTTTGACTAATCTTATCCTTACGGACTATAAAATATAATGAAGATTAAAAATAAAAGCAATACAAGAATGTATTGAAACGAAGACAGGGATGCAGTAAAACAGAAGAGATAAAAATACTATTTCTGGGTATGTTTTATACCCAAGTAAGAAGAAAGCTTAGCATGCACCTGATCCTTCTGCAGAAATGAGCAAATCTGAGAAAATTACCACCAGGAAACACTAAATTTTTACTCTGACTCCAGCCCTGTGAACAGCACTGTGACATGGATTATTTGGGGACGTGATACAGAATTAAGCAAGACAGAAAGAAGAGCACTTATGAATAACTACAGTATGTTGCAAGTCATAAAGCAGAGTTCTTGAACTGTAGTAGGCTTTTCCAGTTTCCATGAGTCATCATTTTTACAACTGTAAATAAGAAAGCTGAAAGACAAGTCACACCAATCATACATGTTTTCCCTAATGTAACAAAAAAGCCACCTATCATTTTCCCAACACAGAAGTTCAGTGGAGCTGCTGCAAGATCAGTTAACTGAAGTCACCACGATGCTTTTGAAGTCTTCCAGATGTATTATGTGTGCACTGATTTCTGAAGTATTAACAACCCTCACATAACTTTGCAAATAACACTGTAGCACCAATGCAGAGATTCCAGGCTCTCGGGAGGGCTACACAAAATGCCATTTGTGTCTTCTTTGTCATGTGTCTCACTGATTCCGCATTTTTCTTAATAAGCAGTGTGGCACGTTCTCCTCACTCAATAGCTCAACAAGAAGGTCATTCGAGGGAGTTTCTGATTTTCTAGTTCCTCAGAAAAAAAATCAAAAAACCCTCGCAACCCCAGAACTCTTACCCTCCATGTACAATCAAATTGTATAAAGTGATGCAATAAACTACAGTTAATAACTAGTCAAACTCATCTTCTTCTTCTTTAGCAGCTTAATCGTCAACCTGAGAACATCACTGAATCAAAACTTTCATCTTCCTCTGCTCATTCTATCAATCTCAGATAAATACAATATGCCTCCTTAAAAGAAGATCAGAGAAATCTAATCTCTGACTATCTATGCATATGCCTAAAGCCTATATGAAACAGGCTGAAGAAACCACAAGCATGGAAACCAAATAAATGCTCATGAGGCACACAGAATAAATAGCTAAGGATCCCTGACGTAAGCAGTAGTCAGAACACATTACTGCGCAGGATGTCTCAAAAATATGTATGTGCACACTAAAATGCGTAAATAGTTCACAGACATGATGCACAGGATTTAATGCACTAAAAATACATCCCCTTCTGAGGCAAAAAGGAGCAGCGTTACCTCTGCATGCTGGCTTCTAACTGGCTTACTACTTGCCTGTTGCTAACCATACTGGGGCTGACCCCAGGGTTATAAAAGCTCTGCCTCAAAACCATTTGGAAAATACATGGATGTGGCAGTGGGAAAAGGGACTGAACTGCTGGTATTGCTGGCAGGGCAGAGGGTGGAGCCATAAAATGCCTTGGAAAGAAAAAGGAAATTTTAAACGTAATGTGATCTATAATAGGGATTTATAATAAAGTAAAAGGTGATGATGAGAGGAGTGGAGAAGACTAACGATGAAAGAAAAGCAAGCTGCAGGTCTTACTAAGTTTGAGTTAAGGTATAGGGGAGATAATCATGAACTTTGGAGGCCTCTACTAAAATATAGGAAAAGTCAGAGAAGACATGCACAGAAGGCATACAAAAATGATGGCTCACTCCTACAGAGGAAAAGAATAGCTTTCATAGTTATAAGGAGAGCAAGGACAAAGATACCAAGAGGAACAGAAGTAAGGCACGATCTATAATTCAAAACCACTCAGATCTGCTCATCTATTACTCTGTATTTGCCATAGTCAGGATGTAGAGTATTAAAATTTGCAAAAAGAATGATATGAGTTTTATAAAACTTTTAAACTTCAGATAAATTAGTTTCCCTTTTTCTCCTACACTGAAATTGGAACAAAGGCTTCTAGCACTTTTAAAATTTATTCAAACCTTCTCATCACACAAATCCATATGCTTATTATTTCAGGCTGAGGCAGGTAAGATCCTCTTTTGTCAAGAGCGTTAAAGTAGATGTTCAGCTCAAAATACCTGCCCCAAATATAGCAAGAGGGAAGTAACGCAACCGAAGAGACACTGTCGGTCGAATCGCCCCACATGACAAAGCATGAAACGGACTACAAAGTACAAGGCAAATACACATTTCTAACGCAGATGGATGCTGGCGTACAGCGAATGTAACCGGAGGGCCACAGGCAGCACAGTCAGGGAGCGATGGAGTGAATGAAGCTGCTTTTTTTTCTCTCTACACAACAGTGCCGCTCGGTGGATGGACAATGGCAGTGGATGGAGATGCCACGCACGGAAAAACCCGCGGGGGTGGGTGAGCAGCCGGAGGGGAACGCTGCAGGTGCAGAAAGACCTGGTGCCACCGCAGCAGCCGTACCTGGGAGGGCAGGGGGATGCTGCGCAGGGCCTGGCAGCACAGCATCGCTGCCTGCGCCCGCCTCGCCTGGGGAACAAACAACAGCGTTAGAAGGTTTCCCCAACAAATGCAATTCACTGAAGTAAAGAGCTGCAGCTTTGGGGTTTTTGGCTGGAAGGCCCTGCTCTGAACACAGACGACATCGTAAGAGAGCGGTGTGAGAGCAGGCAAAAACAAACGGCGAGTTTTAATAATCAGTGCATTATATGCCACATTCAGACACGTGCAAAAAAGCAGTGTTTTTAAGAGACTGATTTATATCAATATCTAAACTAAAACAAAGAATCAAACCCATTTTGTTTCTGGTACTTCACACTGACGGTGTTGTTCTGCTAGTTTGGGAGCATCATACTCTCACTGTCAATAAATTTCATAATTACCTAAGAATATGTATATGTTTTTTAAAAAGAAAAAAAAGCATGTGTTAATCAGTGTTTTATTACTTTCATTTTTATTCAGTTCTGCTATCAGTGAGGACAACTTATTTTTCCTTCTGAAAAAGCGTACTCATTTTCTAGACACAGTTCATAAATAATTCTAAATATGGAGATCATTTCTTCAGGGCATATTCGGTGACTAGAAATTCTGTTCGTGTTACACCAAATACCGCAGAAGCACCAACTCATAAAAACAAACAGTAGTCTGGAAACTCTTTAAATAGCTGATCACAGTTTTGGCAGACCTTCGTCTTCAAACTGGTCCTCTAACATGTCCTTGTGATAAAGCGGCATTCAGATCAAAAGCCTCTTGGGTTTCAGTGTAAAAGGACTTGGAAGAAAAACTGTAACTGGCCCTATCAGGGAAGAAGTGAAAGGGAAATTATTTTTTTCTGGTAACATGCTGCCATTTGGTAATCAAAGAGTACCCAGGTTCTGGACGCTCAAGAATCCAGTGGAATGCAAAGGGCAACAATTCTGCTTTTTTCCCAGACTTTTTCAGTATCCATATTTTTATCTTTCAAGACAATGAACTCAACTGACAATCCAATGAACTCAAGATTTGGATTTAACACTTGTGCCAATGAATTCCTTCATTGTGTAGGATCGAGAGAATATTTTAATCCCTTTTCTATTCGCAGGCTACCTTGTATAAGTAATCAGTAATGATATCAAATCTTCTGTGCTGAGGACAGGCTGAATGGGATTAATATATTATTAGGAGGAACTGAATTTCCAATTAGGTGTCTGGATACTTTGTTCAACTGTGATCTGTGATGTTGAAAACTCATCTGGAATTACAGGCTTGCAATTATGTTTTTTTTTTTTTTAATATTAGTCCGCTATTTTTCCATTAACATTACCTAAATTATATTAATTTTTTCTTAAAGAAATTCAGCAAGCACCAAAACTTCGGAGCGAGAAATAATTACTATTGATTATGTAAACCAACCATCCCTCATCTAGCAGACAGCACAGGCTACCCCTGGAGGTGGCAGCACAAATGACACCTGTCACTGCTGCTGGTTTGTGAGCGATGACTGTCTAAACAGAGCTGTTAAAGCTGGGATAGGATTATTTTGCCAGTCCTGCAAGATATTTTGTTACCAAGGACTTCTTCACACTTAATAAAAAAGTAGATCAGGCTATTAATTTATCTCTTCAACCTTACAACCTTCTACATATTAATTTAAATTATCAGCACTACTTGAGCATTTAAAACCTGAAAGGACTAATACAATATGAGAAAAATGGACAACTTCTTTTATGACTTGATGCCTGTCAGATTTACAGCACTTTGGTCTGTTATACTGTCCAGCTGAGCATCTGTGAGTGTTACATCAACCTGAAGTGCAAATGCCTACCAATTTAAATCCTAAATCCGTGCCTCTGCCTACCTCAGCTAAATAACCAAGCTCCAGGAGATTGAGGAGAGCTGAAGAACAGGAACATAAGACAATCAGTGACAGCTAGTCAGTAACTTGGGAGCCTCATAGTTACAAACCACGCCAAATAGCTTTTAGGTACTCAAAAACTAGATCAGAATCCAGAGTTTGAAAAAAGCCAGTGCAGGAGGTAAAAAGGCATGTAAAAAGTTCAGTACAAACAGGAGTGGAATAAGAGTTTCTCAGAATATGGATATATTCTAAATCCTAAATCTTAATGCCTGGGATAGAAGTACCCACAACTTCTCGGAACTGTGAGAAGTGCCCTCGTTCTCTGGAGATGCTCTACAGCACTTTCTTGAGGTGGCGATACCGTCCTTCTACACAGAACTGAAAAGACTTATTCTCATTTCTAAGGCATGATGGCCATGGTGCTGAGCTGTTTACAAAGGTATCTGCATCATGCTTCAAAAAGGTCTTTTTAGCCTGTCTCTGCCACAGTGTCATTGCAAATAGTGTTTTTTTTTCTTTTTTTGCTAAGCTATTCCTACATTTAAACTTACTTCAGAGAGAATTCACTGGGCAGTCTCTAAGAGACTTTATATTTCCTTTGCCATTTCAGGTTTCTCTTTAAAAATATAAATTATGGCACTTGCAAATGCAGTTAGCTGCTGTCATTTAAAATTTCTATCCAGCTACAGGCAATATATTGATAACTGTACAAGTCTGGAACAACAAGCATGGCACTAATATATAAAACAAAACTCACTGTCACCTCACCTGATTAAAACAAGTATATTTACATTTTGTTGCCTTTAAAGTACTTCCACAAGTGTTGTACCAAATATGGAGAGACAGAATAGGGTGAGAGAAAGCTGCAGGTACCAAAGCATTGCGGTATGTTTTATTTTTCTCTTACCATGAAAATGCTTTGTGCCCTACATCGTCAATTTGCATAATTTCTTGATAACTTTACCGTACTCCTGTTGATACAGAAATACATGCACAGCTTGTACGTGGCAATAACCAAACATAACTACAATTTTTAATTCTGATTCTGGTATGGAAATTGTCAGCTGCATTTCTGGATGATTCAACATGTTAGTTGGCACATACAAGTGTAAACAGGGTCGTGCTTGATTAGCTAGATCAAGATTAAGCTACAATCGATTCCACCTATAGAAGTTGCTTCAGATTGTGCACTTTTTTATATTAAGCAGGGAAAGAAAATAACCACCCAAGGACCACTTTTCAACCCAAAATGTAAAAAAAGAATAATGTGATAAGGGAACTATGGAAAAATTTTTAAAAAAGCAAACAGAAGAGCCTTTCCAAAATCATGGAAATCATTTCGTTCCATGCCTAATTTTACTTCCATTGTTGTGAACAGGATTTGCATTAAGGATTCACTGCGCTTCAGTTTCACGTTTGCACTGTAAAACCCTTGCTGGAGCAATTTCTGAGATTATTCTATGATTCTGAGAAAAGCTGCATATCTGGATTTTGCCAGGCAGCTGCAGTGGCCCTTACAGAAGTGCCTGTGTCTCTCTGCTTCAAGAGAACGGTCGTACCTTTCAATTCTGCTCCCTCAGTGTCTGCTGGGCATGCGATGCATTATGAAAGGACTAACTTGGACCATATGGGTGCTACAGGAAACAGAAAGAACACTAACTTCAGTTACAAGGTGTTATTTCCCTTCTCTTACACTTTTAATTGTGGTGAAAAATATGATGCAATCCTACGTAATGGTTCAGGGCAACCAGCACCATCCCTCAATTTATAACCATTATTAAGGATGAGTTGCTAGAAGCAGCAATATCGTAGAGTATCACTCTACTTATTCCTTGCAAAGAACATACTGCTGTAGGCTTTTTGAAGATGAAAAGCAGTAATGCATCTTGAGCCTGCAGAGCATAGGAAACAACCACCAAAGCTGAGCTTGTGACTTTGTTGTTTGAATAAACTGTCCTCGAGAAATATAAAAAAAAAAAGACTCAAGAAAAAGAAGTAGGATTTACTAAACAGAGAAAGTGCAGAGGGCCATCACAAATTATTAAAAGGTAAATAAATGTTATTGTTCAAATAACTTCTCAAATAAGCTCCACACATTCTAAAGGGAATAAGATTTCATTTATTAAGAATTACTCTGTAATTGATCTAACTTCCTTCACTCGTGTTTAGCTAATTTTGTTATGCATGGGATTTGTGCCAATAACCTGAAAAAAACCTACACGAAATTAGTCTTACAGTTAAAAATATGTTACATTTAAAAGACTGAAAAATTAATTGCCTAACATTTATGGTAACGATTTAGTTTGTTGGTATGTCTGATATAATTCCTGGTTAATATTTTTTTAAAGGTTCAAAACTTCCTACAATATTTGTGCAATCTTGAGATAACATCTAATCCTGTATTGCATTGCAAACGTGCTGTTGTACTTAGTGTAGATGTCCTGCTTAACAAAATTCTGTTTTTTCTGCTTCCCCCAAATAGGTACCCATTGATATAAAATCAATAAAAGGACTTTCTTCAGCCCTTCAGACGTATGACAAAGCTTCCCTCTATCGTGGCACTGCCACACGTTTCACCTTTACCTTTGCCCAGCTGAACTGGCATGCTTTCGGACTTCAGCATCCTCTGCTGCTGCGCCTGGTGGTGGTGGTGCTGATGGTGATGGTGGTGGTGGGGGGTTTCCACTGCGCTTCTGATGGGCATTGCAGGGGGAGGAAAGCTGCTCCCGCCGGCAGGAGCACCCCCAGTGCCGCTTGAAGCCATAGCCGGAGCAATGAGCTTTCGGCCAAAATTCAGTAAGCTGTTGGAGACTTTGTTAATGTTCAGTGGGGCAGCCTTAGCACTGGCGCTGAAAAAAAGAAGAGGAGAAATCATCAAATCCTTGCCAACGGTTTGGACAGACGTAGCAATGCATGCATTGTTCTCCAAAAACAGGGGAAAAATTCCAAGATCTGAGCATTACAAAGAGAATGTTTTACCACAGTTGCACTGGAAGTATAGACAGGAACCACAGGGACTGCATGTGGTGCGAGTTTTTCCCAACCAGTAATGGACAAATTTTTTTGGCCCTTTCTTCCTGAAAAATGTAGACTAACCCCAAACAAAGCAAGTTTGTACCAATTTTCTTAATTTGCCTTTTTAAATGAAAAAAAAAAAAACCCCAAAAAAAAAAACGTGACCAAAATCAATCCAGGTTCTAAAGCACTGAAAACTTCATAAAACTGACTTTTCCCACTTCTTAATCAAAGACTCTTTTAATATTTACTTCTTCTAGGTTAAATTCTCTTAAATGTACAAAATAACTCAAACCCAAACATTCCCTTCAACAAGCAAAACTAACACGAGGCAGTATTTTTAGGTTGGCAGAGCTAGATGTCTCTTGCTTTTACTTCACCTTCTGCCCAGCCCAGCCACTTCAAGCCAAGTGTTTTTTAACAGGAATCCTGATTTCAGAAGTGATTTTGGCTGAAGAATGGCTTCAGGATATAACACATATACTGGATCATGATCCTTATCATTGTTACTTTTTATTTTTAACTACAGTGGCTATTTAATTCACTTCAATTATATGCAACATTAAGAATGAGGAAATTGTCAAACCATTTAATCTGAATCTATTTAATCTAAAATAAAGAGGCAAAGAAGCTTCTAATTCCCAGTAGAAGTGTTCACATAACCCTGGGATCACCAAAGCCATTCCTCTTTGTTCATGCAAGATTTTCCTGTTTTATATAATTAATGCTTGAAATACCCTTCACAGAAATATATCACAATCACAGAGACCTTTCCACTCCTGAGGTTTTATTTTGCTGATCTGTACTTCAGTGATATAAATAGCTGTCTTTAAAAAATTTGAAGAAATACACATAATTAAAAACAACGCAATCATTGTACTGGGGAAAAAATAGTTTTGTAATGTTTTCGGGATGTCTAACTAAAAATAAATGACAAATGAATTAATATGGGTGACTTGTAACTTGCGCAGGCACCTGGAAAAGCAATTTTGATTTTGCTTTTCATATCATTTCCCTATTTGTCTCAAGATACGTTTTTTTTTTAGAAAACACAGTATAAACGCATGCACACATATAGAACATATCCAGAAAATAACAACAGCTGAGAGTTGTTTCGACTCAGAATAGATACAGTTAAAATGAGAGAAAGCAGAAGAAAGTATGTAAGCCTGCACACTCACGAGATATAGCCCCAAGCTGTATGGGGCCCTTCTGCCATATAGTGGTGATGAAGAAAGACAGCATGTAGCATTTTTTAGGAGGAGCAGCAGCGCAGAGACTGGGACAAAGCGCTGCTTCCCAATTTATGGAAGCTGGAAAGGAATGATTGCTGAATAATGATTACAGGATGCTTCTGTGTCTCCCCATTTTATTGATTGCTGCTGATATTACAAACAGTCTTTCTGTAGCCACCTGAGAATGACTGACAAAGTCACTACAAAGATAGCATCTTCAGACCTATAAAATACTCTTGCAGGAGTCTCAAATAGTTTCAAAAACAAACTGAATAGGTTGTAAGGATTTTAAAGAAGAGGAAATGGTAAAATGTTTATTACTATTAAATTTTACTCTACTACTACCTAGCAGATTCAGCTATTCATCAGTTAGCCAAGGTATTGCAGAGACACTTGAGGAATAAAAAGGGATTTTTTTCTACTCCATTACATATATGTGGCATCAGCACAGGGCCTTTTGTTTAATGTCTTCTCCATTCCAGAAAGAAAATGAAGAATGTAGCTTTGAAGGTAGAAGAAATGCCAAATGCTGGCTTAGCGGATATCAATCAGTTATCAACAGTTTGCAATGGATCTAATTACATCACTGATTTCAGGGGTCATAAGAGTAATAACTTGGCTGAGATGCAGAACCCAAACTTCAGTATATTTGGCATATTTTTTCCCCTCAGTCTACTGAAACTAATCACCAAGATTGGGGTGGTATGTAACACTCACTCACCTGAAACATCACCTTAGAAAGAAGATAATGGCTTGCACATTGAGTCCTAGCTTTATGCTGTCTCTAGGTCTAGAGCCTTGACAATCAGTAAAAAACCCCTTGACTTTGCACAAAAAATGGTATTTACTGGAAGTAAATCTCTTTTCTTTGACAGGCTACCTATGCAACAAACCCACTGGATGCTTGGTCATGATGGTCCACAGATGCAGGAGACAAAGCTTATCCAGAGGCTTGTGTATTTGTGTTCACCAGCTTGTTTCTTTCCTGTTTCTTTTTTCAGCTATATTTTGTTTAATATAAAGTATCAGTCTTCCTTCTACACCGTTCAGTTTGCTGCTTTGACATATATGTATACCAGGAGAAGTTAATTTATTTGCATTTTTAAGGTGGTTGGAAAGAGAATTTTTGAGAAACTTCACTTTACAGGAACAACGAACACCAAAAGTTTTCTCTGAGCAATTATGTCCGAAATATGATTTTAAAAAATGCTTTCAACAATAACACGTGATAATGTTTTATAATTATTTGAGAACTGGAAAGGATAGTTATCACAGCTCCTAATACCTATGTGTGATTTGGCTCTGCTATGAACTGACTGCTAATGATCAGCTCAGAACACATACACATACATGAAAAATAAATAATGATGCTATCTAAATTTCTTGTCAATACGTGGTCTTAATAAACGTATTCTGAAGTAAAATTTATTGTGCAATTTCTCTGAATCACAGCTTCAGAAAATGAACAATAGCAAGGTGCTAGATCTCTGGAGGAGGAACGTTAAAAAGTGAACTAAAGTTCAAGAATATAAGAACAATGTATCTATTTCTTACCATTTAAATGTCTGATATACTAATGCAAAGGATGATTACAGCCATTAAACACGGATCAATGTCTACATTTTAGCCATCTAATTGTACCAGGCATGCACAACAATTACAAGAAAAATGCTGATTGATTATGTTGTAGAGTTATCAGCAGATGCAGTTAAAAGTAAGGCATCAGTGTAAAAATATGAGTATCAAGGAGACGTGAATTCCATCTATGAAGCAAACAATTTTGTTTCATCACAATAAGCATCATTGACCTTGACTGTGAATAGTATATTTTTAAACTAGCAGTGGGAAGATGATTCAATCTCTGCAGTTTTCTGCTAAGATGAAAATGTTTTGTTTTAAGCAAGTCTTATTCAAAGGCATTTCTCTCTTCAGTAAGTAGTCATTATGAGAGATGAGAGACAAATATATAAATATGACCGATTGAAAGGTTTTATGTGCAATAAAATAAACAATATATATTAGAGATTTGCCAAGATATTTTAAATATATCATTGAGCCTATGGAATTAAAGATGAAAAAGACTTGGTAGCTGACTTAATCCATCTCTCTACTCACTGCAGAAACGTTTCCTAATGTTACATCTTCCAGTTCTCTCTTTAGTCCAATCTTAAACAGATTTACCACATTTAACCTACTCTAAATATTCCTGTGTTGAGATAAATTTATCCCAGTTCTTCCTCTATTTGAACTATTTAAAACAATTTCTTTTCTCCTTTGGTGTGTATCCTGTATATATGTGTGCAATGAATTTATATTCCTACATAGATTTAATGGACTTTTCTTTCCTTAGAATTTAGGTTTCCAACAGGTTTCATTCTTGCTTGGGCTTTATGATTTATGTATTTTTTCAAAATACTTGACATGTTTCTTTTGGAATTCTCAACTTATTTTTCAAGTTTAGGCAACTCTTGAGACCATATTTTAAAAGAATAAATAAGCAAAACCATTAAGAAAATGCAACAGAATGCAGTAATTTTTGACACCATTCCTCAACTTCAAAGCCTGGTTTAAAAAACAAAAAGATGCTTTTGCAGTCACTCTATTCAGCTTTAATTTCTGCTCATTTCTCCATTTTTAAAAGCTTCTTCATCCACTTTATTTTAATTTTAGCTAGTAACTGATTTAAACAGAATTTGACAGAGGTGCAAAGGTCTACAAGCCAGCAAGTTCCTATGAATCAGCAGGCACAGTATATGGCTGGGGCCACGTGCAATCCAACAAACTGCCTGTGACAGTATAAACTGAAGCAAGGCATTGCCTCTTGCGCTGGCTTGCCCCGCAGCCACCAGCAACCACCACCCACCAGCAATCGGCACCCACGTTGTGGCCACCCAGTCAGGGCATGTGCACCTCTACACTCGTGACCACCACATAAAATGGCCTCGACAAGGAATTTAAGCAGTATTGATACAAACCATTTCTAGAACAAGAGAGGAATGCTGCAAAAAGGTTTAGTAAAAATTACTTCAGACTGGATTTACATTAATTCAATTTAACTTATGCACCTTCTGGTACGTGGATACTCCAGATTGTGATTAGATGCATTATCAGAAGTTGTTCAGCTACAGAATTGACAGTAGCAACATTTTACTCCCTGCTTTCAGTATACATGTCATTGTGTATGAATGTCCTTAGCCTTAAAAAAATGCCAGCGAGCTGACTGCAACGCTATCTGTAAAACTTTAATTTTTCATGTAATAATAGGCAAGGTAAAGATTCAAAATAAATGTCATGAAATAAACACGTGCTTCTATGTAATTCCTGTTTGGGATAAAAGTGACTTCTGAAACATTTTGTTTATGTAACATCTTAGTTCATTGAACACCTATTCAGAAATAGCTTACCGGGTTTTGTTCATCAAGTCTGCTCCACGTGCTTTGTAATAATCTAAATTTTGCTGGAATTGATGAGTCACTGGTCTTGGATTTCTCTAAAAAAGAAAAAAAAATTTAAAAAAGAATACCTTATTGGAATTTTCTGAGAGATTTAAAGCAGAGACAAGATGCACGCTCATTAATGAAGATTAGAAATGTAAAGAATAATTTCTTTTCCCAGGATCTTGGTTTCTCAAGGCAGTAATGCCAGTTACATAATAGTGAATTTTTAAAATACTTAAAATAATACCAAATGTTACCAGTAATTCCACTCCATGCTCACAGAAATTAGTGTTATTCCACACAGTGATGGGGCTGTCAGCTGTAGTGGTAACATTTCTAAATAAATCAGAAACTCTTGGAAAAGTTCAGATACCGATCTGATTTCTTCCTTTATCTCAGGTATAGAATTTTACCACCCCCAAGCTAAAGTGATACGGTTTTAAAGAAAATGGTAATAGTAAGGAGATACTATAGCTAATACTTTGAACTGAATGCATCACTAGCAGTGCCTCGGTTAAGCAAAGAATTTAATTTAGCCAGACAACCTAAACGCTGCCACTAGATGGCACACAGAGCCTTTTTTCTCTCCGTATTTCACCCTGCCCAAAGCAGAGGCCACTAATAAAGAACCCTTCTCCTATAATAAAATGTATATAATTAATATTGAAACCAGACGCCACTTGCTAGTCTCCACCTCTGCCACAATGAAACTATTTCGCTGAAGCACGTTCACTACAGTAGTTCTGAAATCGTCCTTTTTGGAGCTAATAAGCCACTGATCGTTGATTAAGTGTAGACCACAGCATATGCATGAAGTATCTTGATTCAACAAATGCATCCTGAAGGACATTATTTGGAGGGGGAAGTAAATATTTTTAAGTAAAAAAAGTCTGCATACAGATGAAACCAAAATAACAGAGAGGTACAGAAAGGCCCTTTCCATATATATACATATATATATAAATTGGAAGATAAATGGCTTAAAGTAAATAATTTCTAGTGTAAGAGAAAAAAAAATGGTAAATTTCTGCACAATTATCAGAATATTTTATACAATATTTAGACTGTATAAAACAGATCTAAATACTTTCTAAGTATTTGCTTTAACGTTTATGCATTCATAGGCCGTTGCCTTACATTCTGATCTGCCTTCTTAAGTCCTGTTAGTAGTAAATATAGTTTTAATGAACTATGCAATGACCTTTCTGAAGTAGTTGTTCACAGGTGAGAGTACATTATATCTTTGATGGAGTCAGTCTTCAGCTGTTTCAGTTTCACGTGTTGTATTTTTGCCCTCCAGACTTCATTATAGACTGGAGCATCCGTAATCTTATCCTCTCATTTTCCACATAACTGCAGATAACCCTTCTTCCTTGGAAACTTTATTTTTGGAGGAGGACATAGGAGTTGCATTTTAAAGAACAAAACATTGCATGTGCACAAAAGGATAGAAGAAGATTTAAAGAGGTGATAGATATCAAAGGCCAGGATGATTTCTAGGGTCAAGTTTAAGACTGGGGATTTTCAGATCGTTACCTGCAGTCAGACTTAATCTTGTATGAAATGTCTCATTTTCTTTCTTTGGAAACAAATTAAACATTTAAAAAATATATCCTGTTTGCAATATTTATTAAAAAATGAAACAACTAAAAGCTATTAGACAAGTGTTAAGAAAACCCTCATCTATCCTACCACCCACATTGTAATGGCCGCTCTATGTTTTTCCTCTCCTGTTATAAAAACAATATTTGCATAACTCTACCCGTTCATATGGCTTGTAAGTCAGTCCTCATCAACTGACAGCAATAACAATGAATCAGCTTTAGTTACTATTGCTCTAGTTTGGTAATTCAATGCATTTCTATGATAATCAAATCCAAACTGACGTGATGAGGATTACTGATGGTTCTGTGACTACTATGCAAGTAATTAAACACTGTAACTTTCCTCCCATGAATTAAATAACTTTTTTCTTTATATGTCTCGATGACCATTTCAACAAGGTGGAAGAGTTAAAATAAGGGGCACTTCTAAGTCATAAGAGAGCCCTTTGAAAAATTCATGTTACCAGATGCTAGCCAGTTTTGCAATTTGTTTCCAATAACTCAGTATATATTTTAAACTTGGCAAAAACATGGAAATTTCTTTTCCACCACCCAATAAATAAAAAACCCAGATTATTACACATTGCTTCTGAATAAAAAAAAAAGGAAAAGATCATGTAGAACAGTATCTTGAAACGTATTTATGCAGAAATGACAAGCAATTCAAGACACGAAAGGCTGATCTACTATCTAAGCACTTAAAGCCATTAATAGGAATAATGATCTAACTCGAACATATGAATGAGGCTCAAGCTTTATTTTCACAGGGGCCTATTTAAATTCCTATGAGGTTTAAAGGTATCAAAGGAAGAAGCAGTTTAAAGTACTATTACAAGCAGTGAAAAAAAGCCCTCAGAAAAAATGCTGTTGAAAAAACATTAGAAATGCAAGACAGTAAATACCAAGGGTTACTGCTGCAACTCCTTTTGTAACACTACAGAGATATCCTTTTGGAAAATGTTATTATTTAAAAAAAACCAATCTGACATATATGTTAGCAGACAAGTATCTGTGAAGTATCACCACAGAAATTTTAAGTACTTCTGAAAACTGAAATTCAGACAGCCAAAAACATGGTTTTATGTCTTTATGTCATTGTGACTGTCCTTTAAATTTTATATTCTTTTTAACCATTTCAGTAAGTTAAATATAAGAAGCAGAAAGGAAAACCTACACAAATTACCATGTCACTTCCTTATGAATTTTCAACTAATTCCCCTCTCTAAGCATACAATTTGAGCTGTCCCCTATATTATATTCAACGCATTAAGACAGAAGACTAAACAAATTTATTTACAGCAAAACATAGGTCTGTTGTTTAAAATAGTCACAGTAACCACATTTTTTTCATACACAGTGCAACTGAGAATGATCTTATTTGATTTTTAATTACTTAAGTAAGTGAAGGTTTTCCTTTTCTTTTTCAATTTATTTAAGTAATTTGGCTAGTACCTCAGATAAAATCTTTTTTCTTAAAAGGATGTTAAAATGACAGTAAAATCAATCCTTCAAATTAGTAGTATGTTGAATTCCCCTAAGAAATTGTGTGTTGTACAGAAGTTATACAGATTAACGCATTTATGTTTTTCCCCTTCTAAGGAAAGAGAGCCGAGAAATCAGAGAGAAAAGCTGCCTGTGCCAACACTAGAAATCCCTCTTCCACACACCCATTTTGTAGGAGCAGTCTGCTGGTTTTATAATTCTTCTAATCTTAATTTCTAGCTAGAGTGAGCTTAGTTTCAACTGGTAGAAAATGCCCAATTCATAGTTTTAAAAGGACAGTATACGAAATTCAGATATAGAAGCACGCATAGAAATTGATGTGATTTTGGGCTTTGTCTCTTCAAAATGTATTAGCCACAGCCCAAAGGGAAGAGTTGCCTTAAAACGTTTCAGGTATCTCTGAGGCACTCCTGCCTCTGAGCCCTTCCTTGCCCAAAAGATGCCCCCACCTCACTTGTCTGCTGAAGTCCTAACACGTGTCCTCCTGCTTCTGTTCCCAGCCACCACCAGACTGACTCACTCCAAATCCCATGGCGGGCAGGAGGTTCTTGGGGACTTTCTGTTTGGTTTTATTGTCCTACAGGGACAAGGGGCTGAGTTAAGTTCTACCCATGCCTGCTCTTTTCCTAGGTGGGGGGCTGAGGCAGGGGTCAGAATCACACCGAATGCAGCGGTTTCCCTGAACTTGCATAAACCACTGAAAAGCAATTCCCACCAGCTAAGGATCGTGCTCCATATGCTCAAATTCCCTAGTATATCCGTTTTCCTCCCTGGCCTCCAGAGACATATCGCGTCACATTACCTACGGAGTTGATATGATACAGCAAAGCACGCTTTTGTGTGACAGAAGTCACAGGCAGACTGTTCTACAGCATATCAGGAAAACCAGGTTACTGCTGCAACATAACGTTTCAACGTCTGAATACACATTATTTGTAAAAGTTTACAGGCAGGTGCAAGCAGAGGAATCTCTACAACACTCTTTTTTTCTTCTTTGTCGAGGTATTTCCTTCCCCCCCCCTTTAGTCTTATTACCAGAAAAAAAAAAATCAAATACAATCTTGCACAAAGTCTGAAGGTTCAGAATAAGAGACAACAATGAAAAAAGATTTTCAATATGTCTGATGAAAAATGAGACTTATTTTAGCAAACATGCTATTGCCTCAATGCCAAAGGAAAAGCACTCGTCATTAGAGAAATGAATTGCTCAGCTGTTTATAAGCAAAAAGCTCTGGGGGAATTTCTCAAGGCCCAAACCACAAAGCATTGCAGGGTTACACAAACATATGCTGCAGGTGTTTTAGGGTAGACAGGTGGGAAAACCTCAGCTACTGAAAAATACTCCACTTAATAGATTGTATCTGAAACTAGATAACCTAAATGCAACAGAGAAAAAACAAACAAAACAGCAGCAGTGAATTATACGTACAGGCAGCATTAGGCTCACCAAAATAATCATCTCACTAGTACCAAATGGGATTTTTTTAAACTAGGTTTATTTCCATATATTAAACAAATGCTGCCAAACATATAAGTTTTTTTCTAAAGTAATAATATTTTAAGCCTAAACCAAAGAACAGACTGAACTAAACATATATAAAAAAGAGAAAGATAACGATGCAGTGTTGTTCTTTTTATTTAAGTATTTTTAAGGAGACAGTTTGCTCCCTTTTCCCCTCTTTAGCTGACAGGGCAATATTGGATTTTTTCATAATTCTCCCACAGCCTGAAACATTTTTGTATTAAAATGCTATTCTTTTTCCTTTCATTTGTTTCTAATAAAAGTCGGATTAGCATATGACCCATTCAGTAATGACTGGAAGGTCAGCAAAGGTTTACCTCTTCCTTCTAGCTCACCTATGCTTCTTTCTTCAATAAAGATGATACAAACATGGCAAAAATTTGAACTGGGAACAAAGCTGAAATATAGCAGCTAAGATGAGGATAAGAAATACAGTTTGTTCAGTTTGGCAGCAGTTTTTTTATTAGACACTAATAATTAATTTGAAGTGCACACTAATGATTACCTAATAGCCTAGCTACACAGAGAATTTCAACTTTCCTCTTTTTATTCTTCTGTCAGGTAACCAAGCAGCTGTCTCCAATCTATGACTAGACTTATACAGTATAAGCTTAACATTACATAAACATGCCAAAATATTTTGTATATGAAACAACCAACCCACCACAAACTCTGGAGTACCCAAAGCAAACATCATTCCACAAACAAAACCTTCCTTTCACCTTCTAATTTTCCTCCTCCCTAGTTCTACCTTCTGCAGAACAAGCAACCTGTTGGAGCACAAAAGGTATTTCATCCATCTATGAACCACTGAGTTAAATGCTTACTAAAAAGAAAAAACCCAGTGAGACATTAGAGGGCATAATGTGTTATTGCCAATTTTAAAGTGGTTCAAGGCCAACAGCAAAATATTATCCAAAACATAGGTTGATAGTCCGCATCTATCAACCCTATGTATGAAATTAGCACAACATGAAGAGTATCCTGCACAGAACTAATAAAGAACTTCCTTTAATCACAGGAGTCAGGAGATCCATGCATTAATACTGGCGTTGGCAAAGGAACACCATAATCCTCAAACTGGGAATAATGCTTCCTGTTTACATTTTTCAGAAAGATGCTGTGGGTCCGTATTGCAGAACTTGTTATTTACAATGCAATAACAGCATGAAGAATCATTATATTTAATCATTTCTAAAGAAAATTAGGGAGTGCTTTTTTTTTTCCCCTGAAACAACAAAAATTATCAGAAAGAACTGAAAAGGAAAGAAAATTCAGTTAATTGGGTCAAGGCAGGAAGAAACCCCTGAACTCTGATCAAGCTGAAATAAATTATCTCCAGTTTTGTTACGTGACAACCCTCCATTCCCCTGGCAACTAGAAATTTCAGATACCAGGATGATATTTTAAATACTGTGCGTTATAGTCTGTTTTTAACTTCATACACACATGCTTTCTCTCACATGGGCATTCTATGACAAGAGATGAAGAACTGAAAAAAATGACAAGTGAGATTTAAAAATGTTCAGTGACTTGACTGAAAGAAATTTCTAGTTGTATATTTCGGCTTCTTGCCCTAACCGATTGGAAAGCCTTTATTTTTTTCATTTATAGTTTTACAGCATATTGCATTTTAACAGGTAGATCAAATCCTACCAAATCAGCTTTTATCAATATTCCAGACAAAAAGACTCCAACCTGCCAATGTTCAAGTTCATAACGTGTGTAAAATCCTCATCTTACATCAACAGAATCACTTAAGTACCTTTTAAATCTGCCTCTTAATTTAGTCGCCTATTTTTCAGCTGAACCCTCGGTTTTAAGAAGTAAATTAACTAAATAGTGAGGTATAAATCTGACAGTGTTCAGCCCTACCCTGTGACAGATTTATGCTCTGGCATCTTGCAGCCCTGCACGGTTAGGAACAGGAGTTTTACAACATTGTGGAGGAAAGAACCAGGCTTTTGAAGGGAACACACAGCAAGCCTCGCTTTCAACCCTGGAATGCTCCAAATTACGAGATTTAAAATATGACAACTTTATGTACAGAAAAGCTACCACATTATGGTTTTATTGGCACTCGTTTTGGACAACCTGCATAACTCACTGATTGCTTTGTGAGTAATGCAGTTATCTGAAGCTTACACAGATAAAACCCTTACAACCACACTTACAGCATTATATCTTCTCCAGATACATGCCTGTACATACATCTCACATATCAGAGAAAAAAGAGAACATTTTAAGATGCTATTTGGTTATTTCTGTTACGTGGAAAAGAAACAGATTAATTTATGTTCTGCGTGTAATGTGCTACATAGAAACTTGAAAAAGGTCCCTAGAGTGAAAAAGGCTCTTTCAAAGAAACCCATGCACACACCACAGCAAAAGGAATATGATGCCCAAGTCGTTTCCTCTAACATGCAGAGAGAATCTAAGGACCTGGTGCTGCAGGACAAGCAACTCCTTTCATTTTGGGATTCCAATAATGAGGATACTACAGAACCATTTGGAATACTACTGCCCCTTAAGAAGATAAAGGACGAAGAGTCCTACCTTGCATCTCCAAACCAAATTTTCCATGAAAAGTTATAGCAAAGGATAAAATGTACCATTCTCACTTCTGTCTTGAAAGTATATTGGTCTTTCAGAGAAGCTTTCCCCAATGCAAATGTACTCAGATAGCTTTGTACACAACAATTAATACATTAATATTTACTATAAAATATGTCAATACATCAGCAGTATGTCTACATTTTTATCAGAAAAGACTGAATTTAAATTCCATCATAATATGTCGGATATGATTCAGTAGCTAATCTTTCATACATTATTGAAAAGTTATGAATCTATTGTTATAAAACTCACAGTTCGTGTTTTGCAGATTTTAGTCAAATAAATGATACGAAGAACTTTTGATTAGCTAGAATCAAAGTGCTTTAAGTGCTTCCTTTTGATAAACTACCTTGCAAACCAGAAGTGATTAACTGAATTGTCAGGTCACACACAAGAACCATAATCACCTCACTCTAACACTGTTAAATACATTTTATTAGTGTAATTTTATAAATAACATCATTACTCTTTAGGAGAGGGTCAGTAGCTTTAGATGACTTTTAAAGAGAAGTAAACCAATCATTTGAAAGAAACAGCCCCAAGAAATTAACAAGCAATAAGTTTTATTGGTAGCTAAAGTAATTAGGAGCTTTAAGTGCTTCAGCTTCTTGCTTTAGCATCAAGTACAATCAGAATTGCTTTTACTTTGGTACTAAGGATATCAACTTGCTTGAAAAGAAAGCACCGTTTAAAGTTTTGGCTTCCAAAAATAACTTTCTCTTCCATCTTGCCTCTCTAAAGTACTTGCCCCTAACATGACAGAGCTTATGAATTCCCAGTCAATATTAACGGGAATGCTGATCAGCACAGGAGAATAATTCCTTCCCAGTTTCTAAATTTTCCCCGATTGCCCCTCTGGCCTGAACATGATGTTGCTGAACCTCATGCCTTTTCTTCCTGATTAATAGGGAAGACACCATGATAAAAGGCATAATTATGAAATCTGCTGAGAAGATTAAAAAATGCAATCACTTTTTTTTTCTTGTGTTTGCAATTCTTAGCCCAATGACTGATTAGCAAGTAGTTGCCTTGACTATTTATTGAATAATGCATGTTACTTGCTGTTCTATGCAACACTATTATATACTTGTTTTAATATTAGTCAAAAGTAGAAACAACGGTTCCTAACTTGCCTTTAGCTGTCTCTTGTGAAAGACTCTGCACCTCTCCACTTGCCCAGAAATCACCAGCCATGCCACCAACTCCTCACCGCCCTCAAAGTCAGCAGCTCTCCTGGGTCACACAAGACCAGCAATGAGAACAAAGCCAACTTGCCTTCCTTGCCGGGCTCTGCTCCCACTGCCAGCAGTGGACTGCAGCACCATCTTGCTTGGCCCTACACAGGACTGGGACAAGTCCTTTGTTTCTGCACCATCTTAGCTGTGGCACAGCTTTGTCTTAACTATGAGAGGTGTCACTGTTCAGGAAGCTTTGCTTTATTCTGTATTATTTCCCACCATTTTCCTATTCATTTAAACGTAATGGCTGTTTAACTTGCATTGATACAATATTTGTGGGTTCTTAACCAAGTAAGTGGCCTATGCATACAACACTTAAAGACAGAGCAATACTGGAAACTGCATTGTGGTTGGCAATCTAAGAGATCAGCGCTCTCCTTCAAGTGATGACCACTGGGTTATATATGATACTGAGGAACGAGAAGGACTTTGACAAATTTCTCATTCAAGAAGTCTTGACTAGGTGACTAATCAACCACTTTTCAAGATTTTTTCCTGAAAATATTATTTGTGACATAGAGGATACTTGGAAGAAAAATCACTGTTTAATGGTGGGCCGATTAAATGGTTATCATCAGGGGAAATTGCAATGAACTTTGGGAGAGATAAGAAAGTTATTGTACTGTGAGTATTGACCACATAGCCTTTTTATATTTTAATATGCCTAGATGCACTGGGAATGAAGGTTTTTTAAACAAATGTAGATAAACGAAGAGGATTTTTAATTCATGGTACACTTACTATTTTTATGTGGTACTATGGCAACATGGTTATTCAAACTAATTTATCATTAAACTCATAGCTGCCTGTCATACCTTATTCTATTAATGAAATACAATAACTGAATATTTAGAACAGTAATTCTTAAAACAAAGCATGGCCTATCTCCTTGGAAAGCAAAAGTTTCTGATTTTAAGAACATGAACGTAAACAAAGAACAAGTTAATATCATGGCTTTTACACGTATAATACATGCAATTCTTAGTTGTATAAGCCCACATTAAAATCTTAGCATGCGATTACAGAAAAACCATCAATGTATTCAAAGTGAGGTGTTTAGATTACATCTAACCGTATTGTATTTGCAAATGGGGAAGTTAGATCATCAAAATGCTTGACTTCACTACAAGGAATTGAATGTGGTTATAAAACCAGAGGTCAGTTCGAAGATTCTGACACATTTTTGTTCACAGAATTCTATCTATATTGCATTAAACATCCAAGATCTTAATCTTTCAGAAATTAAGGCAAATAGAAGTGCTCTGTGAACCACTGAAAGTAAATGCATTTATTTTTTGTTTCTCCTAATTCCTTCCCTCCCAGATGAAGAGACATGTACTTAGCTTTTCTGGAAAACCTTGTTTCCTTTATCAGTCACATCCCCTGTCAAGGCAACTCTCCTTTAAAGTGTAGGTGACCTTACTCGTACTGCCAGCTCATAACTGCATATCCATTATCCCCGATTTCTGGTACTTCCTTTTCATACACCCCAAATCCCTAATGTATAACTGCAAATCTCCTGAAAAATCAGTCACATTCTTCAAGACTGAAAACAAAAAAAAAAAAAAAAAAAAAAAAAAAGGCAAAAAGCAAATGTTNTGGACTCTGCACCCCACTCAATGTGTGTAGGTACAAATTAATGAGCTGCTAATGCCCAAACACTGCCAGATCCCAACTTCTGATTGGCTGCAATCTGGTCATTAAAGAGAGGTAATTAATGCCAGATTGCACACACAATGCTAACAAACAAACAAAACAACCCCAAACCTGCTTTTCTCCTGCCACAAACAGCAAAACAAACAATACTGACATAACGGCAGCTTTCAAAGGACAGTTGCAGCTCTGCAGCGGCACCTCAGTTAATGAGCATATAGAAAAGAATTTATCTGAAGAAGAAGAAAGTGAAACTCAACAGCCTTTCAGGCAAATGAAACTAGCTTGGAGAAAACTCTTGAGATGGTGGCAGCTACTTAAGAAGAAAACTCAGCTGAAAATAAATGTACAAAGAGTTCAGTTCAAAATTTCAGTAATGTGTTTTCCCCTTGTCACTTATTGCTCAGATTGTGAAAAGTGTTAAAAGCTGGAATGCAGATTTCTCCGACTAATCATTATATGAGTGATCAAGACCATATATTATTGCTTAAGTTTCTGTAATTTCAGTCACGATGAACTAATACAACTTCTTTGAAATGTCATGTATGCTTCATCATGGATTTAGTTAGAATTTAATATTATTATAGGCCACTTTCAATGTCAGCAAATAGCTTAAAATACAATTTTGAGAAAACACCAGCAGCAGTAACTAGAATATTATTAGCCTAACTAACAAATTAATTCCCATCAACCAAGCACAACCACTTTCTTTTTTCTTTTTTTGAATCGATGGCTTATCATAAGAGGTGTCTCTACTGAATTAACCTCCCAACCAGCTTGATCAATGAATAGGGTAACTCACCATGTTAAAATATCTGAAAGCAAACTTATTTCACAAAAATATTAAGAACAAATACAGTAAGCTTTCAGACAAAGGATCGTTGTCAGGTTCTTAGTATGCAACGTAGAACTGTAATATTCTATGTAGTGCTTTAGTTTTCTAATAAGTCATTGTGATAAGGTTAACACTTCAACACAGAACAACACACAAATAAGAACACCCAAAGATGAAAATTACTTTGCTTATGTTTCTGTATTAGAATTTTATTTGCTAAAGGGTGAAAACAGATTTGCAAAATTCACAGTTAACTTAAAACAATAGTTTTAAACCTTTTATTCCTAGCCCTGGCTGCCTTCAGGAAGGAAAGAACATCTGGTTATTTAAGGAACACAATATGTTCACATTTTCTATGACTTTTGTTTCTAATTGGGTTTTTAAATTTTTTTTTATTTGAACAACTCTAGTTAGAACTATGTTTTTTAATCACTTTATATTTTTCCACTGCCCTATCTCCATATCTCTACTTCTTAATTTCGCAGCTTTTGCTTTGAAAATTAACAGTGCTCAAT
>WEKW01011254.1:52408-80951 GCA_013389905.1 Sula dactylatra
TCCATACTCATGCCTGTAAAATTGGTATCTCTCAGGCCCCCCTTCAGAGAGAGGTGCATTAACTTGTTTTCAGCTATTAAGGAGATCTGTATTTCTCTCCTGTGGCACTGGAATACGAGTGATGTGGTATCTAAAATGTCCTCTCATCCTAACTGCCAAATGGGGTTCACAAAGTGAAAAGGAGAGCTGCTGCACACATTACATTAATGGAAAGCACTAATTACTTCTCATATTATTGTTATTACTGGATAATGCTAAGACTTCTGCTAAGGTTTGATTCCACAAAAGGTCAAGAAATTTTATTTGTCCATCTGTAAGAAAAAAAATGCCACCCATCTTTTAAGTATAGCTTTCTTCTGACATTTAGGTTGCTCTCCTGATGATGACTGCACTGAAGAGAAGCAAATAAAACGCGACAGGTTGATCAAGCCAAAGTTTAGCTCTCCTGATAGTCTACAAGACAAGTAAGGAGGAGGTATGTTATGTCAGGCCAAGGAAGCAGAAGAAATAATGGACGTTATTAGATGTACAAACCCAGATTATCTCCAGAATCAGAAGTTATGGATGGGAAGGTCGTATCAGGCCCATCTTAACTAGTTCACCATTTATGACAGGATTGTTCCTTAAGAACCTTTCAGTTTTATGTACATAACACGAACCTTTCTTAGTCCAAATACCCCACAACTTTGCCTCAGTGAGATTATCTGGCAATTACCTAGCTGCAAAAATAATCCCAACGACAATATATATTAACAAACCTGCAAGAGGAAGATTTCTGCTTGTCCCTGTCCATGATTTCTAAACTGCATTTCTTGTCCAGCTGCGACTTAAAGCTCCAATGGGCAGAGAGCAAGCCTCTCAGATATTTGGAACATCACTAAACATTCTTGCTATGTTCAACAAATAGTGAAATAAGCCACTGGACCACGCAACAGTCTCCCGTAGAAGAGTTTCCTGACTTCACATATTAAAACCCAAGCGAAATATCTTGGAAGAAATGCCACACAGAACAACTCAGCCCTGGCTCAGGAGATCTAAGTTGCACTGAACCAAATGTAATTTCCCATTAGAAACTAGAAGCTGGTGATGGAGAAATGCACAGGAGAACATCAAAGGAGGAAGAAAATTCATTAAGCACCAAATTTGCTAATCGTCACTTAGAAGTTACGCTACTGACTAAAATCTCCTTGTCTTTTCTTCCAATCTCTTTTTATGTGCTCAGGGAATAAAGGCAAACTGAATTATCTTTATGCAGATAGCAAAAAAAAGGTATAATAATTTTCCCACTTATATTGGTATATAATCTGTGTACTGACTTTAGACTCCTACAGCACCCATGATGTCTTGCTGAGTCTTCCCTTTCATTCTGTGTAATGAAAAATTTTGACAGTCTTGGAAAATTTTTATTGTAGGTCTTATAGTATAACAAGACTTCTGTTTCAGAAATACACTGGATTGAACCAACATATGCTTAAAGACACATAAGTGAAACCTAAAATTAATATCTAGGGAAAGATAAGAAACAGGTACTCAAGTCACAGCATTGAAAACACATTTTTTTCTCAGACCAGGAGCTATTTTTTTCTTTTAGAGTGATCCTTTAGAACAGTTTAACTTCCTTACTGTAAGAAGTCCAGATCTGTTTATGCAGTCTCAACCCAAAGACCCAACGTAAAACGAGAGGTGGCTGGAAGTCCCTTAGGGCTCTTCATTCTCTGGAAATCCCAGCTTCCTAACCTTCAAAGTATCTCCCAATCAGAGAAATACAGCTCAGAAATGAGGAAGAATTGTAATTAATCATATTCAAACCAACAAAACAACTAGCAGTCTTTGCATGAAAGAGCTTTAAGTACTCATTCACCTGAGTGAAGGGAGAGCTACCTGAAAGACACTGTAGGAACTACATCCAGTATTTTTCTGAAAGGTGTTCAAGGTGTACCTGAGAATGTTAATTAATAGGACACTGAGGCCTTATGAGCCTGAAAACTTCATTCTGTTGGAGACAAGAGCGTAAGGAGTAGAACAGTGATGAGGCTTCTTTCACGGGAAGCTGGTGGTTTATNGCAGTCTGATTTCACAGACTGCCGCCAAAATCTTAAGAAAGATTCCTGAGATCTAACATTACAAACTTTCTTACACACTGAAAAGACAATATACTTTACTCCTCATCATAAAAGAAATCTTTGTGCCCGAAAGGAATGAAGAAAGCAGCTGTAAGGATGCAGATTTCTGCAAAAAACTGGTATAGGAACACAGAGACATTTTTTTTTCTTAATCCATAAAAGTGTAAACATTGGTACTGAATGAAATTTTGCAGAAGGCAGTCAGAGTGCAGAAGTGATGAATTTTTCACTTTCAAAGGTGACGTGCATCAAGAAGAAGAGGGAAATCAGACTTTGCACTGGCAGCCTACTAATGGGACATGCACAAAGACAGTTCAAAACCAGCAGCACAAATTCTGCTATCTGCCAAAGATCTGAGTACTGCAAAGATTATTGTGTACAGCTTCATCTCAAACACCTTATCCACTATGCTGTGGATATCTGCTCTATATTATACCCACACACATACACATGCCATTCTAAAACAGCAAGAGGTTTGCTTTTTTTTGGTATAAATGAGTATATCAGAAACTGTATGCTAGTAATATGTAACATAAAATTTATGAATCTATACATTTTATTCATGGGAATCTTTTCAGGCTGTAACAGCAGATGTGTTTTTAATTGAAAACCCTCACATAACTATTTATATTGGGCAGGGGTAGAGCTTTAAGGATTAACAGTGATTAATCTGCAGAAATCCCATGAAAAAGGTCTTACACATGAAATTCCATGACAGTTTCTATACAGCTTACTAGGTTATTATATAAAATATTACTTTTTCCCTCAGAAGTATACTTTATTATGAAAGATGTCTGTGCAGAATACCAAGCAAAGCTAATCTAAAGAGCATAAACATCTGCAGTTACCAGAGCTCCTGGACAACTTCAGTAAAGTAGTAGGATAGTATACTTTAAAGAGTAAAGAAACTTGTTTCTGCTCTTGGTTACCAACTCTTTCCTTCAGTATTTTTGTCACATAAGAAGAAACTTGAAACTACAGTTTAGTCCACAAAATGTAGGTTGTTATTAACTTCATAGTATTTAGAACATTTTATTACAGAGATTTATTCCCTGTATTTACAAAGCAGGCATCTCACCTTTGGATCTCGGAGGAAAAGTGCTCTTAGGATAAGGGAGTGAACATCTCCAATAGGTGGATAATGCATCAAAAGTCCCAAACAGGTCTGATAATTACTTGAAATCACTACAATAAAAATGAAAAAAAAAAGAGAAAGCAAAAAAAGTGAAATATCACTATCTTATTTTGATATTCCAAACCAGTACCTTTTCCAGTAGTTTCATTACAGTTCAGATTCAGCTGTCTTTTCCCACATTAAGTCTCCTAGAACTCAAGCAGTGCCCAGAGTAAAAGAAGATATTGCGTAATCAAGCTTCATAACTACGCTTGGTCCAATATCATTAAGGACAATGCTAAACCTACCACTGACTCTATGTCATAGACATTTATGTTAGCTCCAGATTTAGATGCCTAAATTTAGATCTCTGTAGCTGTGCACCTAAAGCCTGCCTGAGTCAGTGGAGGTCAGGGCAATGCAGTCAGTGGAGCTTGAAGAACTACACCTACCTTCTGAAATGGACACTGACTTTTCAGACACTCGTCTCCAGACAAGTAAATTTAAGTATGATAATTTGTGAGATAAATTTTACCTTTGGTCCTGCTTTTATGATAACTTTCCCCCACTCTGACAATTCTTTGCTGAAATATCTTTTATGTTGTTCTTATGTACATATACACATACCTGCCCACACACGTATATATACACATATGTAAAATGATGTCAACAACTCCTTCTTTTCTTGTAAATCAGAAACTACTCAAGAAATGTTCAGGAAAAAGGGAAAAGGCTAGATTTTAATTTCATAAATACTTAAAAATAGAATATACAATTAACTTTATTAGAATTTTTTTTACTTATTCAGGAAATTTTCAGCATGCTTTGCTAAAGTTTATAATTTTGTTATAATTGTGCTTGATTTTATCTGAATCTCTGGAAGTATACTCTACGGTTCTTTGCTGGTCGTTGTCATCTTCTGGTGTTTTTTTTTTTTCCCCCCCAAATCAATCTAATGAGTGCAGTTATTAAAGACACCTTTTCAGGCAGGTCTACGTAAACTACTTCATTTCTTTTGCACCATCTAAATCCAGGCAATCCATCTGCCCCAGCTGTCAAAGCAATGCCTGTTAATGATGCTTGCACTCTGCAACATAAAGACAGCTTCTAACAATAGTAATTGTAAATAAATTTTTAACAAACTTTACTATTCTGAGAACTTCAGCTGTAGTAACAAATACTCTTAATTAATTAGGCCTCTACACCAGAAAGGATCATTGCAAATACAAAATTATTTTGAATCAATAAAAGGTAAAATAAAGGACTGTTTTGTGAACAGAAAGATTTAAATGTTTTACTTTTTTTCTGTAATGTGAATAAGCCTCATATCCTCTTGTACCTTTCCTCCCTCAACAAGAGGATTATGGGGAAAAGATGCAGGACTGGGCAAAATGAATAATTATAATCTGTGTAGGGAACCACTTTATCATCTTCATTTCCGTTGCTGATCCGACAGCTTGTAATTTCATACATCTGCTTTCATTTGTAAAGCACTCACTTATCCTACTCGTTCTTTATCTGTTCTGCCTGTTCTTTTTCCTACCCTTTGTTTTTTTTGTTCATATTCAGGTACCTGTTTTTTCTTCTCGAAGTCACAAAGCTGGCATAATAACACAATACAATGGTCTCTGTCAGAGTTCTTTCAGAGGAGTATAATACAAGCACCACATAGTACATGCCCAATCAAACTCTCATACGTAAATCAAATTTAAGATACTGAACTGCAGTTATGATCATGATGCCTTTTTACCAAAGCAAATCAAAATACTGAAAACAGACAGTAAATTCTAAATACTTTTAGAAATGATAGGCAGTAAGACCAATGCATTTCTCTTTTGAACAGATCAGTATGTGTTCTATTCTGCAGCGTAAAATGGATTAAAATTATCCTATCTTTATTCTTCCTGGAAGAGTTCTTTGCTGTCTCACTGATACAGAGAAAAGTAAATATCAAAAAAGCTAATTTATTGTAATGGTGCAGACTTGACCCCTGTCAAAAAAATTATATTTTCAACCACAAGACATTTACTCTAATTATTAAGTTTTTAAAATGTATAACAGTGAAGCAATTGAATAATGGAAAAAAAATCAAACTGTTGGTCCCCAAAAGTTAAATTTTAAAATGAAACTTTACCATCCAAAGAAAGCTAGAAAAACTCCAACACTTTAATGAGGAAGGCCTGCTGACTTTTGTATTTATTTTACCCTTAGGGTTTCCCCACATATTCAGCTGTCCCATTTTCATGCAGAAATCTTTACAGAAGAGAACATTGCTGCTAGTGCTCTATTTGCTGGAGAACCTTGGGTTCAAGGGATTACTCTGCTGAAATACCGCTTGGTACCCTTTGTTTCAGAGTGAGCTGTATGCTGCCCATGAGCCGGCAATGTGCGCTCGCAGCCCAGAAGGCCAACCGCAACCTGGGCTGCACCAAAAGCAGCGTGGCCAGCAGGTCGAGGGAGATGATTCTGCCCCTCTGCTCCGCTCTGGTGAGACCCCACCAGGAGTGCTGCGTCCAGCTCTGGAGCCCTCAGCACAGGAGGGACATGGACCTGTTGCAGAGGGTCCAGAGGAGGGCCACGAAAATGATCCAAGGGCTGGAGCACCTCTGCTACGAGGACAGGCTGAGAGAGTTGGGGTTGTTCAGCCTGGAGAAGAGAAGGCTGCGGGGAGACCTTATTTCAGTCTTTCAGTATATTAAGGGGGCTATAAGAAAGACAGAGAGAGACATTTTAGCAGGGCCTGTAGTGACAGGAAAAGGGGCAATGGTTTTAAACTGAAAGAGGGTAGATTTAGGGTGGACATTAAGGAAGAAATTCTTTTAAGATGAGGGTGGTGAGGCACTGGAACAGGTTGCCCAGATAAGTTGTGCACGCTCCATCCCTGGAAGTGTTCAAGGCCAGGTTGGATGGGGCTTTGAGCCACCTGATCTAGTGAGAGATGTCCCTGCTCATGGCAGGGGATTGGACTAGACGATTCTTGAATGTCCCTTCCAACCCAAACCATTCTATGATTCTTGTCTCTTCAGGACAAAATGTATAATATAATCCAACAGAGTGGCAGTTTTCTTAAAAATGATAGAGAAAATAGCAGTAAAACAAAACAAACATCCCTTCTCTGAATATGCATATCGGAGTTAAAAGGATTTCTAAGAATCAACTGTAGGATAAAGTTTCTGGAAGGAGAGTCTGTGCAATACAAATCTATACATTCTTCAGCTGGATGGTGCTGAAGTTCAATGGAGAAATACCTTACACTGTGGCCAGCTGCCTTATAATAAGCTTGGTGCTTCTGTACCTGTGCTTTTCCTTCACTAATTGGCTTGGCAAGAGTCACATCTGGATCCAACTTCTATTGTGAACAACAATTTCCCACTTCTCCAAAGGAGAATGCTATAGGTATTTCTAGGGAAAGGAGTAGAGAAAGTCCTCTACACAGAGAAAGCAATCTTACTGCCTTTTGATTAATATTTGTTATGCAGTGCTCAGAGGATCACCAAATTGCTTTCTCCCTTCTGCTTTAGATGAGACTGACTTTTTTTCTGTTGGCCCAATAACCATTCCTGGACACAAGCAGCAATAATAGTGGTGGACAACATATAAACTGTACCTGTCCTCAACCAAGTCCTAATTTTCTGCCACATGTCATTTCTTAAGAGTTTAATGCTTGATGCCACCGATCCTGTATCCAGATGACTTCCTAATCCAGGAAGGGTGGGCCTACTTCACCCTACTGCTTTATGCAAGGCTATGATCTCTTTAGTAGGCCCTAAATTGAGTTAAACATAGATAATATGAACATCTTGCACTATAACAAAAATAACAAATCAGCTCTTCTGAGAATATGCTGTGGCTCCTTTATTTCCCTCAAAATATTCAGAGCACTTTTAGATAAGAAAAAATATATCCTAACAATGGCCATAGCTAGTCTTCAAGTGGGAACATGATAAAAATATACTTATTCTAACACTGATCAGTCAAAATTAGCTCCTGGTGCAATAATGACGTTAGTTTACTATGCAAAACATAGACAGGTGTTCCAGGTTTGTTCATTTTTGTCCTTCTTGAAGGGAAGTATATAAAACCCATGTATGTTTGCACCACGCCCTCCCTTCCATTCTGATTTCATCAACAACTGCATATATATCTGTATTGGTGAAAAAGAAGTAACATAGTCGTGCTTCTGATTTGAGAGATTTTAAAAAAAGGAGGTTGTTTTGCATGAATTTTTCCAAAGAAACCAGAAAGTCATTTATTAAAACTCACAGATACTTTGGTACACAACCCTACACTTGGCTTGTGAGTATTATTAGTCCACGGGTAAAGCTCTCCTTGGATACAGATGTACAAACTGAACAGAGCAGTTTACAGAATGGCTCTGTACATGATTATTTATCTGTAATCTCTAAAATGTATAAACAATAATAATCTAAATGCTCCCTTCTCCTTTAATAATATATTGTTTGAGTAACAGAGGATTTCAAAACTACCATAAAAATAAAATGAAAAATATAGCAGAAATAATACTTTCTTAAAACCATGTCCTTGAGAACATCATAATAAAACACAGAAAAAAATCCATCAATTCCCAAAACAGCAACCTCTCCCCTATGCCCAAATGTGTTGGTATAAAGGAATCTGCATAATTTTTAAACTTTCAAATGTTTTCAGTATTGTATTATTATCAGTTCTTATGTTTGACATGTTTACAACATAGTATCTTAGGAGCTCTATTACTATTCCTATTGTTTCAAAGTTTTTAAAATGAAAATTTCCAGATGGTTTATTTATAGATGATTAACATCATTGGGTGTTTTGAGCTAACATTTCCTTTCACCAAATAAAGAGAAGCTTTTAGAAACTTATTTTATTTGAAAATGTTTTTAAAAATATTACAACAGAACTTTGAACTCCATTCAAAGCTCAAATATTATCAGCAATAAAAAAATGAGGGGAAAATGGAAACCTTTTCTATTACAGATATATAAGAAAATCTTTCTTTTGTCGAATCAAGGACTGTGGAAACATTAGTTTGAGCTTGACTTTGAAAATATATTCAACTTTAGAGTATTTATGACTAGGTATTTTGTTTCACCATTCTAATATGCTTACAGCAACTACTTAGGTCCAACTGTAGAACAAAAAGTTACTTGTAACAAAAATGTTACAGAAACATTATATGTATGAAGTATTAGCTGTCCTGATGAGATGACTTTGCATCTCATTTGGGCAAATGTACTCCACTTTAAAGCTAGTTACTACTTTATTTACTAAGCCTGGGTTTTCAGAGAGAAGAGGGAGACTGATTTCATAAGATGCCTAGAACATATTTTTAGCTCACATTTTTAGTTACCTCATACCGACCTTGTACATGAGCACCACAAAGCAAAAGAAAACAAGCCCAGAACAACCTTTCCTTCCCTGGGAGAGAGAGGGTACTTACAAATACTGTTCTACAGTATTTTTTTAAGGGGAAACAATGACGTAAACTAAAATACTGATGTTAAAAAACATTTTTACATGCATCTGCCCTGTACCAAAAATTTTAAGCTTATTTCAGTCTACTGCACATAAACAAGCCAGATTTAGACTGCTGAATATAATGACCTGGAATCAGATCATCCTGAAACAGCAGCATTAATTTTGAAACCTCTAAACTGAATTAAATGTCCACTTCTTTGAGAGGAATGTAAGGTAGCTCTATATGCTGCACGTTTATTAAAAAGTAATTAAAAAGCCACATGAAGGCAGGCAGTGGAACGACAGTACGTGTAAAGCACATGCACGTTGTGTTTTCAAGATTGGGCCCTAAAATAGGAACCACAGACGTTGAAAACTTCATGCGTCCTAGAATACAAAACTGTGTCAAATACGTGACCTTGTTATAACCTAAAGCTCACAGATTGTATAGAATTAACTCTGAACAGCATGCTACATAATTCATATATTTAATGACATACATCTTACTGCAAAACGCTCACTTTGTTGCAGCAAAGTTGTATATAGAAATTTTTGCAAAATATGATGAGACAGAAATAAATGCCTCAATTAATCATTGCATGCCTTTTCCCTCCCATTCACAATTATATAAGCTAACAACATTTTTGTGATTTCTTGTTTGTCCCAACTTAATGTATTTATTGGTCATTCCCAACCCGTAAGAATTCACCTTTGCACATACTTCAGGCATACTAAAATAAAACAAAATGAAATGATCAATTTTTTTAAAGATGCTACTCTTTCATATAATAAACCTCTTTTGTAATTGTTACTCATCTCTGCGCTTACATTACCTTCAAGATATAGCTTCAAAAATTTTGAGCCATCGTCTTGTGCATTTTCACATTTCTCACAGCAGAACAGCATAAAAACATTTCCAGTTTCAAAGGGAGGCTTTACTCAATTCATCAGCTTGGTCAGAAGGTGGAGCTCTATACATACCTGTATCACTCACTGCACATAAAATCTGCAACTACATATAAAACCACAGAAGTACTCAGAAAACAAACCTGCATTTAACTCCAAGATACAATTTGTTTCATAAATACATCAGACCACATCTGATAACAAATGGCTCCTCTCCTAGCATTTGAAACGATTTTCAGTATGTTAAAAAAGTCACAATGAATTTAGCATTTCTTAAGCCTCTTTTTCTTCAAAAAATAGGCTCGCATTCTTTTTAAAAGATCGTAAGATAGTTGATACTTACAGGCATCTCTAATATATAACAACATGGCTACAAAAATGTAGTCGACTAAATTCAGGGTAATACTGTCAGCAAATAGAGCATCCCAGACAACCAGAAGGTCCTGAAGTGGGAATTCACGTCCAAACAGGAGCCTTACCCATCGCCTGAAATAAAAAGGAAAAGACGTGATTTGTATTTCTCCGTTTTGCCAAGTACGGTAAAGTCAGGACACATATCCTGGGATCAACTACAATCCAAAACATTTTACCAGAAAATTCTGCAAAGCGTGAAGGTCTGCGTATTTGTGGAAACGTTACTGCATCTACGTTAAAGAAGTGATACATTACAGACTGTAGAAGCTTAACTGACTAATATTATTACATGGGTGAACCTCAAAGGACAAAACATATCAATCCTGTATACCATATTTTTGAGCTTTTAATGTGATGGTGATCTAAGATGAAAGGGAGAAAATGTTACGCAAGAATAGCCTGGAACAGCAAAAAAGAGGAGGGTGAAGCCAGTGGTTTATGAGAAGCCCTGAAAAGCCCAGTCAAATGAAAGCCAGTTCAGAGGCAGATGCCAAACAGCAGTGAAAATGGACTGTGTCACACTCACTTTGAAGAGGCTTCCTCCCTGTTATTGCCGACAGTGTTTTCAGCTCCATATAAAATATACTATGGACGCTATTTTGATTAAACCTGATTTAAATCTTTACCAGATTTAGTGATAATCTGCATGTAGACTATACCATTAATTCCTGTTCATATCTGTGCTGTTTTCATACCTAGCAAAATGTGAAAAATCTGTCTTATTAAATGCAATATTTGCTTGAGACTGGAAGCTTGAGATGCAGTATCTTATTTCAGTTCTGGCTCTTACGCTGACTTACTTGCTGACCTCAGGAAAGGCCCTTTCCTTTCCTATTCCAGAACAGACCCGCTAGCTTTATGCCTTTCTAGGTAGGATTATCTAAGGTTACATCTGAAAGAGCTAAATAATAGTTAGTAGCATTAATCCTGAAATAGTTATTATGAAATGGACTTAAAAATAATGAATTACATTTTTAGCTGGGATATGCAAATTACTACGCATGTGGAATCTGTTTATTCAGTGGCAAGAAAAGATTGATTGCAAATTTCTGCTAAGCAAATTAAGTCATTCTTTAAAACTTACAAAAATTTCTCAAAAGGCAACTAAAAATTTCATCAAGATTACTTTCATTTGTAGGAATTCATGTTTAACTACTTTTATCCCAGAACTAATTGCTGGTTTAAGGCATCTGCTTTTTTTTCCTGATTCCACTAATAAAAGTTCATTTCTAGACAAATAAATTCCAACATGTTAGTTAAGCACAAGCTTTTAAGATAGCAACAATCAGTACAAAAAGACTCTCTCTTATAAAAGAAATTCAAAGGGACTGTTTTGTGAGTCAAGGTTTAGCTCACTTAATCTTTTATTCCACCCGCCACAGGAACCATATGTATAATCTGCAAAAACATCCATGTTACAGAGTTAGAGATCACTACACAGAATTTTTTCCCTTGCAAGTCATGTTCTCTTTTAAAAGTGAACACACATGATTTCAAAAGACAGCATCATCTCATCCTTATATCAAATGTTTACGTTCTAAGGTTTTGTAAATTTTTATGTTAGTGCAGTGATTATAAAAGTCGCAATACTAGCTATGACAACATACAAACTCTATGTATTTTCCTCTCTGATCAAACCCCTTTCCTAGGAGGACTTATTTTCAGGCCTCAGAAAGTCAGAAGAACTGTTAACACAAAAGCAAGGCTTAGCAAGTGCATTTAATACTACGTCTGTTCTGTCTAAGGGATTTTACCATATAGTGGCACATTACCCTACAATGCCTAGCCCACAGGAGACTATTATCCTATGGTGACACAAACATTACCCAAACTCTGCATGAAGCCTATTACTTGCATTAACAACCCCTCCCACCTGTAAAACCACAACTTCCAAGTTACACAAACTGTTAGGCAAGAAATTTCAGCTAAGCTTGAAGCATTTGAGCTGACTTTGCTTGCAACTACCCAATTCTCATTCAGAAGCCTTGCTAAAAGTCTAATACACTTCAAGGGAAAAAATACACCATGGTGTAATGGGATTTGTTATTAGTCTTTTATTAGAAACCTCTTTTGCTTCTTTACTACTTCATTATGCAGTGTTAATCGTTTGTAGATGCAGGTTTATTCTGCTCAAGCAGAAGTCATTCCTTTTTTTCTCCTGCTTTTATATTTTCTCCTGGGAAAATTAAATCTCAGTCCCCAGAGGTATCACGTTTCACAGATGTAAGCTGCTGAAGAACAACTGGACTTCCTTTTGCAACCATAATATTACCGTTAATTATTTGAACCTTCCTGTCTTAAAGGGAGTAAGCAATTCATACTGCTGTAAATGCATATATACTAACTGCTCTCTTATTTTCTTCGGCAGCATTTAGCTCACAGCATCTATAAACCAAGGACCCTATTGCCTATGAACCATGCTGCCATATGGCAGGACTTCACTCAGCTTTTATATTCATAAAAAGGAATCTTAATTCCTTAAAGTAAGTGTCCACACTGAAAAGCTGTCTTTCAAACTAACACATTTTTACTGCTTCTACAAATATTTGCAGAGAATTTAAGACACACTTAATAATTACATTGGACATTATAAACCTTTTTCGTTTTGAGATGGTGGCCTGTGGTTTAATTATCGTTCTGTCCTGTTAAGCTTGCCTTACATCTGTTACACCTGCAGACTGCAAGGCTCACAATAGTATACCTTTTATCACATGCAGTAATACGATAATTCATATTTTACCAGGCATACTTAGCAATTAAAATCTACAAAATAAATACAGATTCTTTAAAGCCATAATACACCAAGGTACTACTACCTACATTGTAGAATATGTAACTGTATCTTCCACTTATGATTCCTATATAATTAAACCAATATTCTCAAGAGATCAGTAATTACTAGCAATAGCTAATGATTCATTAATGACCTTACAATATAAAGAAAGCAGAAAACTGTGCTCTAGTAAAGCCATTAATTAATGATCCAGCCTTACCAGTTTTAACTAAAACCACAACCATTTTGACTGAGATTTACAGGACAATTCTCCAAGCATCAATAAAACTAATTTATGTTATGTGTTACATATATTTAGCTGGTTATCTTCTCTGCCATCTTGGAAGGCAGAGAATTCTTAAAAAAAATAAATAAGCTTAAGAAACAGTTACAGATGAGGTGATACAGACAGTTTAGGAGTGTTTATGAGGACAAAACAACACAATGAAATCAGAAAGAATAAGAAAAACCAGAACACTAGGGAAGGGAAACCATGGTTCTGAAGCTACTTCTAAATGACTAAATCTAGGACCTATAACTTGCCAACAAGTTGCCTAAAAATTCTACTGAGCCTGTTTTCAGCCATTTGTACTTTTGCTAAACTCAGTCTTCAGTACGATTTCCACCCCAAGCATCTGCTGAAGGCTTGAATTTTTATTCATTGATACTATTCATTAGAACAAGGTTAAAAAAAATTCTACTCATGCTTAACTTATTTCTTCCCCAAGCTTTTCATTAAGAATGTCTAGAATCAAAACAACAAGATCTCTGGTATTTCCTTTTTGCTGTGTATATTAAAAAAATGCCCAAATCTGATGATTCTTTGGTTGACCTAAACACAGCAGAGTGCAGATTTCCAGAGTATGTTCTGTTTCTTCCTAACTCTCCCCATCAACCCAGCGGTGCATCTGCCATCCCATCCTTCACCCCAGCTGCATCCTCCTTCCTGCATGGGAAGTGGCAAAGGTGCATATCATCCATCTGCAATGGCTAGTGCCACTTAGCGGATGTGATGGTGGAGGACGCTGTTCATCTAGTTTCCAAAGCTTGCAAGACTCACTAGTGGGAGTCTTCCAGAGAAAGGGAGGGTCTGTAGGATTTTGAAGGATGTAATTTCATTCTCAGTACAAGCTTTGCTGTTTTTTTTTTTTTAAATAAGAAAATTATTTAAATGGACTGTAAGTATTGAAAAGAACACCATCTTATCAAAACTATGCACTCGGAAGCTGAGAAATGCCAAAATTAACATCAGTTGTTTACTGACTGAGAAAATGATATGTAAGTTCTGTCTCTTTAAACTCTGTTATGAATTATGTTCAAGCAAACATTTGTAGCCAGTGCAATTTACTATGTAAAGTCATGGTCAATAATTTAGGAGAATGGGTAGACAGACTTGAGCTGTGATCTGCCTGTTCAAAACTAAGATATGGAAAAAGGATGAGGAACGACGTTTGTATAATACTTTCAAAAGAACTTAAAGCTATACAGAAGTTAAAGAATTAAATATTTCAATGTCCAGCAGTAAGCACTGTTCTGGACTGACTTGATGCCTGTGCTATGATTTCAGACATCTATGTTTCTAACCTATGGACACTGGGTGGGTTGCAGTTGAAGAAGGCTGCGTATCTCCCTGGCTGTCCTTCTGCAGAGGTTCCCAGCCGCAGGCAAGCCTAACACGGGGGCTATCACTCCTGGAGCAGCACTTGCCAACACTTGTATGAATGAGAAGAGCAAAGATAGCTGCAAAAGCACCCTCAGAAGAAGACATCTGATGCCAGAAAATCTCCTGGATTTAGTAGTTGCCAGACAAGGTCAGAGAGGAGATAGGCAAGTTCAATCAGAGGATGAAATTTACAGGGGAGTAAGATAGTTTACTTTCTTTTAATGACATGAAGGAGACCAATCAAGACAAGCTTTAGCAACATTTCAGCTTAGACTTGTTACACAGTCCATTTCTCCAGTATTCTGTCTCCTTTCTTAATAAATCTTACTTTTATTAAGACTCCTGTGGCTTTACACAGTTCAGGGATTTTGTACGGAATGTTCTAAAGAGATTAATAAAACCTTCAAGCGATACAATACGGTAAAGGAAACATGCCCAAAGTATAATCACAACTTTTTCCTTCAGCTACTCTTTGACAAGGGTCTTGTACTGGTAGGTACAAGGGCAGTATCGCTCATGGCACATGAGAAACTCTTAATGATCACAGGTGACAAGAAAGGCAAAAAAGCTAAGTGTAACGTTTAACAAAATGACATTTCTAAAATAAACAAAACGACATTTCTAAAATAAACAAAACCTTATTAAAATTCAATATTTTGCTGGAACAGAAAGAAGCATGTGAAATCCCAGTAAAGTAAAAAAAAATGGTATAAGAAGTTATATGGGAAGCTCACCAGACTTTCAGGGATTTACAGAAATTTCTGATGTGTTTGATCTAAACGTTGAGAATTTTACACACAGCATACCCTCACATGTATCCACCCATAAAGGACGTACACGGAGATATTGTTACAGCATATGTTGCATTTTTTGCCTTAATCTACTTGTGAAGGGAATGAAAACAGACATCTTGCTACAAGATGTGTTTACTTCAACCATAAATTCAAATGTTAATTCTAGATTTATTAGATAAAATTATGTGGCCTTTGTCATTTGAGAAGGGAGACAAGATGATCAGATTTTCATTAGGCTTCAAAACATTCAAATATTATAGATTTCTCCCACATCGGCTCCAGCAGTGTATGTCGATTGTACAAAAGTGTGTGTGATAAGGAGGAAAAAAGTCTGTGCCAGCATCTAACAAATCATTCAGCTTCTCCTTAGACTTAGAGATAACAGAAAGTATATAAAAAAGATCCTTCTTATGTGTACACATACACTTGCCTTATCTATTAAAGTAGTGTCAGGTTTGTATGTGGTCTGCTATTCTGCCAAAGAACAACATACACGCTGTGGTGTGACTGTGATCTAGGTGGGATTGTCCTGTCCTGCACTCCTATGTGGGGTGTTCATTTAATCTGGCTTCTCCTGTACCGGCTACATGAAGATTTGGTGGATCATTGCACCAAACGCACGAATAATGGCTACTACTGTTGGATGGATACAATGCAGGGCTTTTGGGTTTTTTCTGCTTCAAATTTTGTTTCATTTGTGGTGACATCCACTCATTTTTTAGGTTTTGTATAGTTATATTAAAAAACCTTCAACTTTAAAAACTATGATAAGATCCACAGGCTTTCTGTTCCATGGCTTAAAGAGTAGGGGCCTTAAAGAGTAGTTATATGCAAAGATAAAAATTATGGTGTTTAAAAACAATACAAATAAAAATGAAACTACACATTATGGATTATATGGGTTTCAAACAGTACCATAGGTTTTTCTGACAGAAAATAAAGATTTAAAATTAAATTATAATGATAATGAAGACATGTTTATTAATATAAATCTACTCAAATTTAGGCTAAGTGATGAACAAGAATCCAGTACATAGTACACTTTGTTGCCTTCTTTCCACTGGGGAAAATGGTTTTGATTTGTCTTGTTGAAAATTCCTGCTGTTCTAAATATTCTATATATTTTTGTATTAATTAATTTATCATACTCAGATTAGCATAACTCTTTAAAATAAATACCTTTAATTTTATTTTTACAAATAAGTTATGTGCCATGAGCATCTAATTGTTATTTGGATTATTTCCTTTCCCATTTGTTTTCTTTAAGATTACTGGCAAAGATTACTCAGTTTTGCACTTAAGAAAAATTCTTTCAATTTTTGGAAGACTCCACACAGTTCCTTAGTAAAGAATGTTTTTCTTTCTAAAAAATGAGTTCCTAATGATTATCTCCCCCTCGTTACTGTAATTTACCCGTCTTGGCAAAAGCACTTAGTACTGTCTCAAGCCAGACCAATTGCAATATACTCACTTGCAGGAATGCGCTTAATGAAAAAGGTGCCATTGCATCTTCAAGAGCAGTAAGTAATCTTTAATAGTTTTAGGAATGTACTACAATAAACGTACTGAACCTGCCAGCCTGCTTCGGGTAGGTTTCTGTTCCAGGTCTTAACTAACTTTAGGCACTTGTTTTGGCATCAGTGCTGCCCTTGGCTTCAGATTTTCCATGGCTGCCGCTGTCACCTACTGCTGGTCCCCACCTACAGCCAACTTCTTGGGTGGTACCAGTAACTACTGCTGGGTGCCTTGGGCATGTTCACCAGAAGTCATGGTGCTCCTGCTAGAGGGAAAATAAATTTCCTTCATGTTCTTGCTATGGTCTTGGTCCCCGACGTAGTTCTAGCCTATTGTACTGTTTTAAGCATAGATAGCTGTATTTTGATGTTCTTCTGTATTTGTTTTGGAGGTTCTTTCATAAGGGTTTATGGGAATCCACTTAGCGCTGACAAGGGTGAAGTATTTTGCTCCTTCATTCAGCCATTGCAAAGTGTGCATTTCTCCTGCCATTTCACCCTGCTGTTTTATATACCCCAATGATAAGGAACTTTCTTTAAAATAACTTTTACAAAGAGGATTACTGGTAATCATACTCACTAAAACCTATCCCTGATTTTAAAATTCTGCTTAACACTTCAACTCTACTCTATAACAAGAGTACCTGGTTACACAGGACACGGGAAAGGCTGAAGTACTGGATGCCTTCTTTTTCTCTGTCTTTGCTAGCAAGACTGGCTTTCAGGAATCCCAGGTCCCAGAGACAGGGTAAAAGTTGGGAGCAAGGAAGATGTACCCTTGGTGGAAGAAGATCAGGTCAGGGAATACTTCAGCAAGCTGGACATACCTAAGTCCATGGTCCCTGACGGAACACACCCATGAGTGCTGAGGGAGCTGGTGGATGGCATTGGGAGGCCACTTTCAATAATCTTTGATTCATCATGGCAACTGGGAGAATGTCCGAAGACTGGAGGAAATCAAATGTCACTCCTATCTTCAAGACGGTTACGAAGGAGGACCCAGGGAACTATAGGCCAGTCAGCCTCACCTTGATCCCTGGGAAGATGATGGAGCAGCTAATCCTGGAAACCATTTCCAGGCACACGAAGGACAAGAAAATCAATAGCGTGGCTTCACCAGGGGAAGACAAACGATACACAAATTCATACCAGCAAAAAGCCACATAAAATATACACCAAATATCTCCCACAAGCATCTCCTCCCTTCCCCTCCCACAAGCCACAATAAGCCCATAAACAAAAGTAAAAACCCTGCAATGATGAGCAGACCACTGGAGAAACTTGCCTAACGATGTGGTGGTTTTCCGTACTGGAATCTTCAAATTCTAGTCAGATGTTATTACAAAATTCTGGATAGATATCATGTAAGATTGGATCTGATTCAGAGATTATTTGACAAAGTCCTATAAAGGCAGGAATTCGGACTAATTAAACTCATAAACCTGTATAATCTTCGGTTACTGCTCTGATGTTGCAATTTATTTGATTGATCTTCTCAATGCAAAACTCCAAAAACATAAGTGGCTGAAACAAGCTCTTAACCTGTAAGCAATTGGTTCACCTTTTCTTCACCTAATGGATGAACTTTGTTTTGACTTTCTTCTCAGAGAGAATTCTAATTTTTCTGCATATTCAAATACTTTTAAAAGAGGTAGTTTTATCTACAGGCTTCACCAGTGGTTCCCCATGAAATTTCCCATAGTCCATTCTGGAAAAACTTGAATCTAAATTTATTTGTAACAGTAATTATGGACTAACACATTGCAAGACACAATGACTGTTTTCATTATTGATTCTGATCTCCATCAGTTTTAGCTTGCCGTATGGCCTTGGTTAGATTGCAGATACTTCCCCTTTCTACTTCATCCCTCTAACATTTTCAGAAGCTATTTTGATTTTTAGAAACGACAAGACTGTAAGCTTACAGAATAGGAAAGAGTAAAAAAACCTGCCCCTCTCATTAGTCTGTTCAGCTGATTTGAAAACAGATTTGATTAGTATCAGAGAGAAGTCTGCAACTGGCTTTTCCGTAACACTAAAAACTTCAAAAACAGCTAAGAACTTGAATGTGTTTAGAAGAGAAAACAGAAGCACGTTTCCCATTTTTTCAGCAGGAAAGATGGGAGAAACTGGACCTTCAGGTGGATATTTATATCGTGGATGCAGCTGTTAAATGATCAGAGATTTGTTCTGAATGTAGCATTTAATTTAAAGAAAACGTTAAAAGTTAAAATACTTCTATTTTAATATTTCACATACACAACACTTCATGAAGGCTTAGTAATTAACAGCTATTACAACCATTGTACTGACATTGAATAGCCTGTGTTTGCAGTAAATACTAAAGACATCCAATTATTGCGCTATAACAATTTACTGACCATTCATTACTATGAAGGGTGGATAAAACTGTTGTACTCCAGTAGTTACTTACAGGAAGAATGATCGTAATAAAACAACTAACATAGTTTCAGCTGTTACTGAATATTTTAAAGGACAAAAGTTCTAGATATTTGCCAAGATTTTTTAAAAGGGTGCTTCAAGTTGTCAACAAATATCACAGATCAAAGTTGAGGCACTCGGTTTTTAAATGTTGGCCAAAATACAGAGGTACAACATGAAGGGTCCAGCTGTTACCCCATGACTCATTTATGAATTATCTGGGCTAAACCGTGCTTTTATTCCATGGAAAAAGACTGAAGAATACTGCTGTGTTTCTGCAAAACAACGAATTTAAACAGCCCAGGCAATACCCAGATTTAAAAAGCAAGGTTCAGTGTGATAAAGTTATGGTGATAAACTAGCAGGACCAGAGGGGGCTGCTACATTCTACTGGAAAAAACGTTTCGAAGTCAATGATAAAAACCCCTTAAGTGCAAGGAGTAAGGGACTTCATCTCTGATACATACGTAAAATCCTAATTTAATAACCCATATCTACACTCATAAGAGAAGTAAGACCTTGAAGGTGTGCCTACTGGATTCTTACTGCTCTTTGCCTGTGCAATTCAAACCCACAGTCCTAAATACTGATGATGCATGTGTTTTGTTTTGAAAATCACTGCAGAGTAGCAAAAACATTTTCTTAACAAAAATAATTACAGGTGAATGATTTTAAACACTGTTTGCTGCATTAAACCTATTGAAACAAAAGAGGCACTTCTAAATTAGTGAAGTTCCTACTGATATCAGCTATTAGCAATTAGGAACTCCACCCCCCCAACTTTTCCATCTTTAAACAGCAATGATTAAATTTGGTTTTAAAGTGGAGAAATTATATTAGAAAAACAACTCTCAGTGTTGCAATTAAAGCACAGTTCTTAAGATGATAAAATAAATCTGCTAATAGCTTTATCCATTGATTGGAGATGCACACAGTAGGTTTAAAAGATACAATGATCCTTTTGTACAATTTCTCTTTAAAAGAGGAATCCATAACATTTCTCTGTCTCATATTGTTAAATCTTCTATACAGTTACTACATTTCTCTGCAGAATCCATTTGGACAAGACTTAATCAAAAAGGCATGTATTTTAAAAAAAAAGGAAGAGAAAGAATTTTGTTAATAGCTCTAAAGTAAACAAATAAGTACTGATAAAATATTATGAAGTTTATATTCTATCTTGGAGACTTCCCTATCACAATTAAATAAAATGCCTTTTCTGTCCATAAAAAATTGAAATCTACAATTGAATCATCTTTGTGTTACTCTGTATTGAAGTGTTAAAACAAATGAACTTTTTTCTGGTATGCTAAATATAATGTATTAAAAATTTCAGGAGATTTAAGTTTTTTTAATTCTTCAGAAGCTATCTGCCTATGTCCAGCAATGGAACTGCTACTGGAAAACACACTGTATTCAAACCAACAAGGCAACATACCTGTTGTGACTGTACCACTAGTTTACCAATCCACGTTAGTCTTTCTTCCTTTCTAATCCCATTTTTCCACCCCAGGAGTTTTTTGGTGTTACAGAGAATTCGGTTGATAATGAAGACAGTTTTAGGTTTTCATAGTAAAATTACGATGACAATATATCCAAGAATATGCATTATAAAGTAAAATGGTAACTTTAAGCTAATTAAATTGTATATCCGATTGCCTCCTTTATCTCATAAAACTGCATAAGTATACATCAAACATATCTGAAGTAAAAGGACATGGCCTTTACAAAGCGATAATCTTTCAGTTGGGCTTAAAGCATAAGAAATTGAAATTGTGATACTTTGATAGAAAGAAAACAAAAAACCTATTAAGCTATTTGGCAGCCATACTCAGAATAAAACAGGAACCAGTAATGAAGACTTTATTAACAACAACAAAATCTTACTATACATACCTTTTGCAGAAGCCTTATTTTAGTATTTGGAAAATTCCTGCTAATTATGCCAATGAACTGGTAAGAAAAATATGTAGAGAAAATAGGACACCAGAACAGATGCAAAAACCCACTAGACAGATACTTATTTAAAGTATAATTTTCTATGCATCCAGGATTTTGTTTGGGTGTCTTCCATGAATGTCTGGAGCACCCAACTGTACAGCAACTCTGTAGAGGAAGGAACTCTACTGGAAATTCCTTGTTTGGAACTGCTGCCCACAAGGACCAGACCACCTCCACAGCAGCCCTCAGTGGGGAGAGAATCCTGGCTTTCTATACTCCTTTTCATCACAGTATAACGGACTTATTTCAGAGCTGCTTTCCCCTTGAGAGTCAAAATTAAACAGCAATAAACCTAAAATGGACAGAATTCCTACCTACCACCCCAACTGGGGGTTTATTTCTGCAATCCTCTTTATAATTAAGTATGTATATAACATTTCAAAATCTCTTTGTGGCTCTCCACTCCAGAGAAAGAATTTCTTTTTTAAAATGAGGAGGGAAGATTTATATCATCAGTGAATTTAATATTACATCTATTGTACGCTCTAAAACTAAATTAAGAAGCTGTTCAGAGGCCATACATGCAGCAGTCCATTTCAATCTATTAGTCTGGCTAAATGCCTTCATACATCCAGTGAAGGGAGTCATCATCATCAATCTGCCAGTTTTAGTGACCAGTCAACTACATGTTGATGCATGCACTGAGGAAACACAAGCGTTTTCTCCCTGCTGTCATACTCCTGAACATAAGAATCAAGTGAGGCTGTTACAATAGGTAGCACGCAAAATGATGATTTAGCTGCTTAGTGTAAATAACTGTTAGAAGTGCCACTTTATTTATAACCTTAGTTCAAAGGCAGAATATAAGTTTGGAGCCCAGTTCCATTATCAAGCATGCTAAGGCAAGTAAGAGTTAATTTTTTTTTTGCCTGGTAAGTTAATTGCATCATTGCTATCCAGAGTCTTGCCCTCATTTAAACTGTTAAACAAAAAAAATGCACAGTTTGAAGTTGTTTTATTCTTTCTGTGTATATACTTAAAAAAAGTTGTTTTACATACTAGTTACAGGAACAAGAACTACTTTTGTGAAAAAAAGTACTGATGACTGGTGGAGTTTTGTGTTGTATGGCAGCAGCCTTATGGGAATACAGCATTTTTCGGAGATGCACAAGGGCTTAGTGGTCTCATTTAGCTACCTATGTGCCCCTGCAGAAGCCCTGCTAGCAATAAAACACTCTGGTGGCAAACAGCTAATTCATTAATTAACCACAGTATTTGCTGGAAAGGAAAGCACTAAACAACACTGCACAGAAAGTGCAATTGCGGTTGTTCCAGGTCCCTGTCTGCAGTATGTGCGGCAGAGGCAAGCAATGCCTATGCTGTTTCTAATTATTCCAATTATCATGGCACACTATGAAAACTTGATTAATAACACTGAAGATATTGTTGTGGCAATTAGCCATATGGTTGTGGGACTTTATTCTGTCACGATTTAGCCATTAGCATCTACTTATGTTTGTCAGAACAGAGCATCCGTGACAAGTTGGAGTTCCGCTCACCTTGCCGAGTCCCCAGTGAGCAACACCAGAGAAATGTTTATTCCTGGGAGTCCCGCGCCTGAGTAAATTTTTCATGTGGCATCCGGTCTGACTGGGGACAAATGTCAAGTAGCTTACACGACGACCCATCAAGCCAGGCTCTCTCTGCAAAAGGTACCTTGTGAACGGCTTCCTTCTCAAGGCAGACTTCTTTCAGGGGAGGATTTGACCAGTAAAATTAGTGTCAGATGTCTTGTATTCAATGTTTTCAACAGTTAACCATTCAGACAGCGTGCACCTACCCTTATTTAGACGTGATGAAATGCTCTATTATGATTTTATACACCTATGAGTTACATATTACCGTGTGCTTGAAAAGTATATCTCCCAACTAGAGGGTCTATGGGGCAGCACTACTGTCAGGTTGGTCAGCTGAACTGACAGCTACATGAGCTGACAATTTTTATGAGCCACCTTTTTAAGTCACAAAGTATATCTTAAAAAACAAGCTTATTTTAATCGTTTTTCTTTTCATTTTGTGGTCAGAATAACTACTCATATCTAAAAGTTCATCTCTAAAACACAAGGAAAAGCTTTAAAAAATTAATTAATAACGGATGGCTGCCTTTTTTTCCTCCTGAAAGCATAGTGGTAGTCTTACCATTTCTCTAACATTTCTTGCAAATCAGCTAACGCAATTGTGTTTATATTGGCACATCACTCAAAATCAAAATGTTTGCAATCAAAGACAATTCCAAACTTGACTAGTTGTCCACAGTTAGGAATCAACAAGTTAGTCCTTATTAAAAGGAGTAGGAAGCACAAAAGAATTAGCATCTTGCTGCACAGGGACGCCATATATATAACTGGTGAAAGTGTGCTTACCTATTTTGGACATGAGAGGTAGAAGCAATAACCCAAGTTTATGGAAATGACAGTGAAATGACACTATGTAGGAAGTTTTTAAGAAGTACAGAACTTTAAGAAAACCCCCAGTATTGTAGAAATTCATCAGCTACTGTTAAAAAGAACAATAAGAGTTGCTGTTTTTCATCTACTTTTCCAATACATCTACCTCTACTCTAAAAGTAGCTTTCCTTTTAGTCACTACCTTCCATATGTATAGATCTTTCACATACTGTGAGGAGACAGATAAATAATTTAAAACCATAGAAATAATTGTAAAGAAATAAAAATAGACAAAGGACTCTGAGCAGGTATAATATTTTAAGCTAAATTTAACTCATTGTTTAATGACAAGAATTTTAGTTGGCAGGACTTCTGGGCATAAAACTTCCTGACAAATGTCCACGTAAGAAAACAAGAATGATGTGCACACCTCACACAGCTCACTACTAATAGGGATATACCAGCAAAATAAAGTTATCGGCAAAAGGAAGGGACTGGATCTGCTTCTCATCAGACATATCAACTTTTAATGGGGAGCTAGTTTTAAGGCTGAAAAAAAATCAGTAAAACCTTTTTTCCATTTATGCCTTTTTGATTAAGATGATCAAGTTTGTTTTTAAATAACAGTGCTTGTGGAAAATTATATACTGACTGTCCTAGAAATCCCATCTGTGCACACAGACATTCATATGTGGAGGGGGATCAGGCATAAAGGAGGTAAATAATTCAAAGACGGAAACAAGGAGAGAAATAAATACTACACAGGAAAGAAGTAATAGATGAGGGATAGACAAGAGGGAGCAGAAGATTTAGCTGGAAGTGAAGTATCAGTGAGGATTTTTTTTTCACAGAAGCTGTGGAGAACAAGATGAATGACCTAAGGGGTAATTTGTGTGCAATGTGGGCACCGGATTCAGCCCTAAGCCTGTGCAGCAGATTCAGCTTTATCCTTATGTAGTGGGTGCTGGTAGAAGGTGAAAGCAGCAGCATATGTCCTTGCTCAAAGCTGAACAGACTCTCCAAAGGGGTCTGCAGGGCTCTCCCCCTACCCACCATGTGGCTACTGAGATAGAGAGAAGACCCTGCAGCTGGAGACATAACCCTACAAGAGGGAGCAGAACTGCCATTTTCTTGGGCTGCATTCTGGTCTTCGCCATGCTGGAAATCTGCTTTCTACTTTGCAGGCCATCACAAGAATACAACTGTGATTACAATGAAATGAATAATGACACTGCAGACTATATGGTCTGATGGTTAAGATGATGTAACTGTTTTCTACTTGTTATCCAACCACAAATTTTGGACATAGTATAGTTGAATATATGCTATGTTTTCAGCTAGTACTAATAATATTTAGAGCAAACTAGGAGGATGAAAGAGGAGTTAAAAACTATGCCATCCACATCCAAGGTCAAATCATAGTCATGTCTGAAATACGGACAGATCAGATGAAACCATAATCGTTCCTCCTTGGCCAAAGTAGTTGTCTGCTAAATCTCTGTGTTAGGAAGAAGCTCTGTCCTAGGAAGAGATTTTGGCATGTGCAACAAGGCAATGTGGGATAGGAAACATGAGAGTCTGGGTTGTCCTGAGAGTTGGGCACACATTCATTGCCACACACATTTGGGACTGGGCATATGGGCACCAAAAGTACAAGTATTGCAGCAAGCCATGCTTTAAACTCTTGTATCCCAACTCCAGCCAATGTTGTAGAGAGACACTGGAGGCTGTTTCTTCTCCATTTGTATCTTATTTATACAGGATTAAGCATTTTCAGGAATTTTCTACTATGTGTGTGTGGGTTTCTGATTATCCTTAGCACTGCAAACTTGGCTGAAACTTCTAGACCCTATATATGTCTGCTAATTCACTATTTTAGATTAACTTATTGTTACATATGGACCAAAACCAGCCACAATGAAAAATATGCCAGGTTTTACAGTTCTCTACCTCCAACAGGTGCTCTATTTCAGAAATAAAAAAGTACCTTTTATTATTTGTTTCTTACCAACCAGAAGTATTCCTCCAGCAAAGAATTCAAGTTCCAATTTTCTGTCTGCTTAGAAATTTCAGGGTAGAAAAGGGACAGTAAAAATCCCTCTCCACCTCTGTGGCAGAAAGTCTGTTGCACACTTACACATTTGAAATAACAGATATCTCAAAATGACACTAATTTGAATTCTCTTGTCCTCTTTATACTTTGATCTGTTTCCTTAAAACTGCATTTTAACTTACTTCTAAAGAGAAATATCTTTTTCTGAACCTACCACTTTCCAATGCTAATGTGAGAGGTGCACAAGGGACATTTCAGGATTGTTTTCAGGCAGCTTGAAAATGGACCTGACATCCTAATCCTCTGGCATTTCCTACGACTGGCAAATGCAGATGGGGAAAGTGTCAGTCTGATGGGGTAGAGGTGAACGCTTGTTTCATTGGAGGCACTTCCATGAATGCAGGTAGGCTCTTCTGAAGGCTGCTCCCTAGCTTTCAGAGAAATAAAGGTATGGGGGGGGGGAATGTGATCAGATACAGGAAAAATGATCCCTATGCGGACGTATGAAAAGGAAGGGCTGGAGGCTAGCCGTGTCTAGAGGCTAATTTATCTGACCATACTCTTCCATGCTCCAGTATAATGATGCCACAATATACCTGAAGAGTAAGGAGTCAGAAATGTGCCTGGTGCTGCATCTGGTCTAGTGGAGCCAAATGCATTTGTCTGTTAAACAGACTGATCATCCCAGGCAGCACACCATCTAGCACTGGAAACCACCGCCAGATGGACTGAAATATTCCCTTCAGTTTATGGGAACAGAGTGGCACTCTAAAACAGATAGCACTGATTCGTGATTACCTCAACAATTCCCCTAGGCACATCTTCTCGACTGAATTCTTGCTCATGGTTGTTTGGGATGTAGGTGGAATTTTATTTGAAGGAAATTATGCTATTGAGTATTTAGTTGGCTGTGACAGGTAGGACGCATCCTTTGAGGAGGTGGCATCTATCTCTGTCAGTTGAACCATGCTGTGAAAAAACTTGTAACTATTAACTTTCTTACTGCCTTGGATGGTATTCCATAATCTTAGATACGTGATTCCATGCCTGCTTTTAAAAGGTCACTGTTCAGGATCCCAATCATTTATGGATTTTACTTTTGAACAGAACTTACATGGTCTCCAAACGATTTGTTTGCAGAGAGTTTAGCAATCTTTTGATATCCAAAACAGGCTGACTCAGCAACAGCTCTGATTTGGATGATAGAATTTGAAAATGTGGGGCTATCCTTGCAGCATTATCTGATTTTTTTTTCTGTTAGAAGCTCCAAGTCTGAAGTTTATACCCAAAGGTTCGAAGAGGTTTATACCCTAACACCTCACTTACACTTGAGGGAAACAACTTGTACCACAAAAATGATTGGAGCAATCACATTCGAATTTTCTATTCAATTGTGTGCTGAAAATTATCTTCAGAAAATGTACATCACCTCAGACTTCACCTTGGCTTTGTGAGAATTTGCAGACTCTTGGGGGTTCATTTTGATTCTGTCCAATCATTAGTCACAAATATGATTTTTTTTAATCCAGCATCAACTTTAGGAAAGCACTTGGCAAGTACAGTAAGAACTATGGTATGGAGAATAAAAGAAGTGAAAGTACATCCATCTTTGGAAAAAAATGTAACCCACAGGATGAGGCACCAATTTAGGAATCAGGAGACACAACCATAGGCAAATTATTGTCCCATGTAATTTTCCTCTCTTTACGGAAGATAAGCATAATAACTTTCATCAAGTACTATGTATTAAAATTTTTACCAGAGAAATCCTTAAATTAAAAAGCAGTATTTTAATATTGTGATAAAACAATTATGAATAACCTTTTCATGAATACCACGATATATAAAATGATGGGTTTTTCACATGTCAGACCCAGAGGCTGAAATTCATACGTATAAAGGATACTCTTTTCTTAGTACTGCCTAAGGTGAGTGAGGGTAGTATTTATCAGTTAACCTATCAGTTTTAGAAAACGACAAAAGGTCACAATTTCTGTTTCTGAATGTGTCCTTCAGAAATACAAATTTTACATACACATATCAAGAAAGGAAAGAGCTGCTTATCTGAGGCAAGAATGGTGCATAGTACAAGACATGATTCTTCTACTGGCAAAGAGGCCCTTTAAAGGCTGATTGTTCAAATGTAGAGATGCTATTTTAGAGACATTAACAAGCTTGGAAATAATAAATACATTTTAAAAAACCACCTAAAAGACATCAGTTTTATGGCACACTGTATTTTTCTCTCAACCTTGTATTTCAAAATCTGTAAATTACTTCTCTCCTATCCCTAGTCAAAAACCACCCTACCACTTGACTCCTCTACTAACAAACCTTTACTCCACAGGTATCAGATACTTTTCAGATTCACTGGCTGATAACTTACTAATTAAACTCAGAGCAATAACCTTAACTCAAACTGAGGTTTTCAGTTTGGTAGGTCTACTTCAGAGCTGAAGAAACGCTTGTGTGCATGAAAGCCTGCGTACTTTTTCAACCCTACTGGTTGCTTTAATGAAAGATTTTATTACTACTTACACACCTTGTCTTGCTACGTTATTAGCCAACCATGTCACTATGAACTATTTAATTACTGGTATGAGTAAATGAAGCATATCCCTTCAGGTACCTATTTCCTGCATTTGGTCAGCAATACTAGCCAAGAGGTGAAGGTACCTGTAGTATAGAAGCGTTTTTTCCCTGGTGTCACAGAAAACTTCCTGAAGTACTGATGGTGAATCTTTTTAATGTCTAAAGATAGATTTATTTTAACAATACTTTTTTATTGTCTCAGCCAGACAAGGGCTCTACTGATGCTGAACTTGCACTGAAACTACTGATTTACTATCATTGCTTTAAAACTAGACATCCTGCTACACAAAGGGGCAAACCAAACCTTGAA
>WEKW01011261.1:1201-15437 GCA_013389905.1 Sula dactylatra
GGGCGGGGCTGCCGCCACCGGCCTCACCGCCCGCACCGGGGCTCTCCACGCGCGGCTCCCCGGCCGCAGGACCCGACCTCGGCCGTGCGGTGGCAGCATCACCTTCATAGTTCTTTACTGATTAGTTAATGCGGTGAGACGTGCCCGGCAGGTCAGTCCCCTTCCTACTGTCTGGAGGCGGTAACGACTCACCGAGGGGACAGAGCGTGTATTTCTCTGCCCTTTTCCCACTCGCAGCCCCAGCAGTATCATTCATTGCCACTGCACCAAACACCATCAAAGCGACTCAAGCATTTTAATCCTTTGCTCCCGACTGCTTTAAAAGTCTGGTGGTTGTTTCTGTCCGACTGTGTGTGCGCCCCTGCCTAGGGAGGAGAAGCAGCACTCGGACCCTGTGGAACAGGGTTGGGTTCCCCAGCCCTCCCGGGTAAGCCCCAAGAACTGCTATATGCGTGTGGCATCAGGATTCTGACAGTGACAGCAGCAAGTCAGGAGATGTTGGAAAGTGAAGTTGTTTTTTTAGTAAAAAAAAAAAAAAAAAAAGGCAACATAGCTGCCCTGCTGAAGGCTTTGTGTCAGAGGGGCAGCTCTGTTTATCAGGAAATGGCTTGAAATACAACACATCTTTTAAAAGCTAGAGTTATTTGAACACTTAAAAACAGTATTAAGACTAAATCGATACCATTTTGAACAGATTCTTCGCATAACACTAAACAGCGATGCTAGTGTCGGAAAAAGTCTCATCCCTTCCTTACGGCACTGCTGCGGGGAGATAACCCTGCAAGGCTGCAGGACAAGGTTGTACAGTAAGTGGAATCTATGCTTACAGCTCCACCTCAACAGCTACAGCCCCTGTGCTGCTGCTGCTGCACGTCTTCCTTGCTCAATGAAGCTGAAAGTGAAGTGTCAAATTTGAAAGAGTTAAAAAAAAAAAATAAAGAACAAATCGCAATAATTCAGTTTATGCTAAAAAAGGTATGCGTGTGTTTATACGCATCCAATAAAAATACCTAAAAGTGTTCCATTTTCCTTCTGCATTAACTTACCTTGCACAGCTGTTAATTGACACCATTAGATTATCCATCTCCAAAATACACAGTAATAATGTGACTAGGGGTTTTTTGTGTGTTACATAGTTAGGAGGGACATCTGGTCAGCTGCCGTGCCCGAGAGAGATGCTGCTGAACTGCCAGGGAAACGTGCCATTGAAAGGGAGACAGAACTCAAGTACTTGAGAGCACCCCCTCAAAATATTGGGAAAAAACCCCAAAACATTCAGTTGCCTCTCTTGTTAAAGATTCAGAACGAGTACCTTAAATATACCTTATTCTTAAGGTTTTTTTTTAATAAGACTGAAGGTTATTTATAAAGCTTAAGGTTATAAGGCTTAAATACACCTAATAAATCATACGCTACAGCTTTTTGGCAGTTACAGTTTAAACAATGTCAGTCAGTTTGTGAATCACACAATTTTAGCTACTTTCAAAGTTTCATTTATGATGGAAAAAATCAGTGAGGTAAGAAGAGATCCCCCATATGGTTTTACTTTTGGAAAAAAAAAAAAAATNAAAAAAAAAAAAAATCCCCAGTGCTATAAAACATAAGAAAAAAAAAAAAAAAAAGAAAAAAAAAAAGACTGGCAGATTCGTTAATGCTTTCGGCTGTAGTAAAGCGTGCAGAGGAACACCATTTTATGATATGTCTACTGTTACATCTGAGACCCCGAAGACCAGCAATGCCATCAACTTTTGGAAGATCTGCTGTGCTTGGATATTTGGAAGGAAGTTGATTTTTTTATTTTTTTTTTCCCTTTGAAAAAAAAAAATAAAAAGTCTTGTGCTGATGACTTCCGCTGCCAAATACACCATCTCTGAAGACCCGCTCTGATGAAAAGTTCACAGAATGCAACCTCATTGAATGAGAAATACTTCCATTTCTGAAAAATCTCTTTCCAACTGAAGTCAAAGTTACACACTGGGGAACTTTCAGAGGGCTCAGGGCCTGAAACCTTTCTCAACAAAAACACGCATCAGCTAACCAGATATTCCTGCGGTTGCCATGTTCCTCTTCATCATCTCCAAAAAAAATCCACAGTGCCAGCAGTAAGTACCACATGGGTCAACACAGACCTCCTCCACAACACCCCCCTCCTCCAAAGGAACACGGCTCACCTGATCCGCACAGATTCCAGCATCACACACTGCGGCTGTCATCGCTTGTGGCACGCTGCGACCCGGCTCACCTCAAATGCTCATCCAATTCCAAAGGTGGCCCGCATGGGGCCTGCAAAACCAAAGAGCTTCACCGTGCGGCGCAGGATTCTCTGCTCTTAGACACTGACCACTGCCTCACCTTCCCAGGCCCCTCATCGGCACGCAGCTTGGCGCTTCCGAGCCTGCTCGCGGCACCTGAAAAGCACAAAGCAAAAGACACATGCTGAGATACCGCCCAAAACCGCAGCCTGCCTGCACCGATTCCCATCTCCCCCTCCTTTACCTTGGCCGCTTGCCCAACCAGCCTCTGCCCTTTACAGGTTGCCGCACCGAGGCTTGGGTACCACCTGTAAAACACAGGCAACAAGGGATGCTTTCAACTTCAACAATACAACACCTGAAAAATAACCACTACTTCAGCCCACTAGACATCACTCACCTCGCCCGAGTCACCTCCAGCACTGATATCCCACTTCACTCGTTGCTTCGCACCTTCAAAATAAAATACGCCAAAACCTACAAGTCAGTCATACAGCCACAAGTCACGTCTTCCCTCTAATACTACAGACTGACCCACCTTCTTACAGCACTCCGCTCGCCTCTGCTCCATCGCCCTTTGGCACACAGCTCATCCCTCCATCTCCCAAAGCAATATAGAACAAGTCACCCGGACGTGGAGCAGTAGCTTAAATCCAGCGGTGGTGTTTCCATTCAGGAATACCATCGAGATTCCCTGCCTGGCACACACCTGCATTTTGCGTAAAGGACCTCAGACCCTCTCTCTGTCCAAATGTGTCCTATCCTGAACTGCCCACTGCACCACACTGAATTTAAAAGCCCTCCCTGCTGCCCGACACAAAGATAGCCTCAGCCCTTCAACTTAGCTTTCAGAGGGCTGGGGATCAGAATCCATACTAGCCAAAGACGGCCTACACTAACTAGGATGTTGCTGCAATCCTACCTGGTTCCTCCTCACCATTTGCAAACAGAGCACCGTGGGTGAGTTTCACACTAGTCAACACTGGTTTCTTCTGCAATGACGGCTTCCTCAAAAGCGCCACGGTGTTCTGCTCGCCCAGTCCCAGTTTAACACTGGATGTTGCAGCCAGCGTCACCTGTGGCACCCAGAAAACCAGACAGGCAAAGCGACCGTGGTGCCTAGAAGCACTCACCTGCTAACGAACAACCTGACGGCTCAAAAAGAACTGCCACTACAGTTTGGTGTCACACCTTGCCCCAGCGCTCAGGGACGGACACCCTGCTACGCACGTGATTTTCTGAGTTGTTTTGCACCTTCAAAACAGAGCGTTAACGGGTCATACAGGAACCAACAACGTAACTGTTCTCGCCAACGCTGGGTACCAACCGACCTTCTCAAGGTGCTCCACTCGCCATCTCCCTTCAGTGTCCAGCTCCCTGCTGTGCATCTGCAGCAACAAAATAAACACAAAGTCAACCAGATGCTGACAAATACCCTAACAAACATTCTGACTTCTTCACTCCACTAACCTTGTCAATCTGTGCTTTGCGCTCCGATATGCCATGCTGAGTCAGCTACATCAGCAAGTTCAAGAAAAAGAAAAAACAATAATACCCTTAAGTACACACCCATCCCTCTTCTTTCCCCCCACCAGTAGCCACATCACCAACCCGCTCTTTCACCCTATGTACTATGTACTTGTCCTACCAGAATAAGTCACACCACCCACGGACACACAAAAATTACAGTTACTGCCAGATGACTCAAATATAGGCAGAGAGCAATAGAGCTCAAAAAGTCAGGCCAGCAAACTCAAAAAAGACGTATAGCTAGCAAATGACCATGGCTGGTGTAACAACAGACTCTTCCTTTACGAATCAATAACTCCTGAACTACTGCATGAATGGCACTGAGAGCCCCTTGGTAGACAGCAAGCTCAAACAAGAGCACCTACACAAACAGGACGTGAGACTGGGCTGCTGAGTGCTGCTGGCATACAGAATGCTACCATTAGGTAACACCACACTATAAAGTCTTCAGCCAAAACTGCACAGTAGTTACAGGACACCTGAGTGCAGACAGATGCTGAATATAGAATCAGACACTCATTAAGGTTGGAAAAGACCTAAGATCATCAAGTCCAACCGTCAAACCCCACACCACCACGCCTCCTAAACCATGTCCTGAAGTGTCACGTCTACACATTTTCTGAACACCCCCAGGGACTGTGATTCCCCCACCTCTCTGGGCAGCCTGTTCCAGTGCCTGACCACTCTTTCAGGACAGAATTTTTTCCTAATATCCAATCTAAACCCCCCCGACCATTCCTCTCATCCCATCGCTAGTAACTTGGGAGAAGAGACCAACACCCACCTCACCACAACCCCCTTTCAGGTAGTTGCAGAGAGCGATAAGGTCTCCCCTCAGCCTCCTCTTCTCCAGACCAAACCCCCCCAGCTCCCTCAGCCGCTCCCCAGCACACTTGTTCTCCAGACCCTTCCCCAGCTCCGTCGCCCTTCTCTGGACACGCTCCAGCACCTCAANGTCAAACCCCACACCACCACGCCTCCTAAACCATGTCCTGAAGTGTCACGTCTACACATTTTCTGAACACCCCCAGGGACTGTGATTCCCCCACCTCTCTGGGCAGCCTGTTCCAGTGCCTGACCACTCTTTCAGGACAGAATTTTTTCCTAATATCCAATCTAAACCCCCCCGACCATTCCTCTCATCCCATCGCTAGTAACTTGGGAGAAGAGACCAACACCCACCTCACCACAACCCCCTTTCAGGTAGTTGCAGAGAGCGATAAGGTCTCCCCTCAGCCTCCTCTTCTCCAGACCAAACCCCCCCAGCTCCCTCAGCCGCTCCCCAGCACACTTGTTCTCCAGACCCTTCCCCAGCTCCGTCGCCCTTCTCTGGACACGCTCCAGCACCTCAATGTCCTTGTAATGAGGGGCCCAAAAGAAAGCACAGTATTTGAGGTGTGGCCTCACCAGTGCTGAGTGCAGGGGGATGATATCACTTACACATCACTTGATGGTTACAAAATCTCATGGAGACGGGTGCCAAATCTCTTGGAGACCGCTCAGATCCAAACGCTTAATGGGAGACGCTTATTGCTAAAATATGAGCTCGATGAGGAAAAGCCAAAGGTGATGTGGACTGAACTATTAAAAATCTCAGTACAGAAGTACGCGTTCCTTCAGATGGTGGGACGGTTCTGCCAGGTCGGTCCGACCTGAGCACCTGGTTCTAATGCCTGTCCAGTGAGGTCTGCGATATGTCTCACAGCCACCCACGTAATAGGCAGCTCCCCTGTCTGGGACCATGTTTTGCACGTCCCAGCCCCTGCCCAGCTCCTTTGATGAAAATCAAACAACAAATAAGGACTCGACTTCACCTCCTCAGCCTCTGAAAGAAGCTTCCCTCCTCTGTTGACCTGCAACACTGACATCCACATGCTGTTCCTTGAACGCAGGCTGGCCCATGGGTGTCCGTACAGCCAAAGGAAGGGAAAATTTTTATGCTTTTATAACGTGCTCCATCATCCTCTCGTTCATCAAGAAATCGAAAGAAATCTGCCGTCCCAATCACTACATAACAGAAGTTTGTGCAGGAGATGGCCGAGCCCATCCCCATAAATGGAAAACTCTGCTACGACCCCGCTTTGGCCTTTTGGCAACAGCACCTGCCATCGGGGTGCCCCACCCTTGTTGTGGGTCACGAGGAAAACCAAATATGACTAGTTCAAAATATCTGGCAAGTAAGATACGACCTACAAGCATGCATACTCTACCTTATCCCCAAACCAGTCGGATAGCTGGCTTCCTCCCGCAAAAAACTTGCATCTTCGACAAATACACCAAACAGAACAAATCCTCACCCTCTGACACACTCTGAAAGGGATTAGTGCGCCCACATAATATATACTCACACTATCGACCCACGTACCACGCTTCCTCAGGGTCAGCCCCCAAAGACAGGAGGAAGCCTGACTCTACCTCCCCGGATGCCCCGGCTCTGCTCCCCGCTCCGCCCCTCCCGTCGTGGGAAAACGCTGGTGGGGATATCTGGAAAAAAAAGAAAAAAAAAAAAAAAAAAAAGAGGAAAGAGCCACAGGGACCTGGATGTCAAAAGAAGACCTGACTTTACCTACAGGAATAGACAAAAGAAATCCTGACCAAAAAAATTCTAACTGAAACTCAGAAAAAAAAAAATCAAAAGGTAGGAAGCTCAAAAAGACAGGACATTGTACCATGCAGCAACCGAGGCTGCCCAACAGATGAAGCCACAAGGACGAGAGGTCTGCCACAAAAGCGGCTCTGGACCCACGAGCCCAGTTCCCTGCAAAGCCCCTTCAGGGAATTACAGCGGCAGTCGGCCGATGGAAGAACCACGGCAGCGTGTCACATTGACTCAGAGATCTAAAACGGACACCTTAGGAGTACAGAAACTGGTGCTAAACACACAATAGATAGACAAGAACAAGACAATATAACTGCCATCGGTGATACTGGAACAAACCTCACGGGACGCTTAAGGAAAAAGACAAAAAGGGAATCACAGAAAAAGCTTGTGTGCCTGGGACTGCAATAAAAGACAGACCCCCCCCGGCTGGAGATTGTTACGAGCACAAAGAACACACATCCTCTTCTCCAACAAGTTCCAGGGAAGACAGTGACACAAGCCCGTGCTGGAAACAAGGGACTAGACAATGCCTCTAAATAACGATGCCTGTGACATCCACACGGACTGTGAAGGGACGGAAGCAAAAATTAAGTCAGGGAATGGAGTACGTAAAAGGCATGGAACAGCAGAGACCTCGGAGCTCTGGAGCGCACATTTTAACATACTTTAACATACCTCGTGTGTTCCGAGATGAGACTCGTCTGACGTTCAGCCCCGCGTGCTGCAATGTGGAGGCCCGGACAGTTTACGCCACGTCTCTCACGACTTTGTCACGACCTCACGTTGGCTGCCGGGAGACCAAAATGGAACAGACCTCATCGACACCCACATCACAGCAAAACCTATCTAAGAAAGGCTGATGAACCCGCCTCCCTTTCCCAACCCATCCCCGGTCCCAAAATTTTAGAACCCCCTTCTCTCCTCCTGAACTGTCAGGGAAGGAACCCCAGCCCTTCCCGACAGCTCCCGCCCTGTATTTGCACCCCTAAAGCCCTGCCCATACCAGCTGCTCCTCGGGAGCTGCTCTCCCAAGCTGCGCTCTGCGAGCACCTCCTACCTTCCGCCTTCGCAAGAACTCCGGGCTCTGCTACAGGCCCACAAAATAAGTGAGGTCCTGGCATTTATCATCTATGAGGGGCCTGCCACGAGCTGCAAAGGTTCTAGGGACAACATGGCACTCTGCAGGACGAGCCATTCCATACCTTCAAAACCGCTATGCATTACATCCCTGCTGCTTTCTTGAGAAAGGCTGGAACTCCACATACAGATGCATACATGCTCAGCCTAACCCCTGCCAGATCTCACCAGATCACCAGATCAAGATGTAATGTCAACAACTTGCACAGTATACAGCAAAACTAGTGAAAAAAACCAAGGTTCCACCTTTGGTAAAGGTAGGAATTCCAGGAAAATAAAATACACCTAGGACAAAAAAAACCCCAACCCACAAAACAAACCACCATACTATTAAACCATCTTGCCACCCCAAACAGCTGAAAAAAGAAAAAGCTGTGTACAAGCGTGCTTCCTAGCACATATGCTGCTGAACCTTGACTAGTCCTGAAGCCCCTACCTCAAACAGACGCCTCCACTTCTCTAAATGTCAAAACACACCTCCCCAAAGAGCTGAGACAACCCAAAAGCCGCGCTCACCCAAAGGAACAAGAGAGCACTGACACCGGAGAAGCCCAGGAGCAGAAGAAGCTCCCAGAGCAAACGCTGTGGCTGTGGCTCAGGTACCCCGGCGTCGCCCACCACCCGTCCCACAGCCCCCTGGCAAAGCGGCGGGGCGAACCCCCGGAGAGTGTAAAGGCAGCTAGAGGAGGGGGAGCAGGGGGGCTTATGTTTGTCCCTAAGTTAACAGTGTGCAAAGCACCAAACAGAGACAGCGACCCTTGCTGGAAACGACGATACCAGCTCTTCTACTATCGCATCAGCAACGTGACTGGGTAAGGAATTAAACTTCATTTTTCTGGGATGTAGACAGAAAAAGATGGATGTCTTACTAAGCCACATAGAAAAGCAGCTCATTAAATGCAATAACAGTATTAGTACTAAAAACTAAGTACTTTACTTTCCTATTAAAAAAAAAAAAAAATCGCCAAAATCCTGTGGGGTTACACTTCACTTCTAGCAAGACCACCCACACTACGTAACTTCTACCAGAGCTACGTCCCGGATAGGACTGAATGACAAAGCGGAATGAGATCCCTTAAGAATCTCTTCTCAAAAATATCTCTGGTTGCAAAGTAAAGCACTTACTGTAAATCACCAAAGATTCAGAGTCTCCTCGACACTGTCTCCGACTGACTCCCTTAACAGAACTAGATCAGTCTCAAGGGACAGAAAATAGGAAATAATGTGGAAATACAGGAAATGTATCAGAAGCTCTGTAAAGCAGCCGAATTAACGCCTAAGTAGCTAGAACAAAAACAAATTGTAAAGCACAACAAAAAAAACACCCTGGGAAGAGGTGTCAATAGAAATAGATGAAGGCTATCGCTTCGCTTCTTGAAAAAAAAACTCAAGAGGAGATCGGAGCCAACAATAGATGTCTTTGGGGTAGGAGGTACCAAATAGAAACATACTATAAGACAGTAAACAAATAGACTGATGTGGAGCACAAAGATGGTTTGACAAAGGTTCTGACAGAACAAGAGTCACAGTCAGTGAGCTTGGATAGATCCTGACAAGGACTAAAACAGAGATGCAGAAAGAAAACTTAAAAAGCGAGGGCACTAAGGAAAGACAAGAAATAATTTAAAAAAAAAAAAGACAGTGAAGGGAATTAAAGTAAGCATAGAAAGACCAATTAAAAACCAATGGGTATTAGGGAAATAAAGGAAAGAAAATTAGGAATATTCCAATGCAGCAAAATATCAGAGATAGACATAACAGCAGCACCTTTGGTAAGACTTGTGTGGTCAAGATGGTGCGTAACAGAAGATGAACTATGAGATCATTGTTAAATATAGCCCTGTGTTAACTAGCTGGTGGCCAAAGATTCAGCAGAGGCACTCACTAACTGCTAAAGCTAGAGGAATATGTTGGTAAATNGGGTCTAGACTGCATATCAAAACCATACTGTAATTCTCTAATGAGAAATATTAATAAATGCGGTCCATAAAGCACTTCTGGCTAATGACATTATACTGGCTCCTCCTTTTTATCTCCATCTGTAAAACTGCTTTAAAAGGCAATTACATTGCCTTTTAAAGTTAGATTGCTTTAAAAGGTTAAAATACTTCAACTATTTTCTTGCCTTTCTATTTAATTAAAGTCTTTTAGATAGTTGAACTGATGATATACTATTAGTATGGGAATGCATGATAATTTGTGAAATAGTATACAGATAGGCAAGAATTAGGTGAATGTTTGGTCCACACTGTTTATAAAGATGAAAACCTGTCTTTGGTTTGAGATACATACTCAGACCTGTCCGTTGTTGCTGGGTTTGTGTTATATACACTCTATACCATTGTGATTCCACTGTATTTATGGACTCTACATTTGATTCACGCTGGTGTAGGCAAAAGAAATAAGGCCCAAGGTTTGTTATTTCTTGAAGCGAGACACACTAAGTGTTGTACTGGCTATAAAACTGCTTATTAATTCAGAAAACTTTAATAAAACTCCCTGAAAAATGAAATAGAGCTGAGTTCACATGGGATCACAGAAAAACGATGCATGCTTTCCAAAGCACTCTAAGCAATGCATTCATGTGATGATAGCTTCATTAACTTTCGTGCAATAATTTGCAGATAAATTCCATCAAAACAGCAAGTATTCAAGCACCACTAATAATATGAATTTGATTTTTGCACATTAAAACTGTGATAAAGCCATAGTAATTATTTTTAATTATCTCAGGACGAAAATACATCACTCGTAAGTAATTATGTAAGTAATTTAAAGCTGGTTGCCTTCAAAGTCCTTATATCCAAATTTAATTTTAAGGAGGATCAAGAAAATAATCACTTGATTCAAACATTAATTACTAATTTTAATCCTAATTCATTAAAAAACAGACCTATTTTTTTGCAGACTCTGCAGGGCATGAATTGACATTTTGCAAAATGAGTAATTATTTTGGTGTGGAGAAGTATTTTTAAAACAGTGACTCATGACTACCAGAAGGGATTGTTAAAGAGCTCCGAGGGCGCTTTAACCTCTTAGAAAAAGCTGCCCTGTTTAGTGGCAGTTCAGCTTCTCCAGGGTGACTGGAAAAGTGGTTGTAACTCTTCGCTATTCACGCTAGCCAGGGAGCTGCTAACTGCCTTTAATGACTGGTAATAGGAGAGTAAGCTGAAGAAAAAGCATCCTGAAGCAAACAGCTTTATTGAGACAAACTGGAACAGGATAGGGCAGGAGTTTAAGTCCAAGTCCCTTTAGAAGGATAAGAATCAGGAGGTTTATCACTTCCTTTCCAATCAGGTTGGAAATGGATAGAGAATCTGAGCAATTTGTTCAGGGTTTGGTCCTGGAATGGGACTGGTTGTGTTGGGTTTGGTTTTGGTTTTTTTTTTGTCTAGCTGGCCTCCTTCGTTAGGAGAATACCCACACCCTCCAAAAACTTGGCAAACTTTTGGATTGTAAATTCCTTTGGGAAAGGGCTACCTTTTATATATGCAACTATAAAGAGTTTAACCCAATATATCATATAGGACCACTTAACCATTAAGAAAAATTACATTAATGTATCAGTAATTTTTCTGATACTAGATCTTAAGCCCCAATGGGATTATTATAACCATCACGTAACATACTGACTAGTACAACATGGGTTTTACCCCTTGTTCCTGCAGCTAATTCAATAGCTTGATTTTGCTAATTGTGTGCTTTCTAAGTCCCAGGTGATCAGGACTCCACCTAAGGGATGTTACTATCATGTTATCGACAATACCTTTAGGAAAATTTCCCGTTCAGCCTACATTTTTACACTTACCAGTTTCACCCTTCTCATCTTTTTGCTCCTCCATCTTAATCACAGGGAGAACTGGACACAGCTTCTGCGATGGAAAAAAAACCCCAACAGAACTACAGTTTTGACAAGGAATCATTTAAATTGTGAGGGAAAACCAGCAAAAAGGTAATCTGTTCATTTTGCTCCATAGAGAAGATATTATTTTGTACTGACTCAACACGCTGTCAGCCATTCGCTAGACCTTGGGATACAGAGAACACAACTAAAATTAGAAACTGAGATATTACAATGCAGCAAACGCATTGTCCAAACATCACCTTTTGCATGTAATCACCTGAAATGGGAGGAGAGATAATTGATTGAAGTGGTATAGATACCAATGGATAAGCCTGGAGCTACTGTTATTTGCTGCTTAATGGGGGGGAATCATGACGTATTAGTTAAATTGTCAGTGTAAAACAGAACAATCCGTACAAGACAAGCAGACATTTATGGTAACGGAAAGCTATCTGTAAGATAAAAAAAAAAAAAAATCACTGAAGAATACTCCCAGCCTTTTAATGAGCACAAGACAACAATAACAGAAAAGAAAAAAAGAAAAAAAGGTTGGAAATAACACTGGAGATTAAGGCCGTATGTCAGCTGTAGCAAAAACCGCCTAGCATAACGTAGCGCCCAGGTGGAAGCTGGGCAAAGAGGATAAATACTGTGCCTTCCTCTCAAAATTTCCTCCTGTACACTTGTGCTTGCAGGAGGCGGGTGGCCCCTGTCCTGGCAGATTTAAAGTCTAGCTCTCCCTATAGGGAAAGTTTGGGAGCAGATGGTCTCAGGGGTGCCCTGGTCCCGGTCTGGGTGGGCTGCGGCCGTCTCCCTGCTGATGATCGCAGCAGCTGGTGAGCTGAGAGCAGACAGCAAGCGGAGCGTGCGGCGTTTGCCAGCGGGTCTTCAGCATCGTCCCTTGGCACCCTCAGCAGCAGCAGCAGCACGCCCCTGGGTGAGCCGCTGTTACTGGGAGCTGTGCAAGGAAAAAGAGTTGTCGGAGGCCTTCTAAAAATAGTTCCTATTGCTCTGAACTGGGCTTACTCACTCATTTTGCCCTGTTGTTCTAAGGCGGCAGGCTTTTACTTCACATCACTTCTATGTAAGCTGTGGATGGTGTTAGTACCGGGACTCCTAGAAAAAGTTCTCATTTTGAAGATTCCCTGGTGCTATCTGTTCTTTTCTTAAGACAGCTTATGAGTCCAGGCTACTGAACACACTGTTAAGACTCGAAGACAAAGAACTGACACAGACACAGCCCTGCCCCTCATCTTGCCCCAACAGTAAAATGAAAAAAAAATAAATGCAGACATCTCAATTGATTTCCAATAAGCAAGCAGTTAATTCCTTTACTAGTGACTAACTGATTGCCCAGGTGATTAGGATCAAAGGAGAAAGCAGGCTGGAAAGAAGGCCAGTCGAATTCACCAGTGAAAAGGACAGGAACTTGATAGAAACCAATACTGATAAAGTAAGTGGGAAATGTTGGGCTCTTGGTGGGTTGAGAAACATTGGGCTAGTTTGCACTTTTCAAGGCCACTTCAAGTGTCCCTTTCATGATCTGCGTCACCCTCAGAAGGAAAGCTTACTAGTTAAGGTCTCTGTTTCTTAATTTGAATTCCTTACGCCTATTTACGTAATTTTTTTTGATTGTCCTCTTCCTCCTATGTAGGAGAAGTAGCTTCTGAAACAGAATAGTATCTCCTAAAACTTGAGGTGCGACCACACAGCTCTGCACAACTTGTGAGAAAGGGGAGACGTAACAACTGCCTCATTCTCCGATTTTTGTCATTTTCGCCAGCACAAAATATTGGTTGGAGACTAGCCCATTATTGCGACTGTCTATGGCACGTTGATTTAGTTTGTTTCTCTCTGGTTTCTGTCCGGGTGTTGTATATTCAACTCCTTTAGGCCTGAAACAGGTCTCTTGTTCAGGAGCTGCTGAACCAGTAGCACCTCTTCAAGTTTCTTGCAAGTGAAGAGGAAATTAAACAGCTGTTAAAAACTAGAGGCTTGTCCTTACCTTATAACACTGTTCAAGCTTCTAGACTTTGAGGACTTAGGGAACTTGACAGGGTGATTCTGGCAGAGAACGAAAACCTGACATATCTCAACATACCATAATGGGACAAAACAGAAGTTCAGTTTTCACCGCACAGGAAGCCACAAACAACGCCGTTCTTGAATCTCTCCTTTGACATGTTTCTCTCTTTCGCTACAAAGAGAAGGAAGCCCACATCATAGTGTATTGATCAGAGACATGGATGAACGGATTCAACTCTCATGTTATTCTCTTCTTTCTTGGAAACCTATTGAACCCTTTCAGGTATGCAGATTTAATCTCTTCAGTGGATTACTTCAGTGAATGGAAAGCCTCCCCAAATACAAGCCCCTCGATAGACAGGAAAATGAAGAGTTCCCATTTTAAAGATAGCTGAGAGCACTGACAAGCCGAGCGTATCATCAAAGGCAAGAGACATTTATGAGTACAGGAAGGTGATTAGGTAAGTCTGGCCGGCTGTCCAGGAACACCCTCATTCTAACGGCTGGATTGCCGTGCACTTGATGCAACAGGTACACCAAGGAAATAATAAATTTTGTAACCAGTTTTGGTATTCTGAATAACTGTCAGAGCATAAAAAGTTGAGTTTAATACTCTGATGGAAAACTCGGGACCTGTCTCAGTTTCAGGGTCAAGGGAAATTTTAGATGCACAGTTGGGGGAATCAAAGGCAGCAATGCATTTTCCTGGCTCCAGTTTTTGTCTTGCCTTTTTTGCAAAGGAGGGGAAAGAGATATAGTTCTTTAGTTCATGCCCTATAAAGGCAGAATGCAGTTTTCACATAGCAGGAAAGAGCTCTTTTAATTGTCCCTTGTCCTACCAAAAAA
>WEKW01011261.1:22911-47423 GCA_013389905.1 Sula dactylatra
ACAGCAACACACCAAAAAAGACCCTTCTCTCTGATCAGGTATGTTTTATTCAGAAAACTGCAGAAAACTTTGAAGTTAATGATGTGCAAATTGTAAGCAGCAAAGCTGATGAATCTACATTACACTTAGTTTAGCACAGTGAGAATGAAGAACAGGCATATTTTTTTTTTTTTCGCACTATTGCTACTGAGGAGATCTTTGGTTAGAACAGGAACTCCACAATCGTTACAGAAGCATAAAACCACCAGCACTCAGATAAAATGCATAATACATAATAACCTACCGAGGTGCACACTGTGGCATTTGGTCCATCACTTTCAGATTCTTGGCAGAGATTTCAACCCTTGGTCCCTAAGGAAAAGAGAGAATTTATGGTACTGACAGTATCGATAAAGCATCTGATCCTTAGGGGAAAATATTGCAATGGGAGTGTGGTTTCTATTTGAGAATCCATTAACTACTTTTAGAAGATTTGGAATCCATCGGGTGGATATGTTAGTCATCTGTTTTTACTTAAAAGATGGAATTAGTCCCAAAGCACTTCACAAGCCCTGCTGCCCACCACTAGGGAATTTCTGCTATTTAACACTGTGATTGCGATTTGGTTTTTTTTATATTCAGAAATTGCCTAAAATGTACTGTACAGTCCCTACTTTCTAACCATCAAGGCACACACTTTAAATAATGTACACTGAGGCATATATTTTAATTGCTGTAATGGCTGTACATGCAAAAGTAAATTAGTTCCTGTCAAATATAAGTGTAGCTATTCAGACATCAATATTAGTTTGGCTATATGGGTTTGTAGTGCACAAAACACGGTGCCACGTCAAAATAAATTGGTGTTTGTACAGTGATGTTACTGGAATGAAAACAGTGGCACGTAGCAGACACACATCCAAATACTTACTTGCTTTCGCATGATGTCTGTAGCTTGCATGATACACTTGGGCAAAAGCCCATGACTTCGAGCCAGTATGGCTGCTTGCTCCAGAGACACACTCAGTGTACTTCTGAACATGGGAACAACAGATATTAAATCACAGATCATATTTAAAAATGTGTAAATAGGTATGTCCAGCACACTTACCTGTTAAGTATGACTTCTGTTAGCCAGTGTTCTTATATTTACTTTTTTAGGTTTTTTTACTTACAAAACTATAAAATGACTTCAGTCCTGCATTTCCAGTCTTGTTACACCTAGATACTGCAATTGTTTGAATCTCCAGCATCATTACTACAGGGCTGTGTTTCACTGCTCTTCTGCATTGATTCATATAAAGTTATTCACAAATGAATCTTTTCTTTAGTCAATGATTTTGAGACAGTGGAAGAACAGCGGTGTGTTTAGAATCTGCTTGCACACACCAAGATTCTAAAGCTATTTTTGAGCAACTTCCTACATTTTCACTGTGTGACTGAAGACAACGTAGACTGAGAGTTATATGCAATGAGATCACTCAGTCAGTTGCATTGGTCGATGCACTGAAACATAAAAAAGTTTGTGCATCAATACTCATTAACAAAAGTATTAAAAGTCACAACCTACCCTAAAATAAAGATGGCAGTAGATTTAGGTCCTTATTATATTCCCTTGCGATCTACCTTTCTATTGCTTTGAACAGAATCAAACACATTGCTCAAATCTCTCGAAAGGACAAAAGTTCTCTTCACACCAGTAGTAACGCACAGGTTTCTTAAATCTCACCTCTGCATCCCAGTGCCGCACATAGTAATCTGACAGGCTCCAAGTCGATAACAGAGCTCAGAGGATATAGGCAGCAGGCCAGCTCCTGATGTGGTACTGCTAGAATATCCTGGCTGGGTTGGTTTTGTATTAATGAAAGACTTCATCAGCCTGCAAAGCTCATCCATTGCATTAATGGGGCGAATAAGCTAAACAAAGCAGTAAAAAGTGCATCAGTGGCACACTTACACCTTCAGTTATAAAGACATTTACAATTCTTTATCCTATGTCAAAGCACAAAAATCTACACAAGAGTAAATGCCACACAGTACCCGCTATTTAAAATATATATGCACTTTGGAAGTGGAAAAACACAAATAATTACTTAGGCTTGGGGCAATTTTCTGCAATTACCACAAATCACATAGATTGTTTACAATCTATATTACAATTGCAAAGATAGGCTCCGATTTTGTCTTCCCTGCAGTAGTATTTAATGCCTTATATGTATATATTCACATATGTCGCTGGCTCCAGTTAGACAGACTGCCTTTACATGAGGTGCCAGGAAGTACTATTTTCCTTTTGTTTTCTTCTATAACTGTGAACAAAGCATAACTTGCAAACCGAACATTTGTTCGTTTTCATGCATCTGTGGGAGAGGAAAATTATAATTCATCCTGTCCAACACCAGATACTTATTTTGCAGGGGCAGTCAGGGTGATAAGGAGTGTTATTAGTGCCTAAATTAAGGGTTTTGTGACTACCCTGGTTCTACACATTTTCTTCTAAACATAAGAACTGCAGCCAAGCTTCAGAGAAATTCAGATCACTTCTTTAGGGGTAGGAAACATTTTTTAAATTATGTTTGGGTTTGTACAGGTCTGCCATATGGGTATCCCATGGCTGGGATTTTAAAGATGTAGAAATAATATTTCTATGAGACAATTTATTGTAGAAATAAACACAACAACAATACCTGGTCAATCTTCACTGCAGTAGTATTGGAATCGGTGGGCAAGTTTGATCTTTCTAGGTAAAATGTCCTGCAAAAAGGCCAGCAAGGACTACATTAGTTGGTGTGTCTCGTTTCAGGCACATATATGTATACTATCTTGTATAAAACATCAGAGAAGTCTATGCTAAAAATCTTGTACTTCAAGATCTTCTTTCTTATTAAACAATTTTGATTGCAGTTATTTACAGAGTCTGTACTAAAATATTCCAAATCCCCTTTTATACGTAATTTTAGCTCTGCACAAAATTCTGAAGTCAAATTAGATGGGAGTTTCATCCTGTACAGAGGACTACTTCAGAATGAGCTTAACTACAGGAAGAAAATTGACAAGTTTTCCACACAATGAGGATCTCCAAAAATCATATTTGCACAAGAAACCATCAGGAACGGAGTCTCTTTTTCATGAAACATTAAGGTCCTTAGCAAAGAGCGCTCTTTCCAATGTCTTTTAAGGCAAAGGAGAAGCATGAAATACCTGAGTTTACGGTAGTATTGCTGCACTTTTTCAAGTGAAACACCATTCATTTGCTGTGGAAGTTCTTCTAGAGATGAGCCAGCTGGTTGCAATTGCCCCTCCATACTCTCCAGGGCTGAAGAAGAAAACATTTTACTAAACTTACGTTATTGGTATTCTTTTTATTAATTAATTTATTTATCTCTCTATCATCTCACTGCCTAGCAAATGACCGTGTGATCATGTCAAGGCTGAATCTGTTACTGCATAAATTTAATGCATTTACCAGTATGGGAGTATAGCGGTAGTACCATAAAGAGGAGCTTCACAGAGAGCAGTTCTATCTAACGGCGATTACTCTACGCTAATATCCCCTTGAAGGAAATTTCCTGTTTTGTATTTTGGTGTGAATATTTGCTTATCAAGTCAATATCCAGCCCATTCTGTCATGGTGTACGCTTTTAAAAACACTTCTCTGTAGCCTGGGAACACCTCCTGATAGCATACTAGATCAGATTGTCTATATAGTCCAATATGATGTCTCTGTGGCCTTTACAGGAAGGCAAAAAAAGCCCCAAACGAGCATATCTTGTTCTCGTGACTGTGTCTTATTCCAAAATCTAGCACTCCCCAGGCCTTCCTAGAATAGAAACATCTGCTTCTTAAATATGTCTGTAGATCTCAGCAGCATTATGTTAAGAGCTTCATGGTCATTCTTTATTTTGAATCTTTTAACATCATCGGTTAGCTTATTTTGCTCAAGAAAGCCTTTTATAGACACCTTTTGAAAAGAGCACCGTGTGCAGTTTCAAGCTTCCCCCATTCTGGAACCGAGAAGGCAGTTTGGAGAAGTAGTAGCTGTCAAGATAAAAGATAACCTTCAAGGCCTGACGACTTCCTTCGATGTGGTAGAACACATGAGCATCTGGAGAGATAAAGATAAAACACTTGCTGCTTTACCACAGCAGGAGAAAATGTGAAACCATTGCTCTCTGAGTTTGTTAGATTATCGAATGAGATTTGACAATCTCCACCATTAGATGAATAAGTGAGAGCCTTTATTGAGAGAATTCAGGCTCTGAAATACTATACTTAAAAAGATACACAGTTAGCATGACCTAGCATTATGTCTGATGCTAATACAATAAACATGGTTAATGATTAAAATCCCATCTTGTTTCATGGCATCTTATAGTCAGTAAACATGGAGAGAAATCTGGCAGGGTGGGACACAGGACACAGAAGAACTGGGGAGGGACAGTCCTTCTACTTTAGGTAACGAGCAAACATCTGTCAGGAACTGCTCATCATCGGCCGTATCTACCTGTCTGCAAAAATCACACAGGTAAGGTACGCTGGCACAGACCATAGTTACAAACCACAGAACGTGCCACCAGCATCCCACAATGTCAGTCCTGCTTTTTATGCTGTGGGTTTGCAGTGGAAGCTGAGGGAACGCAACAGTGCTTCAGAGAAGCTGCCCAGTGCTCTCCAGGGATGACATGGTCTGTTAGGTTTATAATCATGGAGGATATTAACCCATAAAACAAACAAGAGAAAAGGAGCTTCAAAGAAACAGAATACTCACTTGCTACAAGACTTTCATCCAGCTGCTTGAAATAGAAGGCAACTTTGTCCAGTTCAGTCAGAGTGACCTGGATGTCTTCCAGCATGGTACGCTCCTCCTTCTGTAGAGCAAAGGAACAGATATAAATAGGTTGTAATCTGCCAGGAAAAGATCAATGTCAGGAAGGTAGAGCTGTTACAGGCATGCTTTGGTTCAAGAGACCTAGAGCAGAATGTGGAGCTTTCCAGTAACTCCATCCCAGCCAGGTAATTACTAATGGCTCTTTAACTTCGTGACACCAGTTTAGCTACCCTTTGCTTAGATGTCATCTGATGTGATTCACAGAGAGTAGAGAGGTTTAAGGACCAAATAAATTTGAAGGGATCTCTTTCTCCAAACTTTATACCTACAAATGTGAAGAACAGCCTCTCAGTTACTGCGAAATAAATGTCCATACATTCCATGCAACATGAAGAAACAGTAGTTACATATGCATATAGTTTGGATTGTATTTAAAAAAAACCCCACCCCACACTCAATCCACAATGCTTACGAAGTCCAAAAAAATGTCGCTTCTCTATAGTGTCACAGCTACTTGTCTTTTTTTTATGCTCCTTTTTTCTTAACATTTTTACAGTTATGGCAGCTTATCTACTGTAGCTGTGGCTTATCTGTTCATTAGATGCAGATGAACGATGCAAGACCAGCTCCTCTCCTCCTTAGACATGGTGCCTCAAATACCAGCACCACAGAAGTGAGAGAGATCTGCAGTCTATCTGTTCTATAAAAGTGTCCAGTGTTATGAACAAAACCCTAGATTTTCATGTCCGAACTCGAAATACTCAGAACTTTTTCACCTATTCGTTGAAATGTGTGTTTTCACCAGAAGACTGCAGGCCACGCAAGCAGCACCAACAACCGAGGGGTTAAAAACCTCCCTAAATGCAGCAGCATTACTCCAAATACGAAGGCAGACAGATTCCTATAGTGTTCTAGTGTGACAGTGGGTCTGGTATTTGTGAGGAGCTGAAAATGATGGCCTATGGAATATTGGCTCGTGGTTGTCAGCAGTGGGAATCTCCAGAGATCGCTGTAGTGAGAGTCTAAACATGCTGCGAGGGCCCTGGTTGTGCTGCGAGGGGCAGAGAAGCACACAGGCAAGCGTGAGCAGACCCAAGGGTGCCACAACTCTTCATCTTACCACAGCAGGGGAGAGAAGAGATTGGTAGTTTAGTAAAACACCAGTGGCTGCTATCTGTTCCAGCCACTTTCTGCTGGCGTCTCTGCTACTCTCTTCGTATTCCCCGTTGTTGTTGTATCGATAGTTGAGAGCAGCCAGTAACTGCTCTGAAAAGGTGCAAATAGCAGCCACAAGAGACTGACAGAAGATGGAATCACGTCTCAGCTGTAGCTCAGTATCTGCCAGAGAAAGGGAGAGAAGCATAAGTATACTTGTCCTTAATCTCACTGCCAAAGAAGCAGTTTGCGTGTGTCTGCGTGCGTGACATTTGGCTTCTGCTGTAGCTTTGCACAAACTTAACAGATAACTTCTTGCTGTGCGACCTGGGTGTACAGCATCCACCCAGCATACATAGCAGACAGCATAGCTGGGGTACACACGTGTCTGAAAATTTTCTAGTCCACCCGACTGTTTATTGCTACCTCTGCCATCTGCACGCTCATTCTTCTGACCGGGAAGAGCCTTAACTCCTTAGTGCCATATCTGGACCGATTCCCTTCTTTTGATGTTTACGAACACGACAGAATTCTTGAAAGGAGGTCTCTGCCATTACTTCTCTCCTGGGCTTTATTAGAGATTCATCTTCCCCCATCCGTCTGTATTTTGTGGGCTTCCCATATGCTTAATGCATTCACTGGGCCTGCCCATACGGTACCGATTGGTTTATGTCTCCTGGGAGAATTTCCCCTGTGTTAACTTTGCTTCCAGCCCGCCTGCCAGGCAGCCACATGCTGGTCAAATCAGCCTCGTCACACTTAAGGGGACTGCAGGCCAAAGAGGCACATGAATAAGTGAAGAGCTACTGCCCAGGCACCCTAGGTTCCTCCAGCAGGCACTGCAGGACAGCAGTCTTTCCTTATCAAGGCGGTGTTCCCCCGGGAAAGAAGCAGAAGACATCACCCAGAGGCTTTGAAGACCTGGATTATTTTTATAAAGCACTGAACACAACAGACCAACTGTTGTGTTCGTCTACACTCCAGGCCCTGGGCCACATTCTCAACTTGAGGGCAACCAATATTCCCAGCAGCACACCTCTGTGCTGCTGGAAGTGAGGCAAAGAGAGCTTAGGACTGCCCTCAAGGCAAGGGAATCCCTGGTGCCATAAAGCTGCCATAGCCAGTTCGGTGCCATCTGCTCCTCCGTTCTTTCCAGAGGATGTTCATGGAAATGCTGCATGGGATGGGGCACAGGTAGAGCCTTAGGGAGTCATTATGTCCGCGATCAGCAAAAACAGCCTTTATGGGCACTAGACTGACGCCACTGGCTAGTTTGGACAGACTCATGGACCAGCCCTGTCAGGAGCTGAGAGGTGACTTGGAGCCACACAAATCTGTTATCTTCATTCTATGACGGCTTGAGAATCAAATCTGGCACCCTGAAGTAACGACAGCCTATTCCAGCTATTTATTACCTCATTTTCAAACAAAAGCACACCAAGTCGGTGTTTCCATTACAAAAAGACTGCATGTTCACTCCTGGGAAAGGCCTGTCCCTTGATCTGCAAGCACAGTGTTTTGTGCATGCTAACGGATTAATGATGTCCACAGAGTATTTAGGTGCTGCCTGCACATTTAGGTTCTTAGTCTGCTCCTGGCTATAATTTCAGTATTCACAATCCTAACTCCTAACGTGCCTGCTCTGTTTGGAAACATGACAGAATCCATGGTCTCACAGAAAGTTGTTCAATAGGTCTCATTTTTGCTGCATGCTCTCACGGCAGCAGGAAACGGTAAAGGGCATCTGGGAAGGGGGATTGTTCAAAGGAAAAAATGAAGACAGTAAAAAGAAAAAAACAGTGCTGGTGAAACATCAGCGACCAGCCAGGTAACACAAGCAGCCTGCAGTGAATTGAAATAATGTACGTGGGAGAACAGACGTCAGATCCATGGAAAAGTTGCCCTAGATGCAGAGCATGAGAAATGTTAGCATAAAATGCCAGGGAAAAACTTAAATGCTAAGGAAAAACATAACATTCTGATGTATGCACATGCAACTGTGTTAGGGACTTCTGTACATATGATGGTTTGCAAAAAATCAAAACCCCTTACCTGTGCATTTTAACAAGGCCAAAAGCAGCTGATTCTTCCCATCTAAAACAGTAAAGGAAAGGATTGCTTTAGTCACCACGATACCAAGGTAGATTTGATTGCATTTGGTTAACATTCTCCTTATTCCCCATAAACCCTGACCCCTAGGTGGCCATTTCTATTTACTCTAGTAGTCCTTTCTGGCACAGACATGTTAATGACTGAAAAAGAAACAAGGTGTAAATCAAAGGGTTTTACAGGCTAAATGCTCTGTTAACTACCATGAATTATTTGAAAACAAATTTCACATGTAGATGAATCCCTAAGGAGGTGATTGCTGTCCAGTAAACATCAGATTCAGCTCAACTGGACTGCAATGGTTTAAGATGTTGTATTATCTGATTGGAATATTATACTGGAGTATACCAAGCATCTCTCTCTTCCTTTTATAAAAGGGTTATAAAAAAGCACAGGGAAATAGATCAGTCTGATATAATTCTGTCTGAATGGGCTGATGAAATGAAATAAAATAAGGGAGAGAAAGTTCTTTGGAATTGCTGCACAGGTGAGATTTTACCATACAGCACTGGGACTCCGCAAACAATAACCCGTTTTACCTGTTCTTCTCTAAAGCCCAGTACAGCCTTGTTACAAATTGAGATAAAATGAACTGCTAGACTTGATTAGATCAAGATCTTTTCTCCCTGAGGCCAGTAACAAACTTTTCCTTATTTACAGACCTTCCACATGTTTTTGTATGATTTCAACAAGGTTCTTGATGCGCAATGGAAGGTTCCATGGATCTTCTTGAACGCTGGCTTGAATATTATTCCGGCACCTAACTGTGGTTTCTTCTTTCTGTTTAAATTCTAGAAAAAATGAAGTTCATTAGCCATTAAGGAAATGCTACATAGCTGAGAGCCGCTTATGTGTTATGATATGTATACAGATGAAAGCAGAGATACAGTATCAATAGCAACAACTGTGAATGAAAAAGGTTCTTAAATAGATCTAATACAGAAGGAAAAAAGGCTATTCCTATAATCTCGTGATCAGCAGTCTCCTAGCATTGCTTTCAGGATTGTGGACTAAAAATCATGAACATGGGTGACGTGCACAGTGAAGGGGGCTCTGCACTACTCAGAAAGCACAGAATTCCCTTCTGTTCTCTTTGCCTTTAATAAGGTGCAGGCAGCTCTATTGGGTTGATCTAGAGTCTCTGGCTGTGCAGAATCAGATCAACTTTTTGGCTGCAGCTGTCACATCCCATGATACTGATGAGAAGTTACGAAATATTCTGCTTTCTTTCACCTGATGGAAGCTTATTATATAATTACAGAGTAGAAGATTTATTCTCCATGACTTAGCTATGTAGCTAAGCCAAATACCCCGTTGTTGGTGGTAAAATGCATAAGCAGAGAAACACATAAAAACTGTGCCAAATAACTGCTCGCAAACAGAAATGCGACAGCATTCAAATTTACATCCATCACTGAAAGGTGCCTATGGTAGCTATTTAACAGACGCTTTGGTCCGGGATTCCAGCTGAATATAAGCAGGGCTTGTCTGTTCCTTAGTATGATGAATGTGGGATCATCAGTTAACTTCAGTTAACTAAAAGATTCTCTCAGTGCAACTAAACTGGTTTTAATAAATGAGACTCTGTTTAAGCAAAATAAAATAAAGGAAGTGAACACAGGGTGTCTGTTATTTCTTCACTTCATTCAAACAGCGCACGGAAAGACTAATGTATTCTACATAAATGTGAATGTGTTTGTACAGATAAAATCACGTAACAGAACTTCATAGGAGTTACTTCTGGAGTCAGGAAAAAAAAAAACCCAAACAAACAGAAAAAGCTCTCTTCTAGAGTTTGCCACTCCAACTTGAAAATGAAGCTTGTCAAAGGTTGGAGTGGAATGGCATGACTACAGCACCTGAAGTACAGTAGGAAACATTTCAGATTTCAAGTGGGAAAGGAAATGCAGCAAACATTCAGAAAATCAAGTTCTGTGTATTTCAGTGAGGGAAGAAACCACATCCTGAGCCCCAAAACCATTAAGACCAAAGTCTCATCATGCTCCCTGAGGAAAAAGAAAACACGGTATCATTTGGTTGCTTTCTGTGGGAATCAGTTTTCAAAATAAGTGTCATGTGAGGATGAGTTTACTCTGGCAATTATCCATCTGAAGAAAAGCAAACTCAGGCAGAACCTTTTGATGCCTCAGATTTACAGCGGTCAGCCCCTCATCAGCTTATCAGACTGCTCATTTACCTCGTATCTGACCTATCTCTACCTTGTACCTTTTGAGATGCATGTCTGTGTTCACATCAAAGGATGGATTTGGAGACTTGTGAAAGAGCTTTGAGGATCGAGCCCGCACATAACAGAAAAAGTGGTCCGAAGCGGTCTGTCGGTTTCAGAAGGAATTAATGCGAAAATGACCTTTTAAGGCTACAAAATTTCGATGGCCAGAAACAGTCCCTACCGTTCATGTATGGCTGGGTAGGCTGCATAGTTAGGTAACTCTGTGTGGCAATATAGCATACGTGTATTCATGTTAAGCTCTTAAGTCCTAGCAAATCACATTATTAAATACAATCAACCTTTTTCTTTACCTTGCAAACTGTGGTCCATTGGAAAGTGCTTGGTTTCTTCAAAGGCCTTAGTTATTACTGGTCCTTTTAGAAGTGCATTGATTGCATCAACCTACAGTTGTAATGTTTTCAGTCACTGTTAGTAAGACTTGCAGAAGAAAATCTGAACAGAACTCTTGTGGCAAAACGCAAAAGGCATTACACTATTTGTATTTTGGAATGATTTCTCATGGACAAACAGCATGAAGATGTTCTAACCATGAACTGGCCTCAAAAACCTCTCACACTGAATACAGCATTTTGCACAATGATGATCTACATGCTGATGAGCTATAAGATAATATAAGATAATACAAAACAAGAAAATAATACAAAAAATATTTAAAGACAATACAAAACAATTCTCTGGTGCTATACATCGATAAAGATATCTGTCGGCTCAACTTCCGAAGACTCTCCTGAGATCTGTAAATGTGATCCATTTATATCATATAAGATATTAGAATTTTGTCCACCACTTCCTTTTTTTTACAAACCCTTTATTCCCCTTAGTCTAATGACTGAGATAAGGCAGGTCAACCTTGCTTAAATCACACAAGACAACCTGAATGTTGACAAAACTGATTCCTCAAACTGTCCCATAATATACTTGCTTACACTGTACCCCAAAATCTCGATAGTTTGCCTTTGCTCAAAATACGTTTTCATTTAACAATTTCATACTTCCACTTTCTTGTATTGACATCGATAAAGAGAAGGCAATTCTGTGTAAGAGTAATGCTTTACATACCTGGTTAAAAAGATGTTCCAGACAGCCATGAAGTTTGTCTTGCTTGTCTAAAGGAATCCTCATATCATTGGGAAGCTCATCTCCTAATAAAGGAAAGATGAAAAGCTTTTAACTGTCTTACAAACATAATTTGTGATGAGGCCACAGATGACACAAGCACGCCTTCACACTGGAGTGGGTGAAAAATGATCGCTGCTTTATCTCTAATTCATAGATCAACATACTCGTGACTCTTCATACAATGCAAAAGGACCAATAACTAAAGAAGCTTATCCCTGCCTAATACCTCTTCCATATTCCAAATTTACTGTGGTCCATTAGAAAAAGGAGAAATCTCTATCTTCACATTCTTGTGATCAGTTTTGAGGAAACCACATTTGTAACTTAAACGTGCAGGTGCTTATAATCAGCAAAGACTTATCATCTCTACTAAGGGGTCTGGTATGACAAATACGCGTGTAACCTGTGCATATACTCACCTGATCCCATCTCGTCACTGCCCAAGTAAGAGCTATTACTCCGTACGCTGGTGTATGACAACACTGAGTCCCGGTTACTGTTACATTCACTAGAAAGAAAAGCAAAGAAGGCACTGTAAAAGGATGTCTTTCTCCATTTGTAGTGACCACTCAATGCTTAATATATAGCCTGGATCCTATAAGTAATGAAATGGACCTCATCTGGGTCGCATCATTAAACATGCTCTATGAGCATCGAGTAGGGGAGAAATAATTAAAATCTATGAGACTGAATCTCCACTAAACTCAACATTTGTTACCAATTCTCAGGATATTACAGCATCCAACTCCAGCATATACTGAAGCTGCAGTAGCACAGATATTGGAGGTGGGAGAGGAAATTTAAGGAACTGATACCATTAGAGAAACAGGCACTGCAGATCCTAAAACTATCTCAGGAAGTGGAGGAGTCACTACAGTTGGCTTCACACCAATGTTGGCTTCACACCAATGTTGGGACCTTAACGACTGGAAAATTCTAGCATGAATCTCCTCAGTTTAAAGTTCACTTTATACTAACCATAACTTAATAAAAGTAATCAAAAGGCTATGGATCTCAGTCTGTCCTCCTCCAATTAGATGACACAGTGTCTTTAATGGTACAAACCCAAAACAAAGCCTACTAAATTCTCCATATTGTCTCTTCCCCTGTTTTTATTTTAGGCTGAGATGAGAGAAAAACATAAGAGCAACTGAAAGAACCCTAATCAGGGTTCTTGCCTGTCCTTTGTTAAACCTGTTATCAAAGAAATCCATTTTTTCTGGAGAAGATTAATACTTATGGCAACTACTCTGCAGTACAAACCCTTATGAAATTTGAATTACACAAATGGTCCCAGGGAAAGAAGCATGGCTAATGCAAACAAGATATTTTCTTATCTGTAATTTGCTTATTTTTGCAGCTCTTCAGTAGTTTTTCAGATCAAAAAACCTTCAAAATACATTTTATTCCCCCTTGAGTAATTATTACCTGTAATATATTATAGAATCATAGAATCATTGAATGGTTTGGGTTGGAAGGGACCTTAACGATCATCTAGTTCCAACCCCCCTGCCACGGGCAAGACACTTTTCCACTAGACCCCGTTGTTCAATGCCCCATCCAACCTGGCCTTTAACACTTCCAGGGATGATGGGGCATCCACAACTTCCCTGGGCAACCTGTTCCAGTGCCTCACCACCCTCATAGTGAAGAATTATATACATACATACATACATACGTATGTATGCTTAATTCTCTGCCACTGTCTAATAAAGATAAGACAGAAGAATCTTTCTCATCTTACATTTATGTGTAGAATTTTGGAACGAGTGACAGACCCACAGAGACTGCTTGTGATGACACTCTGTTACCCAGAATAGATTAGCCTCAACTATAGAAACCGTTCAAACTAAACAGTGTTCATAAATGGGATTCCTATTAACAATGAAAGAAATACAGCACACTTCAATAAAAAAGCTTCAGAGAACATGTGCAGATTTAAATCTAGCACAATAAATAGATGGCACAGATCTCAACATTGTGAGCGCTCGTTCTGAATCTTCACTGACTTCATATTTGCTGTCCTTGGAGAAGTTCAATACTCAACTGGACAAGACCCTGAGCAACCAGTCTTGCTGGATCTGTTCTGAGCGAGAGATTGGACCATGTGGGCTCCAGAGACCCCTTCCAGTGTAAAGTGTTCTGATTCTGTCATTTCTGCAGTCCTGCATGAATGTAACATATTACTACTTGTACTAGTACAAAACCAACAGCAAGTAAAGAATCAGGCCTGTAGCGTGCAAGTGTCAAAGACGCGTCATTCATTCAGGTTACTCTAATCCTCCCGACTCACTGTAAAGTGTCTTTATTCCTCCATATAGGCAAAGCCCTACGGCCTTACTATAAATGTAAAAATGGCTTATTGAGGATGTGCAATTGCAATGGTCAGACACGACTGCAACTCGTTGTCCCATTTCTTCTGAAGCTGAGTTCCCAAATATTTCCTCCCAAGAAAGACAGATCTGGAGTGTGTGAGATTTCCTTAAGTAGCAAATATTCCTGGAGAAGCAGCAGTCAATCATGTCCCAAAACCAAGATTTTGAGACACCTGAATAAACATTTGCATTTGTGGTTTCAAAGGCCCATTAAAAATAAAAACCTCAATGTCTATTTCTTTTCTCAGCGTCTTAGACATTTGGGGAACTTGTTTGCAGAATTGAATGGAAACATTCCCTTACAATGGCGGCTATTACAAGAGCAAGCAGCCTGCAAACTCTGCTGAGCTTCTGTAGTTTCCAGCTATACAATATAGAAAGGGAAAGTCACGCTAGACCTATTTATTTCATTTTATTCAATTTTCTATAAGCATTGGTATTTTGGCATTGTTACGAGACAAGGTTTTTTTGCTGTGTGTCTCCATGGTAATAAATGTAATGAAATAACTACAGGTAGTGAATACTTTACTACGTGAATACAGAATAACTGAAGGACTGGAAAATAACATTATTTCAAATAATCAAACTTAGAAAAACTAGTTCTAACCTTTAAAAGGGTTAGGGCTAGGGTGGTATTTTCAAGGGACTGTGGGAGTTAGATGTTTAATTCCTGTATGTTTATTTGGAAAATAAACTATGGTGTTCACTTAGGGGATGCAGAGCTGACACCATGACTGATGCTGTACGTAGTCTATCTAGAAAGACTCAACTGAGACTTCCAACAACTGTCAAAAAGCCAATCAGGAGACCTTAGGATTGTTCTGATGGTCATCAGATCAGCAAAAATCCAGCGTCTACTGAACGTCTGTCAGGTCTGCTGGGTTTCAGTGCTTTCTACTACTACACTGCTCATTGTGACGTGAGCAGCACAGTTCAGAACCAGGCAAACGTCAGCCCAGATAGAGAATTCTAGATCTTGTAGTTAAATAAGGCAAATGCAGCAGCCTCCTATTTGATCTGTAGCTCTGTTCACACAACCCCAAGAATAGAAGAATTCTTGGGAGTAGAAAAGCTCCAAGAAAACACTCGTAACAGGAATGAAGATACACCTTGGGGAAATTTGGACCTCCACTGTGCTAGGAGGACTCACATGGCAATTCATCACTCCTCGTCACAGAGCCACACAGAGAGTGCTTATCCTCATGGAAAAGCAACAGATGCACACTTGCGTCGAGACTTACAGTCTAGTACTCTTCAATTGCTTCCTTTTCATAGATGTTACTCCACGGACGCTGTTCAGATTAAGATCACGTGAAGACCTTCTGGTGAACCATGGAGAAATGCACCATGTCCATTCACATGTACCACGCTTTGGAAAATTCAGATTGATACCTGACCATTTTAGTCATGCAAGATGTACCTGCTGGTGTACGTAAACTGTGGATAACCTGCTCTAGAAAAGAATCCTGATCTATCAACTTGTCATCTACTACTATAATATTGAGAGAAAATGAGACAGACAAAGATGAGGAAAAGAGCTGCAGGTACTACAGCATAATTTTAGCAATAGTTCATGTGACAACGGTGTGGTTTTAGGCAAAAAAACCCCACACAAGGTCCTCCTCCTTGTTGAATCCATACCTGAATTAGAGCTTTGAAACATTATATTAGTAAGGTAAAAGTGGCACAAGCTTTAGACTAACCTGTAGGAATCTCTGAAACTCATTGTGTCATGTCCAGAGTCTTCCTGGTCCTCCTCAGAAACTTTGAAACAGACCTTCTTGATTCCACCGTGCTCAGCTTTGTCAGGATCACCCTCTTCTGTTCCCAGGGAAGGTGGAGATGTCTCCTCAGTAGATGGTGGCTCACAGGCACCACCTTCTGTAGGTTCTGTTATGGTGGACAGAAGTCTGCAAAAGTAAAACGTACAGCTCTTAGGGACTGGTGGGTAGTCTCACAAATGAAGTATAATGACTAAGGTTGGAATTCAGCTATGTGAAATCGAAAGCAACCTTGCCAGTATTTTACATAGACTACGGCTATGTAAAATTGCAAGCTCTGAAAGGGGTTCATTGAAATCCATGAATCTCAGTTCACAAAAGGTCCCTTTTACATCGGTACCCTACCTCCATAAGATACAGCTTAATCACTGTAACCGCGGTGGCCTGAAAGGGCTCTGTTTTTAATTCACCAAAGTTCTCGCTTTTTCCACCCGAGGCGCTAGGTTTCTCCTCTGGGGCACTGCCTCAGCTTGCTGGTTCTACCCAGCAGGTACCACCCTTTCTTAAATATGTTTGAGCCAAGACTCCACATGCTTTACAGTCAGTTGAAGTTTTGGTGTACTTGGCTGTTCTTTTTTGTTACTGGGATTCCTGGAAGTGGCTGCGAGTGGCTTATGGCAGCTTATGGCCTTCTCCCACACAGATCACCCCTGCAGCCCCTGCTACCAAAACCCTGCCAGTTATGCACAATACACAGACACGCTACTCAAATCCTTCATTACTACTACTAGGAGACCCATGATGAGAAAAAGAAAAAGACAAAAAGAGGAAAGGAAAACATAGGTGTCGTAGAGAAAGCTGCCTGAAATCACAAGTTTTGCTTAATCTGCCTTATGACAGACAAAATCTCAAGGGTAGGGACTCTATCTATATGGAATTCCAAAACTACTGTTGGGACCAAATAGATTCTTATATTGGAATATATAGTAAGCAAAACAGTGGCTGTTGAATTCAGGTAGACTTTTAGCAGCAAAGGACAATAATATACACATTGGTGGCTCTGCGTAGGAGTGGTTTGACACAACAAGCACGGGGCTGTAATGCAAATGCATGTGTGAATAGATGAGTATAAGTATGACAGTTGAGGCCAATAGGCACAATGTGTTTTCTGAGGTTAATGCCTCCTTTTTATGAGAACTGCTGTCTGCAGTGCATACGGAATTCTTTACTCACACCCTTATCTGAATGACATATTGCTTCATTTCCTTCACTGCAATGTCAAGTTTGTTAAAAAGGTGCAAGTATGAGTCCTGGATCTCCCGATCTTCCTGTTTCAGCAGAAAACTGAGTCCCCTTTCTTCCTGAATTGTTCCTCCATTCTGCTGGCCAAAGCTACCATTAAGGTCTCCATCTTCTGGGGTCAGACATCTCCAGGATGGTGCAGCCATAGTGGTGATACAATGTTGAGTATATGAGACTGGATTTATGGTACCTACTAAATATTGAAGGGTCTGGTTAGTATGGCTCTCATCACTTTCCCCCTACTCCATCCCAATAACGATAGTTTAGCATAGGTGGAACTTTAACAGGAAAAAATAAAATTCCATAGAATTATTTTATATAATTACATTCTATGATAAAAACTTTCTTAAAAAAAAAAAAAAACCCAAAACAAAACAAAACCCAGAGAAGGTGTTTTTTTTTTTTTTTTTCCCCTGGTATGCCAAGTAGATGCTTTGAATTTACTGCAGTCCAGAAACAGGTTAAATTATGGAAGTAAAGACAGCAAATGACCACACATATACTCATATAGACGACATGGGAAGTATCTAAAAGCATTTGTTGGAATGTTAATGAATTCAGGTTCTCAGGTCTTTGTTATTATTCCAGCTTTACAAACATTTACACACACACATTTGAAAAATGCTAACGTTTTGGTATGGTACTTTGCTAACCGCCTTAGCTCGCATTAAAAATACTACGGAGTTCTAGTATCTTCAGGTGAGCAGGGCTTCTTTATTGACCTCATTTTGCATAGTCAATGCCATTCTTCAGAAGATTGGTCAGTCTACATTTCCCTCTGTCCCTTCCAAACATTCCTGCACTCTGACCTTCACAAGACAATGGATCAGAAGCATATTAGGTGAGATCAGGATGAAGATATGTTGGAACTCAAATAATCAGATTGTAGGACAAATGCTATGTAGCAGCTATGTATCAGAAAATAGATCCCCTTGACAAGAGTAGAGACTTTCAGCTCCAATGCATGGAATTTATTTAGTAATGACAAAAGAAAACAGCACTACAATCTGATTGACTCTTGTTTTCCTCCTGAATGTAGCCTCTGTTCACAGTACTAGCACTACTGTCAGCCTCCGTTTGCTTTTCTTTTAGTCAGTAAGTCGCTTCTACTAATTGCAAACAATACTCCAGGACACTTATCATGAGATGACCACGCTGCTTAGCTAGTAAAAACGTTTGACCTGAAGCCTCTCTATGCTTAAAGGCATTACTATTTTACAACACAAGGAGGCTGCCATTTTACTATAAAATTTTAAGGGGGGAAAAAAAGAGTACTGGCAACACTGTGTTTCTTTGGAACTTATTATGTCCTTGCTAAGCAGTGGAAAGACACAACTTTTTATGCAGATAAAATCAGTATGATTTGAAAGTTAATTATCACCTTGTTCTGGATCAAGACCAATGATAGAGGGTTTCCGTCCAATGCGAATGCTGAACGACCTCCCTGCTGAGGTAGTGTTTTTGGGGTATGATACCTCCATGAGGTTAACATGGCAGTTGGTGGGGCAGAAGTCCATGCTGTTGAGGGAATGTGGTTCCATGATGGCTTGTTTGAAGGCTGGGCTCACCTTTGTTTTCAATTCATCTGCAAACTGGGAGAAATAAAGCAAGCATGTGCTACTTCCCTTGCAAAAAATTATGATGCAATACAGGCAATCCTTTTCTCTCCTGCCTCCTGTTCCAGAATCATATGATATCTGCTGCAGCTGGAATAACGCATTAAAAAAAAAAAAAAAAAAGCCCATACGACAACAAATGAAAGCTATTAGCTATACCTTCCAGGACTTCCTTTTCAAACAGCTCAGGTAACTGCGCAAAAAACCACACATAGTGTGTTTGCACTACGATACACTCTACTTATGTTCATGTTAAATCAGACGTTGATCATTCTGTTGTCATATTTATTCACCAATATGGCGGAAATGAATTTGCAGTAATACATTTTAAGCCACAGCTCTTACAAGCTGAAAGGAGTGATTTACAAATAAGGTCCTTTTTCCTCAAAACTTGCAATTTCAGTAACTTGCAGAGCTGTTTTCGTGCCTCTTGGACACCTACCTCTAAAGCAGTTTGGATTCATTAATAAAGAATACTAAGACCCAGTTATCACAATGAAGTATTTGCTTGAGACTTCAGCGATAACTAGTAGTGTTGTACCTCTTGGTAGTTCGTAAGCCTTCTGCTAATGCTTTCCAACTTAGTGTCACAGATTTGCCGGAATTCATACTGGGGCATGGTGGCCACAGCACTGCTTAGGGATATAAGTCTTTTGCAATTCCTTACAAAGTGATAGTCCTCTGCAGCAAAGGCCTCTAAAATCTAAACAAAAAGAGAGGATGTCAATGTTATGAGACTTGACAGTGAGGGAAAATAGAGTTTTCTTCCACTGAGTAAGTGGTAAAGCCCCCATGTTGTCATGGCTGCATAAAGCTGCCTTCAGAACAAGTTTCCTTCATTATTGCCTGCGAATCACTATCAAATCCAATCCCCAGAGTCATAAAACATTTCTCACAAATTTTTAGAATAACTGAACTGGATCAAAATATCCACTGTGCGCTGTCAAAGTTACCCGCTCAGGCATATTTTCATGGGACGTAACAATAATGTTACTGGGATGTGACAGAAACATTTACTATCAGCTCATTATTGTAATAGATGACTAAAACACTAAGTGCACTGCTGCTTTCCAGTAGCAGCAGTTCTACTTGCTTCCTTTAGTGACCCGTCCAGCCTATCAGATGGCAAAAAGCTGCTTGATTTTCTTCCAAGGTAAAGCAAATTCTTGCCTGAAAAGATTAATCTTAAGTATCAGCAAAGATTATGTTCCCAGGCAGATAAAAGCGAAAATTCCAGAGCTGAAGGCTCCCCTCCCTCTACCTCTACAGCTGAAATCATGGAAGCATTTGCTCACTTGCTCATACCAAATGACCTATTCCAACTTGTTGCATTCTAATGAAGAAAACTCCAAGCAGGGTTGAGAAGACCGTGTGCTACTTCATCCGAAGAGCCGAGCCAAGCCACCAGAGAAATGCCTGTATTATTGACTACCCTGTTCTGTTTAGGAATGAAGCTGGCCATCTATGTTTTCTGGTACCTTTGCAGTGAGATTGAAGCAACCTTTTGGTTCCACAATTTTCTCCAGGACAAAGGATTTGATTCCTGCGCTGCTGACATATTCGTATACCACCCCGTGCTCCAGGTGGGTGTTATCCACAGTCAGGCTAATGAGAGGTGTTTCTTCACCGGTGATCAGTGGAGAGCTGACAGTCTGTGGTGTCTGGGCTGAAACCAAAATAACTCATTAGAGGTGTTTGGCAGCACACACGAATAAAGGCATGCATAGGGAAAAGAAACCCGTTGAGAGGTATTATTAAATGCAAAGACACAAAGACACAACCTGTGCCTCAAGGAGTCTCTGAACCACATGCTGCTAGAGGCTGGGAGAATATTCTGACGAAGACATTTGCTGCTGGCCACTACTGAAGACACTGCTAGAGGTTTAGACAATCCACATGCTCCAACCCACATTCTGATGTTCTTCCTATGTGCACGCACACATCTGTGCGCAGGACACTGCTTTTAGTTCTGTTCAGCAGTCGGACACACAGACCCCAGCAGAAGCTTTCAAAGTGAAGTACGTTTTTATTGTTATTGGTCTTTGCCAACCTTCATGATTCTATGATTCTACGTTAACCTCAGAGTTCTGTTTGAAATGACCCTCTGGAAGACTGCCCTTTTTCTGTCCAATTTTGGGAAATGCTCCAGATGCATTTTCTGCGTAGCTGTAAGACTGAGATGGCAGGGCAGGGGTGGGGTGAGGAGATACCATTTTTTTTTTTTTTCTTTTTTTCCACACACAGCAATGCTCTTGTCACCAGAGAACAAATTCAAGTTGTAGTCAGACTGAGAGCTGCCAGAGGACTGCTCACGTTCCCCTACCAGGGCACTGGTCCAGCTGTTCCACTGTGGAGCTGCACTGTTTGATCATCAGACTACCAGGCTCACCAGACCTTAGATGGGACCCGCACAGATGTACGCCTATTCCTGGAGAAGACGCCAATGGCATTCGGAGAGTCCAGGCTCAGTCCTTTGGACTGAATCTGGCTTCAGTGCTCTCCTCTAACATCTACTTTCCCAAACAAACTCTCAACAGGAAGGTAAAGCAGTGTTTTCTATGAGTTACACTTTTCTTAGTTGGAGGAAATACACCCACAGCTTGTGCTGACGTAGCGATAACATGCTCTGAAAACTTGCTCCAGATCAAAGTAATTTAAAATCTTAATCTTTAATATTAAATCACATAAAACATAGATTATTCTAGGTGGAGTCACTTGCAGACCTTCCCTCTCCAGCTGCTACTGCCCATAAATTCCTAGTTTGCAGGGGCTACCAAATGATTCTAAAAATGCTGAGTCTTTTCATTCCAGAAACTGTCTCTCATAAAGATCAGAGAGTCACAGGGGTATGATTTCTGTGTGTATCTCAATTTTTTCTTCTCCTGAAAAAACTGCAGCATAAGAGTACTTCCTCTGGCAGACCTCACCTATTATAAAGCTTTACTAAGGCAAGAGGTATTCTACAACAATAATTACACCTTATATTTCTACTGCAGTCTTCCTTCCTGAAGCCCCTGAATCTTCCCGAGGTTTCCATCCCCCATGAGAATCTTTACCTGATTCCAGTTGTCTATTTTGAAAGGGATCCAATTCTGCGCCTCCTTCCAGTGAAGAGTCGTCTTTGCTGGAGCCAGGATGACTGCCATTCAGATATGCAGCGGATGCTGCTTGCTGAACTCTGTCCTCCTCAGCATCTTCATGTGTTCTGTACACCCACTGGTACAAACCCTTTCAAGAGATATAGGCTTCAGCTATGACCTCAGTAAAAATGCCCAATCTCTATGTGTTTGGACTACAAAGGTGAATCTAGCTATCAGTTTTATGTCTTCTAAGTTGGCTGAAATACCAACATTCCCCCAGCTTTCCTCTGAACTCAGAGAACCTAAAATCTAGATCAGTATCTGGGTGAACTTCTAGTTTTAGCAATAGTTAATAATAATATTTAGTACTGTGTGCAGTGAATGAATTGGCATACATATTGTTTGTAGATGTTTTGCAACTATAGGCAACTGTAATCAGCTCCCACAATTATACTAGGACCTTGGCATGGGAGTAAATAAGTCGAAAGAGACACGTATAAGTTGTTTTTTCTGAGTATTTAGTGAGCAAAAAAGCACAGAAGAAGGGGAGCACAGAAGGAGGGCAGGAATTAATGTACTTCCTTTGAGGTTTTGTATTCATACCAGTGCTTCCTGCTGTCTGGTCCTGTAGGCTGTAAAGTGCTCCAGAACTTCCATATAATTTCCATGTGTTGCGTTATTCCCATTAACTTTCAAAATACACTGCCCCGGATGAAGGCCGACAGCTGCAGCCTCAGAACCTGAAAAAATCAACAGGAGAGGAGTTAGACAGTGAAGCCATCTGGCTGTGGAAGAGGAAACTGGAAAGTTTGCAAAGGGTTTCTGGTAAAGAAGAGTAAGAAGAAAAAGCTAGTTGAAAGCTGTCATGCTTTTGCTACTAAGCATTCTGAGACCTTTGTTGTATAAGGAAAACATCACGCACCTATATCCTTCATATTTTCAGTAGTGCTGGGAAAAACTGAGACCTCCTAGACCTAAATGTGTTCAGGCTAGGAACTGGAATTCTGGTCGGAAATCATTTGGGATTCTTATATGGGTCTTCTAGCCTTCCGATTACATTAGCAGAGGTCTTGTGTAAATGTAAACAGTTATATCTGTTTCAGCTTGTCGCAGTTGAAAGATACAGAACACTTGCCTGTTATGCAATTTGTCACGGTCTAAGAAAAACACTATGATGTACTTAAAACTAGAGTAAGTCTAGAGTGCAATAACCATCTTCAACGGTTGTATTTCAGATTCATGCGAACAAGAGCCAGACCCAAATCCAGCTCCTAGAAATCTATAGTTAGGGTGATTAACTTTTTTAAATTGATCAATTTATTATTTGTCAACGTATTGACAAATTCATACAGTTTTATTCCAAATGCAATTCGTCTTTTGCTAGCAAAATCCTGAAAAAAAAGAGTCTTTCCAGCTGGCGCTTCCAGTTTGCACTCTTCAGACTGTTTAAAAGTGGTTACAGGTGCTGTTATGAGAGAGTGTAATAAATGTGTCTCCCCAAGACCATTGTTTGTTGCATTTGGGTGCTGCCCGTTGTCTGTATACTAACTGCACATATTTGGACATATGTATTTGTTCTGAAGGAAGGAAGTGGTACATGTCTGAAAGGTCATATTTTCTGCATCTGCTGAAAATAAAGGTTAGAGATGTGCTTTATTTGCAGCTCAGTTAACATTTCAGTTACAGAAGTAGCAAATATCTCTGTCAAACTGTGTTTTCTCTTTTTAAAAAGAAGACCAAGGAAAGCAGTTGGCCTCTATCTTATATGGGTAATTTATAGCAGTATAAGCCAATGTAAAGGCAGAAGCAGTCTTCAAGTCTTACATCATGCTTTGTGATGTCCATTAAGAAACATGATCTGTCTACCAACCTGCGGATCCCACAGCACATTCACAACTGCAGCGATCCAATCTGCGGCTGACCACAGGCAAAAATATTGAGGAAGCAACAGACAGCATTATACACCAAGTTTTTCTTAGTCACCTTGTTTTTTTATTTTTATTCCTTGTGGCTGTAGAGCTGTATCTTAGTAGTCTTAGAAGAAACAGGGTTAGGATCACTATGCAAGCACATTTCTAGCTTCCAAGAGCTCAAGTGACAATGCTTTCTCACGAGTCTTTCCACAGTACTGTGGACTGCAGTATCCCCAAGTTTCTTCTACTGTAGTATTAAGTTCTTCTTTGATTTGTGTTGATGGGATTAGTGACCCAACACTCAGTTCATAATAATGATACCATTTTCTTAGACTGTATTTATATTATAAGAACTTTGAGGCAGGAACTATCTCATTGTTCTACGGTTTTATACACGAGTGCGATCCTTCTCTATGACAGGGGTTCCTAGTCATTATGGTTATTAAAATAAGTTGTTAGAACTTGTTTAGGACAAGTTTGACAATGAAACCTGGATCTTTCTTGATTGATATATATAAACACACACACTTTATATACACGTATATAAATATTTGGCTGTACTCCAAGCTTAATTATACCACAGCCTTTCTGCTTACCTCTTCCTACTGCATGAACATATGGTGGTGCTGCTCCCCGTATCTGAAAGCAAAGTGCTTCAGGACGATCTGGGATTTTAATAATCCTGCAGGTCAATCAAGGAGAAGAGAAAGCATCATTTTATGTTAGGCTGCCAGAGCTCTGGGCAGTTCTAACAGCATCTTTCCCTGACATTCACAGCTCTGTTTTGGATTAAAGAAAGCATCTGTACAGTTTATAAATACATTACAAATAGACCTGAAGAAATCGTCCACTCCACCTTCATTCCCCAAGGCAGATGAGAGATTCTCTTTGTTAGTTAAAATTCATCATTTCCAAATTTATTACATCTTTAAGTGCAGAATACTGGACAGAAACTTTCTGTGTTATTTATCTTCCCTTTCATTTCTAGGTAAACCTCAGTGCAGCTCTGCTGACTTATACCAGTTAAAGATATTTTCCATTAACAAAAAAAAAAAAAAAAAAAA
>WEKW01011262.1:5953-24187 GCA_013389905.1 Sula dactylatra
TGAGCCAGCAGTGTGCCCAGGTGGCCAAGAAGGCCAACAGCATCCTGGCTTGTATCAGGAATAGTGTGGCCAGCAGGACTAGGGAAGTGATCATTAGTACTCACCCGTACTCAGTACCTCGAATACTGTGTTTGGTTTTGGGTCCCTCCCTACAAGAAAGACATTCAGCTGTTGGAGCGTGTCCAGAGAAGGGCAACGAAGCTGATGAAGGGTCTGGAGAACAAGTCTTATGAGGAGCAACTGAGGGAACTGGGGTTGTTTAGCCTGGAGAAGAGGAGGCTGAGGGGAGACCTTATTGCTCTCCACACCTACCTGAAAGGAGTCTGTAGTGAGGTGGGTGTTGGTCTCTTCTCCCAAGTAGCAAGTGATTGGACAAGAGGAAATGGCCTCAAATTGCACCAGGGGAGGTTTAGATGGGATATTAGGAAAAATTTCTTCAGCAAAAGCGTTGTCAGGGATTGGAACAAGCTGCCCAGGGAAGTGGTTGAATCACCATCCCTGGAGGTATTTAAAAGACCTGTAGACGTGGCACTTAGGGACATGGTTTAGAGGTGGACTTGGCAGTGCTAGGTTAACTAAATGCTCAGTGATTTTATGATTCTATTCCTTCATGTGTTTAGAGAAACAATCTGAGTGTGGCCAACATGGAGTTGCAGGGAATGTGCCTTTTTCTTTTCTCCTTTGTATTGGCAGAGTAAGTGATACGAATGAAGTTTTTCTGCTAATGCAATGGCAACTTCAAGAGCTTTAAACCCTGATCTTATGTTTTCTAAGACATGTTCATCTTCTATATTGACTGCTTCCTTATGTTGTGAGGATAAGTTTCTAACTAATGTTCAGACATATTGCTCTGAGCTTGTTTGAAAAGGCACTGTGGCTATGGGGAATCTCCAGAGACAATGGACCAAGAGAAAATAATGCCTCCCTCTCCACTCAGCCTTTATGCATGTAGGAACAATTTTTAATATTATAAGTTAATACATATGGGGAAATGGATCCTCTCAGTAACAGAGTGTCGGCAGCATTTGAGAGTGAAAGATGCAGAGAAGCAAGGCTAGCAGTCCTAAGGGCTGGGCTGGCCCAGGCAAAACAGCAAATCTCCAGTGTGGCATCACCCACACATCTTTACTGGACAATCAGCTGTCCCTAATGTTTTGCTACACTTGCCAGCCCCATCAGTAGGGTTGGCCTTGCAAAAAAGTTAAATGCATTAGAATACCTCAGTGACACTCTATCCCACAACTAGCAGTTCCTTCACAGCTCAGAGCCCTGCTTGTCAGATGTTGAAGGAGTGACTCCTTTTACTTACATTTTTTTCCTTGGTGACTTTATTAGATTTTGATCTAGACCTGAAGTTCAAACTCGTGTTGGTGTATTTTCCTAAAACATCTGACTGAGGACCAAATTCTGCTCCAATTACTCTTATATAATATGATTCAGAAGTGTTACATGGGAATGGATTAATTTAATTCCATGTGGGAACTTTAGTTTAAGGCCTCATTATGAACTTTGGAGTCCACATAGGAAGCCATCAAGGCTATAAAATAATGTTTTTTATCTTCCTCTGAAAGCTACTTGAGTGGAGATGTGAAACTTGATTCTGCCATTATTTTCCTAGATTTGTTTCTAAGCTTGTTTTTCATGGAAACAAAATTGTTTTTCAAGGAGCAAACACTATTCAGAGAGGCAGACTTCTGTTTCCTGTGGACAACTTTTCACAGTTATATATAACTCCAGAGGCATTGAGACCACTGATTCAAGCTTCTCAGTTGTTTTTATTAACAAAGTTTTACAGAACATGCAGCTATGAAGACAGACTGAAAAACTTGCATATACTGTCCTATACAAAAACCACTCCTTGCATGTAGCCACTGACATCCCTTGCAGTATTACAAAGCATTTTGTAAACATAAGCTAATTACATCACCCCAGGATGGGTCCTTCAATTGCAAATTCACAAACAAGGAAACCAAGACCCAGAAGGTTTAAGTAACTCGGTTAACTGGAAGTTTGTGGTTAAGACATAGACTCTAGAAACCTTTACCAAGTTCCTCATGCTCTAATTACTGGGCTGCACTTCTGCAGGGATTTTCCCCTGAAGCACTGCTACTTTACAACCACTCTCCTGGCTATCTGCTGCAGGCCATCCGGTCCCTGTCTGAGTTTGGTTAATTTTATTGGCTGTGGAAGCATCAGCAGGGGCAGTTCATCTCTTTGTTCTGCATGTACAAGCAGGATGGTCTCTTTTAGGAAACTGTCACACATCACTTGCTAGTTGCATGTGTACCACCACAAATATCAGCACTTCCGTCCAGGAAATTTTGAGGTGAGCCACTTAACAAGCTGCTTTCTCTAAAAAGCTGGAATGCAAAACACTCCAAGGCCTGAACTGCCACTTAGAGATGAGCTGTTTCCAAATGCTTTTTATAAACCACAGGGTAAGAGCAATTAGCACAGTTCAGCTGATGTGCAAGGTCATGCCTAGCTTGTTTCAGTATCCCTCAAGTCCCGGTACAGCATGCACTAGGCCATTTTGAAAATTTGGGCTTTTGTCTGAAGACAGGTCAGCCTCCATCTGCTTCCCCTTCAAATCTCCCCCAAAGTACAGACATCTGGACTTTTTCAAAGGCATGGAAGGCAATTTGGCATGCAGCTCCAAATGTTTCTCAAAATCTTCCCCACAAACCCTTAGAAATACAGACCCTTGTCCTCATGCTGTTCTCCATGTGCTGGAATAAGTGGAATTACACCACTGTAAGACAGAAGTGAGGGAAGGAAATGGCCCTGTGAGAGGCCCTTCTGGATAGAAATGGTGAAAATGAAGCCGTTAATCAATCATACTGCATGGTGATGAGACTCCGCTGCCAGGCTAATAAATACTCTGATCCAGCATGGTATGGATGTGCAACCAGATGTGTTCTTGTCTGCAGAGGCAACAGAGGGATTTCAAGGTCTGCAGTGGGTCTGCTGGAGATAGAGGAGTTATTAACAGTGTTAGCAGTTTGAATAGTTAAATTGATGAGGGGCTCACAGAAAATGTCAGTAAATTAGAAATCATTAGAGACATTTTGAAAAACATTAAAGTTGAGAATATTGTTAAAGGACATGTTTATTACAAAGATGACTGAACCCTGTTAAAAATGAAAAGGCATTTTGTGATATCACTTGACTGAAAAAACAAGGGTATGCATATGTCTATATGTACACACACACATTCACACACACTGGCAAGATTTTAAAAGAGCAAAGTTCCAGACAAACAAAATGAGAGCAAGAATTTGAACAGGATAGGGAGTTGAAACAGAAGCTTTTAATTGCTTCCTGATTGCTTGGGTCAAGTGTTGAATATTATAAAAGGTAAAGTGGAACAACATGATTTTCTGTTTGATTCTCCCTCCTGCTGTTCTGTGAATAGAAGTGGTGAAGCAGTGAGGAGGGGCGTAGGGGATACAGCGGTCTGGAGCAAGAAGACAAAGAAAAGGCTTCTCAAGACTTTCTACTTCTGTGCATGAGAAGTTTGAAATATTGTAAAACTAATTATTTTAGGAGAAATGCACTACTGTAGTCTCTGAATGTCATAAATACTTTTTTTTAACATAATCAGCAGAATTCATCCATTTCTATAATGTTTTCTAATGTCTTGATTAGCACAAATTTAATTTGGTGCTTATCAGTCCAAAGGAAGGGGAGCATGAAATTAATTTAGGGCCAAATCTTTGTGTCCTTCCTTCACCAACTTCCTTTTGACATAAACAATCATTTTGTTGAATAAGGAATGAGTTTAAAATATATGAGGACTTTATGATTTCACCTATTATGGAGTATTTCCATGTTATCCAACATGGCATTCTTCTTTTGTGCATTTTATTCATCCCGCCCCTAAACCTTTTGAATACTCCCTTAAATACAGCAGGTCCAGTCTGGCTCTGGCGTAACTGTCTGGCTTTCCAACTTCCTTTCAAATAGAAAATCAGAATTTTGGACTTCCATTCTAGTAATACCAGTGGATGAATTGATGTTAAATGTAGATATTTCTTTTCCAGTTTTATGACAAGCCACAGTGGTCCAAGGATTACCTTATTTTGGTTGTGAAGGCTGAACCTTTTTATCCTCCTCAAATTGTAATATTCCCACACTGTTGTCTACAGGAGTTTGTCTTTCTCTCCTGCATCAATATACAACATAGGCAGGGAGGCTGCACTTCTGAAACAGCCACATGGAGTCTTCAAGAGGCAGCCTGAAGCCACATGAGGAGTCATCAGCAGGGTTTTTCAGTGATTATCACTCTCCTTCGTCTCCCTTGGGTTTTGTGCAGCTGGTGGAATGCTGCTTTAGTGAACGTTAACTGTGATGAACGAATCCTGTACAGGTTAAAATAAGTTGGGACATAACCTCATGTCCTCCTAACAAGGTTTTCCCTTCGTAGAAATTAATTGCAGATTTCTGAAGCTCCCTCTCTCTTCCCCCACCCTTTTTGCTTCTCAGTGAAGTGTGTTTTAAAGGGACATTGTTCAAAGGTATTTTAATAGAGGTGAGTCACTCTATACGCAGAGCTGCTGCATGTCCCAGACTTATTATAAACAATAAGGACTTTGCACACTGAAAATGAGGCTAACAAGCTCAAACTTTACAATGCAAAACTTACCACAATCTTTCTTGCCCCTATGGCCTTCTCTCCCCCTGTTTTCCCTACAAGATGCTCCCATTCAAAAGACATTCAAAAAGGACAGGTTTTTGAGGCCACTTGGAATTGCCTTTCTTGATACACCTGATATCCCTACAGAAATCTAATTTGCAGCATGGAGCTTTGTAATTTCATGCTAGAACAGCATAAAATGGAAGAATAACTCATCCAGAAGGTGGAGATTATGTAACAGTAGTGAAGGATAATCAGCAGAGACAGTGAAGACCCTCTGGAAAGTCATGTTGCTGGTTCTGCAGTGCCATACACCCGCTAATTGGTTTCAAACAACAGGACATACATTACCAACAAGCAGAAGAAAAGACTTGGTATTAATACAGCTTACCTAAATTCACTCAGACAAAAAGGTATATTGCAGCTGAATAAAATCCTCATGTATTGCCCAGGCTCCATCTCGTAAATGCCTGCTTTTTCTTCTCCTTTTCTTTTTTCCATAGTATTATAGACTGTGACAAAAACAGTGCTTTGGTGTCACTGGTGTACTTCAGCCATTGAGAATGAAGAATAAGACATTTGACATAGGGATGTGCAGAGCCTGGTGCAAGTCATGTCAAACAGAAGCAGCACAGTTGGGTGCTGGGAGAGGCACAACACACCACATCGAGGACTGGGCGTGAAAGTGTGCCGAGTTAATGGAAGCTGTGGGCTCTGCCCCAGAAAGGACACTCATTAGCAAAGCAAAAGAACTGCTGATAGACACACTGAAGAAACTTCGAAGGTTGATGAGCTGGACTGGGAAACCTCATTAATTATTCCAAAACATGGATGCTTTAAAGGTGCCATAGATCTCCATTGGAGAATAGAGTAGACAGCCCTATACAGCCCACTTTGCTTGTCCTGTTATTGGAGTATGTGAGAATGGGACTAGTATGAGAATGGCAATGACCCTCAGTGGTCTATACTGGTAAACCATGCACTTCATGGTTTAGGAGGCATGGGTGTTGGGTTGATGGTTTTCCATAGAATCATAGAATCATTAAGGTTGGAAAAGACCTCTAGGATCATCAGGACCAACCATCAACCCAACACCATCATGTCCCCTAAACCATGCCCTGAAGTGCCATGTCTACGCGTTTTTTGAACTCCTTCAGGGATGGTGACTCCACCACCTCTATGGGCAGCCTATTCCAGTGCCTGACTGCTCTTTCAGTGAAGAACTCTTTCCTAATATCCAGTCTAAACCTCCCATGTCGCAGCTAGAGGCCATTTGCTTGTGTCCTATCGCTAGTAACTTGGGAGAAGAGACCAACACCCACCTCACTACAGACTCCTTTCAGGTTGTTGTGGAGAGCAATAATGTCTCCCCTCAGCCTCCTCTTCTCCAGGCTAAAGAACCCCAGTTCCCTCAACCTTTCCTCATAAGACCTGCTCTCCAGACCCTTCACCAGCTTCATTGCCCTTCTCTGGACACGCTCCAGCACCTCAGTGTCCTTGTTGCAGTGAGGGGCCCAAAGCTGATAGAGTTAAATTTCTTCACAGTAGCTAGTATGGTGCTACATTTTGGATTTGTGATTAAAACAGTATTGATAACACAGGGATGTTTTAGTTACTGCTGAGCAGGGCTTACACAGAGTCAAGACCTTTTTTGCCTCTCACCCCACCCCACCAGTGAGTGGGCTGGGGGTGCACAAGAAGCTGAGAGGGGACACAGCTGGGACGGGTAACCCCAACTGACCAAAGGGATATCGCATACCATATGATGTTGTGCTCAGCAATAAAACTGGGGAGGATGAAGGTTGGCATGGGCTGCCATTGCTCAGGGACTGGCTAGGCATTGGTCGGTTGGTGGTGAGCAACTGCTTTCTTTTGCATCACTTGTTTTTCTTGGGTTTGTTTTGCTCTGGTGTCCCCTCCCCCCCTTTTTTTTTAATTATTAAACTCTCTATATCTCAATGCACAAGTTTTCTCACTTTTACCCTTCTGATTCTACCCCTAATCCTGCTGGGAGGTAGTGAAAGAGCAGCTGTGTGGTGCTGAGCTGCCTACCAGGGTTAAACTACAACACCCCTTCTGTGCATTAACACACGAGTTCATGGGGTTTTTTTAGAAATCAAGCAAACTTTAGGTTCTGAGCATAGGGGTTTTTTTTAATTAGGTTGTTAATTGTGAATATTTCTACAGTAGATAGTTGCACGTAGTAAAAATCCAACAGAGAACCCACTGCCTCAGGCAAAGGAGACAAAAATCTTGCAGTTTGTGCTAATCTGCCTGAAAGAGGGCAATGTGCAGTACTTGATCCTGGAATCCGCTTCCCTACTAGGCTGCCAGGTTCTAAGTTTTTTCATCTATGAGTCACATTGCAGAGTATATCTTTTCCCCAGATTTTGAGGAAGAGCATGGAGGAATTTGAAGATGTGGAGGGGTTTAGTATGTTAGTTGAGGTTGATTAAGAAGGGCTTTCATTAGTGGACATTAATTCAAACAGTGCATATTTACATTTGGCTAAAACCTTGTTTGTGCATCTAGAGACAACAGGCAAAGGAACTTTTTAAATACAAATAAAAAAAAATACATGTCATTTTGTAGAGACCAACGTGGCAGCTGGCCAACTGGTAATCATGCTAGGCCTTCAGAATTCTCGCTGACATTTATGCACAAAGCAGGTAGATGAAGCTTGCCAGGCAGGAGCTAGCAAGCAAACAGTACACTGAACAAATATGATACAGGGAAAAAATCTTATATGGTGAAGTGAAAGCTGTGATTCCAGGACATCATTTTCACTGCAGCTTGTAGCAGTGGCAGTGGAGAAAAATTCCAGAGATGAAAAGGCTAGAACAACCCATTAATCTCCTTCGTGCCTGTTCTGTTTGACAAGTCACCCTTTGAAATCAGAAGACATAACAGTCTAGAAGAGGAAAGTTTGAGCATAAAGAGATAGGGCAATGCTCAGAGGTAAGGTGAAGTCAGAACAGAGAAGGTTTCTATTTAAGATGCTGAACTGTGACTCAGAGGAACTAAATTTTCTTCCTGCATCCTTCCTCCTTTTCCTCGGGCAAGTCACTTAATCTCTCCATATCTCAGTTCCCCAACTGAATAATGAGGCAGTAATACTCAATACTGTGTTTCTTTTCATATGTGAGAGCATTTGTTTGTTTGTTTGTTTTAAACTAGAATAATTTTACAGAACTGAGGGAGGGAATGATAAGATAAATAGTTGAAAGAGCAAAGTGGAGGGGGCAAAAGAGAAGTTGTAGCAAAGGCTGAGGGTAGGTATCTCTTACCCTGGATCAACGACATCAGTCAGAACAGTTTATGTACACATAAAAATGGTTTAGTCAGAAAAAATGCCTGGTACAATTAGGATCCAAACTAAATAGAGACCTTTAAGTACTAGTGTTGTTGGATAATACTAATAATGAGAGGTGGACTGCCTGTAAGGGGGTATTTGTGCCAAGGTAGTCTGAACTGTATTACCTGGCAATTCGTTGACAATTGCAGCTGTGCGAAGCCAGACCGATGTTACTTAATTCTTGTTGCCCAGTGCCACGGGGAAAGCCATGAGAAAAACAAATGTTCAGTGGGGTCAAAGTTAAAAAGGAAACATGGTCAGAAAGAAAGGGTTCCAGAAATATGTCTGTCATGGTTTGACCCCAGCCAACCACTAAGCCCCACCCAGCCGCTCGTTCACTCCCCCCTGGAGGGATGGGGGAGAGAATCAGAAGGGTAAAAGTGAGAAAACTCCTGGGTTGAGATAAAGACAGTTTAATAGGTAAAGCAAAAGCCATGCACGCAAGCAAAGCAAACCAAGGAATTCATTCACGGCTTCGCATCGGCAGGCAGGTGTTCAGCCATCTCCAGGAAAGCAGGGCTCCATCATGCGTAACGGTTACTTGGGAAGACAAACACCATCGCTCTGAATGTTCCCCCCTTCCTTCTTCCCCCAGCTTTATATGCTGAACATGACGTCATATGGTAGGAATATCCCTTGGGTCAGTTGGGGTCAGCTGTCCCAGCTGTGTCCCCTCCCAACTCCTTGTACACCCCCAGCCCACCCACTGGTGGGGTGGGGTGAGGAGCAGAAAAGGTCTTGATTCTGTGTAAGCCCTGCTCAGCAGTAACTAAAACATCCCTCTATTATCATCAGTTTCCAGCACAAATCCAAAGCACAGCCCCATACTGGCTGCTGTGAAGAAAATTAACTCTACCCCAGCCAAAAGCAGCATAATGTCCTCAGAAGAGCCGCAGAAGATAACTCTGCAATGGGGTAGATAGCTTTGTTGCCCTCATTTTTCAACAGATCTTCTCAACCAGTTTCAGCTGCTGTCTTGTATTCATAACACACATTAAATCTGAGGGTGGCTTACATAAAACTTCAGAGGCTTCTGTAGGAACCAATGGGAGCATTACAGCTTGCAAATGTATTTTCAGTAAAAAATTGTTACTTTACTTAACACAAAAATATGTAGTGAATTCTGCACAGAGAGGAAACAAATCTCTCTCTGTTTTTGATAAACTGTCTCAGTGGTATTTACAAGTCATACAAAAATAAGATTTTTCTGTTAAACCAGGGATAAAGAACCAGAATGAGGCAAAAAATCACATATGCAGCATTGTCCTTTCTACAATTTGCAGTCTTTATGAATGATGTATTGAAGGCTCAGATAATCCTATGATGTTTCTGTCTTTCCCATCTTTATTTTAGAAAAGAAAAAGAAAATTATGTGCTTGGTTATCACAAAAAAACCCCAAAGTCATATTTTTAATTCACACCTTTTTCATGTTCTGAATATAGCTGTAGGGCTGCATTCCTGCAGGGGAAATCTGTACAATTACAGTCAGGTGACAACACCTTTGCACTGAAGACACCATATGTGCCAGAAAGTGCTACACAATGCTATAAGCAGCAGAAGGGAAGCTGAGCTAGAAGTGACTGGAAACAGGTATGTGAGCATATGTGTTATACAGATATGTTATATCCGTGTGTTCTTTCACTTTCTTTACAGATTATTACAACTTCAGTTAAACCACACTTACAGCAGCATTTCATTGCTTTTAAACAGCAGTGTTCTTAATCTGAAAGCTTTACATACAAAGATGATGAAAACTAGCTTTTCTTACCTGCCTTATTTAATTTTGACTCTTTGATTGGATTAATTACTTTTTCTGGCATTCATTCTTTCCAAGTGCATTCCTGGAGACAACTTGAGGTGTACATGAGGTCTCATGAGGGTTCATATGCACACATACTTCTTCAGTTAGACTAACTAGAAGACCATTGTGTGTTAATAAGTTAGTGATCTACAGAACAAACCTGAGAAGGTGCCGCCTTGTTCTGTGCTGTACATTCAGCTCAGTATTCAGGCCTGTGGTGTGCTCCACATATCCTTTGGCCACAGGGGAAACCTAGCCTGCTAACTGTAAGGAAGGAGCCTTGTTGGCAGCTCCCGTGTGGCACCAGAGATTACCCCGTGTGGCACCAGGGATTACACCATCTGCATGTCCTGTATCTTAAAAAACACTTCCATTGTTCTAAGTCTTTCCCCAGTCTTTCAGAAGATAGAAAGGAATGAAGCACACTCTAAATCCAAGGTAGTAATTTCTTCCTGTAAATTACAGTATGTATATTACATATTGCAGTAAGTGCTGAAGTCCTCAACCAAAATGACATTTTGTGCTGAACACTCTATGCACGTTTACTGACACAGAGATCCTGCCCTTGAGCACGCAGAATTGTAACACAGAACAGGTATGTTAATATCACCTTGTTTGGGAGGACAGAGGCAGTGTAGCGAGATCAAATTACTTACTGAGATCATAGAGTCTATGGAAACTGAACTTAGATCTTCAGCAAGTCTAACAACATGAATATTGCTCTTGTGTTTAAAGCAATTAGCTTTAAGCACAAGAACAATACCTCACTAGAAGTATCCTCTGTAGGGAGAAATTAATTTTCTTCTTCAGTCAGATGCTTGTGTGACTGAACACTAAGGTGACACCTTATATGGTGACACCTAATGATCATTGAACAGAAGTAGGAGTCAGGAAATGCTTGAAATATTTAGCTACAGATATAGTCATCCAGTCCAGATGCTTGAGAACTCTGAAGCTACAGCTGACTCAGTATCTAATTGCTTTTCCTCAGCACTGTCTCTAGTACCCTAACAACTTCGAGGTTGTTGGAAAAAACCTGCTAAAAAGTTGCCAAATGTGCTGCATTTTCATAGGTGCTGCACTCCTGCAGTTCCTATTGTCCCCTGAGGCTGAGGTAAGGCAGCCCTGCAGAGAAGCAAAACTGCTGTCCCTCCCTGGACAGAGCTCCAGATCCTCTTTGTGCATTGGTGCTGACTTCAGAGGAGGCTTAGGATCTGACTGCAAAGAAACCAGAGCCAGTACATATAAGAGTTCTTTCACTGCAGGCACCAAATACATTTCTGTGCAACCTACCCTGTTGCCCATAACCTGTCACATTCAGCAAGAAAGGCTCTGGGGGAAAGATAGAAATAGTAAATCGGGCTACTGTATGATTTGAAAATAATCTTTTCCAAAGGGAATATAGGCTAGGGACTTTTAAGAAGATGGGACTTCAGAGCTGACAAGTGTATCTAGCATGTTAATGTGGTAATGAAATTAGTTCTGCACTGTTTGGAAAACAGCAAATTTCCTTGCAAGGTTTGTGATTAAACATCTAACAGAAAATAATGATTTCCTTGCAGGCACTTAGTCACCAAATACAAAGACACAGAGGGAGAGCCAACCAGAGAAAGAACCTGCTAAATATCATTATCAAAAGCTGCTATTATCATAGAGTCCTCTTAATGTTCACTGTTAATTATAAAAACTAATATCTATAAAATTGAAGTACTCAGTGGGAGAAAGTAAGACATTTAACTTGCAGAATTCCTTCTCCCTTCTCCCTTTTGCACACACAAAAAAAATAGTGCTTATTCTGTAAAAAACAGCAATTGGAGAGAAGGGAGAGATAGCATATTGATTTGCATGAGTATCTCGTCATTGAGGAGGAGCAACAAATTAGCTAAAGTATAAAGAAGAAAAACTGTATTTTGCTGCATATAAGCAAAGATTTCTATAATGAACTTGAGTAAGCAGAAGAGTGATGTTTGCTTGCCTGGGGATGGAGCAGGAGAGAAAGAATTTCTGCCCATTACTATGAGTGTGGGGAATTGTACCTTACGTAAACCAGCAGGAAATGTTTGTTATGTTGAGTGGAGACTCACATTTGCACTGCTTGTGCCTACACAAAATATTAGATCAAATGGGAAATGTATGAACAAGTATTTTGAAGAAATCTGGAAAAAAATTGGGCTTGTTAGCATTACGCTAAAATAATACCCTTAACTTCTTGAAGGAAGTTGTTGCTTATTCCTGTGTCATTTCACTCTTATTTTTCATTGTTTCTCTCCTTATGTGTTTTAAGTTATATTTTGGTGAGGAGAAAGTTGGTGAGTGGACAAAAACAATTCCTTCACTTGTCTACATATTTTTTTCTTTTCTGAGAAAAAAGAAAAGAGGAAATCAAAGCGAAGGAAAGCAAAGCAAAGAAGAGAAAAGAAAAGACAAAAGAGCAAGCAAAAATGATTCAAATACATGGAAAATCATACAGCACATGAACAGGATTCCTACAATATCTACTCACAGACTGGCATGGTAGTAGGTACAAATATGGATATCACAATTGAGAATGCTGTGTGTCCTCCTTCTGTGAGACTAGAATGCCAAAATCTAAGTTGCATTAGTCTTTATTTTCAAATACTGACTTCTGAATGTTGTCTTTCTAAAAATGAGGCAGCAGGAAATTTTCCTATTTGAGAAACAACCTAGATAAAAAAGGATAATCTGATCCAATAAAAAAGATGTGAAGATTTCATTTGCTAGAATTCTCTCTAGAGAAGAGAGCAGCTTCTTTTTAAATAAACAAACATGTTGATTTATTCACAGTTACTGTGGGTAGGTATTTTTGCCAATCAAACATAGCAGGTATAGAACAACTGTAGAACAACTTCAGGAGTTGAGAGGATGCAACTCGATAAAAACAAACAGGTCACCACACTTAGACAAGAATAATGAACTGCAAAAATACAAGGTGAGGAAGGACAAGCTATGTAACAGCATGGCAGAAAAAGATTTGGATGTTAACATAGATCATAGGCTGAACAGGAGTAAACGATGTTATGCTGCTGTAAAAAAGGCAAACCGTACTGCAATTTATAGCCAGTGTTATCACCTACAAAACATTTAGTAATTCTTCAGCTCTCCTTAGAGTTGTCTGTGCCCCAGCTGGGATGCTGTGTCCAATTTTGAATACTTCAAGGAAGGTATGGTCCTACTGGGAAAAAAACAGAGGAAGACAGCAAAAATTATCAGGCTTCACAAAAGCATACTTCTATGGAAAGGCTGAAGGAATTGGGTTAAGTTTAGACTGACAATCATCTGAGCAGCTGAACTTCGGAGAAAAGAAAACTAAGAGGTAAAACAATAGCAGTTTTCAGATACATAAAATGTAATTTCAATGAGAGGAATAAGCTGTTTTCTGTGTCTGTTATGGACAGGACAGAGATATTTTTCTCTCATAACTGTTTACTCATCTCTTTTGAAGTGCTGCCTGGAAATTGACATGTTACCCAAATAACACTAAATACAGTCTTTGCACCACTACAATTTTCCTGGTGCATTAAAAATATGCTTAAGAAATACAATTTGGGAAAAGCATGGCAGAAGTGGAGAAAAGGGAAAAAATCTTCCTATGATTGTAGATTTCTCCCCTCCTCTGAAGCAGCTGCTGTCTGAAATTGTTTTCAGAGAACCTTCTCCTCACCTCTGTGCTGAATGAGCCTACAGAAAAACCTGGCATGAGCTTGATTTGAAATGAAATAACTCCCATTTTGGAGTGAACTCTGTGATGAAGATGTAGTTATAAAATAAATAATGAGTCCGCTCTAACTTTCAATTTTGTTCTTATTAAGTTGCTCAACCAGGTGTTAAAGCCAATAGAATTTGCTTTTCCTCTGTTGGAAAGCTATTTTGAGTGCAGCATGACTGAAGAACAGCCACCTATTAGCTGCTCAGCAGTGCTCTCAGCTTTTCTGCTAGAATCCCCCGCAATTGCTCGAACAACACTTTTGCCAATACTCATCTAGCTCAATCAGTAGCTGTAACGCTGGGGTATGAAATTATGCGGTGGTTGTGGTGGTGGTAAGTTGCCTGCTGTTTAACATCTCTGTTTCATGGCCTGGTGTTGGGAGGGATGCAATGCTTAGTTTGAGCTTCAGTTTGTATTTAATTCATGCTCTCTTCAGTCTATGCAACTGAATTCCCTTGTCATTTCAGCGCTGTATGCATCCTGGCTGAAATTCCTGGGTAATGTTGTGTGCTGTTAGAAAGTTGCCACGTTTCACACTGGAGCTCCCTTTCCTTCGTGATGAGGGATGTAATCCTTCTGCATCCCAACTGGACTGTGAGGATTAATTAAAGTCTGCAGTGCACTCTGAGTACCTTGCATGCTATTGAAGTGGAAATTATTGTTTGTTACAGCCAGTCTGAATGCCATCTGGGATTTCCATGTTATTGTTTCAGCTCTGTTGTACATCACCAAGCTTGAGCTGGTACCATGAACAAAAGATTAGCATTGCACTCTGTTGTGTGTTTGGTGCTGTGTCCAGTGCCTATATAAGGCCACATACATCCTGAGAAGCTGTGCTTGGCACACTGCAACTCCAAGGGCTTTTCTGTAGCTTGAAGCCTGCAACATCCCTTTCCTTCTTCTGCACTTCTATTCTGGTATGGGCTGGATCCACCGAGCAGTGGATCCCTTTGGCCTTCTCCACTGTCACCCTTGCCTGCTATTAACTTCAAGTCAGCTTTGGGAGACTGCGTAAGAAATCACGGTGGAATTGGGCTCTGCATTTTGCAAAAGATGGTTTTTCCCATGGAACAGGATTGTACCTTTGTGTGGCATCTGAAGTCCTATGGCAACATGGCAAAAAGGGCTCATCTTGCCTGAGACCCAAGCCAGTGATCTAAGTGATGCATAGCCATCCCACAGTATTCTTGTATGCTTGTAACACCTACAAAACTTCACTCAAAACCTGTTTTGCTAGTTGCTGTGAGATCCTTCTTCAGTCTGTGCAGGGCCAGATTAGTATCTGATACAAATAAATATCTAATTACAAATAAATATCTAATCTAAGCATCTAATACTAAACAAATCACAGCCGTGATTTGTTAAGTGGCTTTTATGCACCAGCTTTAGTTCAGCTAAGTGTGCATTTTAAAACACATTCCTGTGACCTCACTGCCTTTGTAAGCCACAATAAACAAATGGGGTTTAAATGACTGTGGGAACTCCCGCAGTATCATTACAGATACTCATTACTGACAGAAAAAATAGCACAAAATGTAACCACCCAACTCACTTGTGAGCTTTCCCTGGGAAAGAGACCAGCTAACAAACAGTTTGAAGTTCACTTCCTAACTGAAGGATTCCATTATGTATCTTACCTAAATAAACTGGGAGGCTTGACCTTCCTAAAAGGTCACTATCAGAGAGGTACAAATGTAGTCCTCTCACCACACTAGTTACTGCTGTTTACATTTTTGTAGATCTGACAGGTTTCAGTTTTAGATTTAGACCCCACTGCTGAGTGCTAAATAAATACCTACCAAAAGTTAGATGCTATCCCGCTGAGCTTCATGTTTCCTCACTCCCCCCATAGCATCAGACTCTCCTCAACCTTTGAAGTGTCCCTTCTGGTTTTTAGGTGAACATGCACAAAAATTAATTTGGCAAGAATTATGCTGTAACTGCTCTTCAGTGGGGACAGCATCACAGGCATTACTCTTCTTCTCCCCTCCTCCCCCCATGAAACATTAGTTTCTGTTTTTATGAAGAAATGCGTAGGTGGTATCTACACTACCAGATTCGGGAGCCAGCTTAGGGAACAATGCCTATTTGATAATTTTCAAGCAATCACACTACGTGGACGTATATTTGTTTGACTCCACACATCTCCGACCTGCTGTCTGATTTCAATCACTTTTTACCTAATGTCCTCAGAGATATTAAGCTCTACGAAATTTCATAAAAATAAACAACTGGTTACAGAAAATAAACTGTATTAGTGACCCCACCATGCAAAAGTTTCAGCAAAGGTAATAGTCATCTTTGCATTTGGCCTGGTATTGGGGAAGGAGCATGGAGAGCACAGAAACATGCATTGCCTCTTACCCAGCTGGTAGCTGGGAGCAAGGAGATGAGGTTATAAAAAATGTCAACAGAAAGCTCCAGGTGAAATTTCAGGGAATATGGGGCATATGACAAATCTGTAGGAAGCAAAGTTAAATAGTAAAATGTAGATGAAACAGAGCGTCAAAGCAAAAGAGAGGATGGAGAGGAAATGAAAAAGGGGTAGAAGTATTTAGGAAAGAACAGATGGGGCAATGGAAAAAAGGGGCAGATTTGGGAAGGGGAGATTCTGGGAGGGGCAGATGAAGGGAAGGGGAAGGGAAAAGGAAAGAAGGAACAGAGAAGAGACAGGAATCAAAATGAAAGACTGATACAGGAGAAACTGACATCTAAATTTTTATTACAATATAAATGCAATTTATTGTCATTATAGCTTCTTTAATTACCTTTCAACCTTTTTTTTAATGATGCCCATATGTTGCAAATAACAGGGTTTTATGACTTTTGTTCTCTCACCTTCCCATGGCTTACATTCCCACTTTAATTACGACACTGACATCAGATGCCTTGCCTAATGTTTTTGCACCAATGCTCCCTATTTGTGGTGATATCGCACTTGAGGAAACAAAATCACCTGTCTCTCCTGGTCGAAGGCTACTTGCTGTTCTTGTGGATGTCCACCAGATGGCAAAGCCGGTATTTTTGTAGAGTTTCCAGGCCACCTTCAGATGCTAATTTACCCTGGAGAGACTGGGGGCTTGTTTTACAACGGATCCTTTACTGCATAGATTAAAAACGGTGATTAAAAATAAGTGATTAGATTCTGTGTGGATTTCCTGGGAATAATAATAAAACAGGAAAATAAAAGATGCAGTTAGAAAATGGTGGTGCTGTCCAGAAGGCACAATGTTCACTCTAGGCACTGCATATATCTGTATGAGGAAAACACGTCTCAAGACTCTCTGAGTTAATATTACTACTTTTTTCTGCTGATATAAATTTTATAGAAACAATAATGTTTTCTCATGTCTAATCTCTTTGAAATTGTTGTGACTAGACCAGGTATAAGAATGAAATCCACAGTAAGTAAAACTGTAACTGCCCATGACTTACCTAAAATTAATTTCCTAGCTTGTGTGGTTATAGATGTAAGAATAGCAATGAGGCTTGTTAACACTCTTTTTCCCTCCAACCTGCCCTTATGATGTCAAGATTATAATTACAGAGCTAAGCACTTCCCTTACCTCTATGGGGTTTACTTACTGTTTTAACCATGTTGGCTCAAGAAACTTCTATTATTTAACCACTGAAACCCGGTTGCACATATATACAGTACAAAAAATTGAGAGTTTCCTGAAAGAGGCTACATCTGGATAGCATTTGTTATATACTAATAGAAGTGTATCAGTACACAAGCTTTGTACAGACAGGGCACATATCTGACATTGTAAGATGCTGAATGTTCTTGATCACTTAGCTTAATTTTACATCGCATTGTCCCTTCATATAGTGCACTATCTCTGCTGAAAGGCCTATACAAGAAGCAATGAAAAAAAACCCACCCCCAAGCTTCATTTAGACTTAACCCTTTCTCCCTGCAAAAAAAAAACCCTATGTCAAGAAACTGTTTAGAGACTTAAACTAAAAATAAAAAGGGGTGGGGGTGGTGTGAATTTACCCTTCTTTTTTAAGCAAAAAATCCATGTCTTTTCAGGTTTGGTTTCTTTTCTAGTGGCAGGAACAAGGGAAGGATGATTTTCTTCTTTGATGGTTTTGCACATTGACCTGAATTCTGCTTCCAGCAGAGGAAACGTTGATAGGGGTAAGAGGGAGCATTACAGCCCTTCTCTTCATCAGGCTGGTTGACTTACAGCTGGCATCAACTACATTCAATGTTCAATGGCTCCCAATCAATTATAGCCTGTAGTACTCATTTCTTCTGAGTATCGAGACACAAGTGAAAAGATGAGGCTGTTCCCACTCCAAGTAGATGTTAGGGTAGTGTGGAAAAAAAAAGCTAGTGCTATATTTGGAGCATTCCTAATTGCACTGTTCTATTTCCAGCTGCCAAAATCTGCGCTAGAATTTTAATTAAGAGCTAAATTCGTGCAGCAGATCCTAACAACAGGAAACAGTTATGTTATTTAAATAGGTTTTGAAATGATCAGATTTTATCTCCCAAAGCAGCACTCGGATGAATATTAAAACCGCTTTTGTTCTTCTGGAAAGCGCTGCACTTCAGCGAGCTGAAGGAGGTCACGTCTCCCCCCGTGGAAAAACACGACCACCGGGCCAGCCCTCCAGGCTAAGACAAGGCAAAGGGTCGTTTCCCTGCACACATCGCGCCCACGGGCGGAAAACCCAGCGAGGAGCGCCCCGCCGAGCCCCCCCC
>WEKW01011263.1:6325-18001 GCA_013389905.1 Sula dactylatra
GCCGCGCTGTTCTCGGGGGGTGGGTACAGCACGACGGGCGCGTTGTCATTCTCGTCCCGCACCACTACGCGCAGCACGGCCTGGGCGCTGAGCGGCGGCGAGCCGCCGTCGGCAGCGCGCACCGCCACCTCGAAGGTGCGCACCTCCTCGTAGTCCAGCGGGTGGAGGATGTAAACGTCCCCGTTTTCAGAGTTGACCGACACGTGGGCCTGCTCCTTGCCCTCCTGCCGCACCAGCGCGTAGTTTACGCGGGCGTTTTTTCCCGCGTCGTCGTCCGTGGCATTCACGCTGCCGATCCGGAGCATGGCGCTGTTGTTCTCCGTGACCGACATGGTGTAGATCTCCTGAGTGAACTCTGGGGGGTTGTCGTTCACGTCCGATATCTGCACGAAGATGCTTTCCCGAGAGCTCAGCCGCGTCGTGCCCCAGTCCATGGCTGTGATGGTGATGTTATACTCCGCCGTCCTCTCCCTGTCCAGCGCCGCGTTTGTCCTCAGCTCGTAGTAATTATCGAAAGTGGGGGTGAGACTGAAGGGCAAGTCCCCGTCGATCGAGCACTCCGTCCTGCCATTGTCCCCAGAGTCCCTGTCCCGCACACTGAACAGGGCCACCACGGTCCGGGGCGGGGCGTCCTCGGGAATGGAGGCGGTGAGGGAGGTGAGTGCTATCTCTGGGGCATTGTCATTCACGTCCAGGACCTCCACCTCCACTTTGCAATGCGCAGACAGGCCCCCGCCGTCCGTGGCTCTCACCACAATCTCGTGGTTTTCCGCTTCCTCGAAGTCCAGGTTGCCCGCGACCCGTATCTCCCCAGTGGCAGGGTTCAGCTCGAAGAGCTGGCGGGACCGCTCCGATGTCTGGGTGAAGGCGTACCGCACTTTCCCGTTGGACCCTTCGTCGGGATCCGCGGCAGAGACTCTGACCACCAGCTGCTCCGGAGGGCTGTTTTCGGCCAGGTGTACGTCGTAGACCTCCCGACTGAAGACTGGGATGTTGTCATTGGCATCCAGCACCACAATCCGGACCTGAGCCGTGCCCGACCTGGGTGGCGAGCCTCCGTCAGTGGCCGTGAGGAGTAAATTTAGCTCTCGCTGCTCTTCGCGGTCCAGCTGCCGCTCTAGAACGAGCTCCGCATATTTTGCTCCACCTTTCCTTGACCCGAGAGCGAGGGAGAAATGCGAATTGGGCCCGAGGGTGTAGTTCTGCAAGCCGTTGCTGCCCACGTCCTTGTCCTGCGCGGTTTCCAGAAGGAAACGGGACCCGGGAGAAGTCGTTTCGGGAATCTCTAAAACCATCTCCTTCTCCGGGAACACGGGGGCGTTGTCGTTCACGTCACCAACCTCCACCTCCCCTCGGATCAGCTGCAACGGATTTTCAAAGAATATCTTAAAGAAGAGCGTGCAAGTATCGCTCTGTGGACAGATCTCCTCTCGGTCCAGCGACTCCCTTGCTGTCAGGTCTCCGGTGTTCTGATTGAGACGGAAAAGCTGCTCGCTCCCCTCGGACACAACGCGGGCCTTGCGAGCCACGAGCTGGCTCGGAGCAACCCCCAGGTCCCTTGCAATATTGGCGACAAAGGAGTCCCTCTCCATTTCCTCCGGCAGAGAATAGCGGAGGGTTTCGGCCCCGCTCTGACACAGGCAAACGCAGAGAATAAACAAGATCACTTGCCTCTTGCTGCCTCCGCTCTGTCTGCCACACGCCGTTACTCTCCAGAAAAGCCATCCACCGCCCTCTGGGGTTCCCAGCATTTTTAAGCAGCGCCCGAGGCAGAGCCGCGTTTGTCAGGAATCCCGGGGTAAGGGCGTTTGAAAGCCCCCGAGCACCCCGACTCCGTGCCCCGCCGCCCTTGCCGAGCAGCTCACACTGGTTTTTTGTCTCCCTGCGCCTGCAAACCCAGTGCGGGCAGAGCAACCTGCCAGTCCGTGGCCAACATCCCCACCCAGCGTCGCAAGGGGGAAATATTTCCTCTGCCTTCTCATTCGGGGCAGCGCTGCTGGTTTGGAGTCTGCTGCTTGAATCTGCACTCTCCGTGCCAAACCGAAGCCAAAAGGCGCAATGTAAAGGCTCTCCTCCCTCGGAAGCAGGCTGCCTCCCCGCATACAGAGCCCTGCCCTGGGTATCTCTTCCCAGCTCGCAACCGCAAACTTTTCATACAGAGCTCTTAGTTTTTCTCTGTGCTGTGTACGCATTGCAAGATCTGCCACTTCTGCAGGATGCATTGCAGGATTTTCCTTCTCTTCGCTACTTGTTAATCAGCACAAGACAGTTAGCAAGTGGGGCGGCTGAGAGAAGCACCGGTGTTGAATATGAGAGCTGGTGCCAGGGGAAGGTCCCGAAAGCAAATGCTTCACCGTTACCCAAGCTCACCATCACAATAGAAAGATAATTCTGTTCTAGGACACATCATCCCAATGCCGTTTTCTTCACATTGTGTATCACACCTCGTCCAAAGGACACACAACTTTAACGCTTTTCTGTGTGAAAAGCGTTTTTCCCCTTAAGTGGCAGGAGCGTCAATCCTGCCGCCTGCTGACCCTTGCACCCATGATAAGGTAACTGTATAACACATTCATGAAAAATGTCCCCAGCCGTACACAAACATCGAAATGCTGCAACCTGTTTTCATGTTTTGGAGGTATACAGTCCTTTCTCCTCTAATGTTACCACACAGGCTTAGAAACCCTTTAAAGGTCCCTATACTCACAGGTCAAACCTGAACTCCTGTACCTGCGTAAGGATATACACCCAACAGCCATGTAATACAAAAGGCAAGGAAACGAACAGGAGAGCTCATAAATTAAGTCCCCAGATCCACAAACGCTACCAAGCAGGAGCTAACGGAGACAATGGCAAGGACCAGGGATCTAACGCCACTGATCGATGGGCCATTAAAGGAACCATTCAAGTGTAAACTCCAAGAGGTTCAACCAGAAACTTTGTAAACGATAAGGGGGGTGGAGGGAATGATCATGGATTATCAGAAAGGGTCTCATATGAAAAAGCAAACTGATTACGAGATGTTTGAAGGGAGTTCTAGGAATATGCAAAGCTTATTATGGGATGATTAGAGGCAGGCTCGAACTCGGTAAAAGGGAGAAGTCAAGAGTGGACCTGGAAGGAACAACCGTGGGGAAACGAAGGTGGGAGGGGAGAGCGAGAGGTCCTGAGCACGGCCTGTTAGTGCGAGCCAGGATCCGTGCCGAGGACCGGATAAAAACCCTAGGCTCAGGCACTCATCGCCGGCCCTGAGGATCGACTTGTACCGGGGCTGCTCCTGCGGACCCAGCGGCGAGCTCCGGCAAACGCACATGCAATGTACTGGAGGTGCGCACAGCTGCCCCTAAGACCAGTCTTCCTCTTACAGAATAAAAACATGAAGGAGAAAAAAACCCACAGCTTGCACTACATATTTTTTTGGTTCAAGCAACTTTAATTCAGCTTTTACTATAAAAACCACTCTAATTTTTTATATAGAAAGTATCCTAACCTCCTTGGTTTTAACACCTTTCCTTTAATTTCCCAGATGTTTTCCCCTTATTTTTGTTTGCTAAAAGGGCTGACACTGTCAAACAATACTCACCAGGTGACGTCCTAGAAATTCGCTGATGCCTTGATTTGTTTTAAAATAAAAACTTCGTGACTGTATCAGTAGGAGAAAGTAACAACCAGGGTTGATTTCCGGATTCCCTAGAATTTTAGCTCCTAGAGGATTTTGCACAGATGCAGCTTTTTTTTTTTTTTTTTTTTGTGTGTGCTTTCCTCTTTCCTCCCTTTGACTTGTAAGTGTGATGGGAATCTAAAGGGCTAACTTACATCAAAGGCCAGGTCAGTTCTTTCTTCCTTTCTTCCCTTCCAGGGACGTGTCCATCTGTCGAGCTGTTATCATTATCACCAACACAGAAGCTTGATGTAAAACCAATCATAGGCCAAGTACAGCAGTAGATGCATTGGGAATGTGGCTTTTCTCCTCATTCGTGCCATGAAGTATAACAGTGACACCTGGAATCCATTTGCTTCGTGTCCTTGCCAGTACTCCCGCTCAGCTCTTGGCACCTCAGAGAGAGGAAGGTGTATTTGCTTCTCTGTAACCTAATCCTTGGCACCATTACGCAGCAGGAAACAGACACAAACTGAGAAGAGCTTCCACAAACACTTCCCGTTCCAACAATTAACCCGGTAACTGTTACTCCCCTCTGAAAGAGGGGAAATTATGTCCTTCAGGTTCAGGTCTAGAAGGGTGTAAGAGGAACAGTGATGCTTAACGGAGGTCTTGGCTATCATAGCAACTTTACACATCAGCAGATGCTGGTCTTAGAGTGAAGCTCATATTCTTTCAAATTTTAGAGAAATGCTAAATAAAGAGGGTCACTTACCGTGCACCATTGAATCGCTAATGTCCGTGTTTTCCTTTGGATCACAACAATAAAATGGTTGTGGAAAAAAGAAGTAGGTATACTGCCAGACGAAGGCACACCGCGTTTTAGGACAGACTAAGGAACTGTAGCCATAACAACGTAATTTGCATAAATGTGTCAACGATTTCACTTATCTCCTTGAGCACATAGTCATGTTGCAGGCTTCCTAGTTTTTTGGTTTAGTGACGACGTCTTTATCCTAAGAAGGTAGCTGACAATTACCGAAAACCGTTTCTCGTCTTTACTCTGTGATTTACATCTTAACGCTACAAAAAAGCTACAGCAACATATTCTGCTCAGTTCCTGGTATGTCTCCGTATTTCAGAACACAGCGTTCCTAAAAGAACATTCTACTCGCGCTTCTGCAGCACGAGCAATTCCAGTTTCCAAAATCTCCTTCTTGGTCTTCCAGCTGGGAATTCAGATCCACCGAGTGAAATTTCAGAGGCCCCGTGCCGGGTTTTGCTCCCTCCCTGGATAAAGGCTTCTTCCTCATCCCTGGAGCCACTGTCCATCCGCCTCTAGCACACCCTGCGGATAGCGTGGCTTGAGAGGAGCAGTTGCCTGCAGAGCAAAAGCACAGATGCTTTCTCGAGTCACTGGTTTCCATGCACGAGTGCAAAGAGGGACCAACGTTCCCGTCCTCTCATTCTCAGCCAGCTCCCAGGACGGATTTCTTCTCTCACCTCTAGCACTCAGGCAGCACCTGAATTCCCAGCTTTCCCGCGGAAATGCTGCCCTGAGCTCTCCGCCGGATGCAAACGTGAAGAAAGCCGGCAGAATCGTCCCCAACCTTCTGACTTTCCGTTATGCTGTAAATACCACTGGTACGTATCCTATTGTGTTTCATTTTCCGAGTGATAAACCGGCCTTCTCTCTCTGTCTGCACTCAGTACACTTAATGCTTTCCCCACCACTCTGTTAAATGTAAACATTTCTTTCTCGCGGTATTAAGTCGGTGCTTACCAACCAAGGGGCTCTGCCTGAATCACCTCAGACCTGCGGCGAAATCCTCCCAAATCTCCCAGGGTTGGAGTATGGCATCAGCAGGCTGGGGACAGCCTGGGAGACTGTCTCCCTCCTTCACATCCCCGATTCTGCCGTGTGCTCTTGGCGTTTCCAGACGGTTCTCGATGCGGCAGTTCCCAGCACATCCCTTGGAAACGCTTTGGACTAAGACATTGCTGCTGGGCTCTCAGCTGATGTCAGCCGTGCAGCATCTGACTGGTGCTCTCCGGCCTCCCCTTCCTTGGGAGCTCCCCGCCCAGCAGCAGCAATACACGCACAGCACTGGCCAACAGCGGCACTGGGCGTCCAACGCAGGAACTGCACATGGGCGTCTACGCCCCAGTCTCAGCACGCATCTCCTCCGTTACGTTCTGGCTGTTGCTAGGGAAAATTATGAAACACATTTCCCACCTGGAGACTTTTGCAAAGAAATGCACTTTCTTAGTACTTATTGAGAAATTAGGTTTGGCATTAATAATCCAGGCCAATACGGAACGTCTAGAAGGCCTTCTATACGAATCTTCTGTCAAATGTGCTTTACAAAGATGGAAACTATGGGCAAATGTAGCAAGCATTGCTCAGGTGCTGTGCACTACATCTTCCAGAAGTCAGAAATATAATCAAGGTATTTTCAAGCAGACTGGTTTCTATTTCACAAGGACATCTCCACCTGTTGTATCTCTTCTCCTAGAGTAATCCAAAGTTAAGAACCCATTCAGTATTAATAGCAGCATGAACCTCCACTGCTCCTCAGACGAGTTGCAACGGATTTTCAAAGAATATCTTAAAGAAGAGTGTGCAGGTATTGCTCTACAGACAGATCTCCTCTTAGTCCAGCGACTCCTTTGCCATCTGGTCTCCGCTGTTTGGATTGAGGTGAAAATGTTGCTCATTCTCCACACACAATGTGGAACACATTTCCTCCTATGTAGCAATATTTACGTTCTCCTAAAATCAGTATGTGAGGTTATTTGCTCTAAACTCTCCACTGCATACCTTCCAACTTCAAAGAATAAAGCCATGCTTCAAAAATCTGAGTTCACAAACCTTCTCAAAGACATTCTGCACTCTCCAGTCTCCAAAGATAATGCTGGACAAAAGACACCTGCCAGACATCTACTCAGACCTTTTTCATCCTATGTCTTTGAAGCCAAGGAATTCTTGCTCTCTTGTCTCTAGCCATGACAAACTCAGTACTTCTAGTTTGAAAAGAAATCCTTCACAGCTGCAACACTTTGCTACTGCAAATGCCTTTGAAGTCAACTAAGTGATTATTCTCCTGTTCATAAACTTTGTGCTCAGTCCTAGGTCAAATATGAAGCAGACAATTTTCTTCATAAATCCCTAGAATCACGTGTTTTCTTGTGTTCTGAGGTCTCAAATGGCCCACAAATAATATTTTAATTTCTAGCTCTAAGTTGAAGTGTTTTGTTATCTACGGAGGTTTTTTTCCAATTTCTGTATGACTCCGTCCACAGTTTCTTGCAGTGGCTGTTCCAGTTGACTAGGAGTGAGAGATACAAATGGAAAGTCACATGATGAACAGTCAATCAGCACAAGGTTGTCAGGCAATTCAAGTCCACTGTGTGAATAATCTTGGTTTTCCATGTGCTTTTCATGAAGCAACAGAGGAGAATAAGATTATTTTCTCGGTGACATTTAGACAGCCTTGAAAAAGAGACTTCATGGACAGAAGTCCCACACAGGCATTTCATGAACAAGGGCAAGAAACTTCCAGCTTGTGAAATGTTTCTACAGTTGGCTACCTGAAGATAGTGGCTAGAAGTGATTGAAGGAAAACAAGTCAAGTGATACAGTAAGAAAGTGAGAAATAGCCAGACTCTATAGAAATACCACAGAAATAGCACTTTTTCTCATTAATGCACAGGCTAGGAAGGAAAGGATATGGGGAGAGGTTGGCCTTGGACAGGCTAATTTTGAAATTCTAGCTGGTCATCTGAGGAGAGAAACACGGATTCAGTTGAGAAGCAGATTTGGAAGTGAAGGAGAGAAAGAGAGAACAGGAGGGAGGGATAGCAATGGTGAGAGGAGGGAGAGTTGCTATGCAAGAGGGGCCAAGAGAGGACAAGCATGAACCTGTTTGGTTGACAAGGCTGATCAAGGAGGGTAAGGACAAAGAAGTACATGTAGGATCGATCCTGAAGGCAACTTAGGAGGAGCTGCTTGGTGTACCACTTGTAAGAAAAGAATCAGAATGGGCATTACTAAAGGGAAAGTGAGGTCCAATCAGCCGGAGTGAAAAGGATATGGGGAATTCTGGAGAAAAGCAGGAAGGGCAGTAGATGCAATTTGAAGTCAAAGCAGGTGCATGGATCAGAAAAGATTGAAAATGGACTTAAAGAAGGAAGAAATAAAACAGGTAGGAGAGGAAGGTAGTAGGAAGAAAGGCTGAGATACAGTCCTTTCAGTTTGTGTTTGTCCTTCCCCAAATCTCAGTGTCTGGCTTAGGACCTAGATATCCTTTTTTTCATCTTTCTCCCTCAGAGTGTCTCCCTTTCCACTTGGGGAGCAAGAAAATTATCAGAAGGTATCAGCAAGCCAAAGGGAACCCTAGTATCTCAGACAGTTTAACAGGATGAAGTGCCCAGAGAAAGCAAGCATCGGTGCCCAGCTTCCTGTCTCCTGATGCCAGGCTTGGCCCATCTTCAAGCCAAGTTCCCAATCCTGTAGCCCTTGGACGGCATGAACATACTGAGAAGGTGGAAACACCTGGCCCAGTGCCCCCTAAAGGGGAGGTCAATGGAGAAGTGATTCAAGCAAAACTTCATGGACAGCATGGCCACTGCCTGGAAGGAAAACAGGGCTTCTGAACTGAGGCTTTCCAAGGAAACAGAGAAATCAAGGGAGCTGTCATGTTTACTCATGTCACAGGTGAACAGAGAGATGGGTCAACATGAGGAGACTACTACCCACTTCATGTCTAGAGCTTCTGACGATACAGTGGTTAACTCAGTTGCCAGCACTGTTCATAAAATAAATTCAGTTAAATTATAAGGGCTGTATAACCCCAGCATAAGAGAAACCTGGCCTATGCTTTACAGAAACAGCAGAGACTTCCTGTTTTGGGAGGATACCTGGGAAAACAAAGGCTTTTTGTGCCCTCTGTTTAACACCTGCTTTCTGCCCTCAACTGCAGGTCCCTTCCTCTCATGTTACAGTTTGATCAACAACTGCAGACCAGGCTCCCTCCAGGACCACAGGATGACCCTTGTGTCTCTAACACAACCAAACCACCATTCCCAGAAATATAGGGTGACCAGTGAACTTTCTGTGTCACCTTTTACATTAAGTAGTGAGATTTAGGCTCTCAGTATCCTAACATACCCTTGTATCTTGACTATTTTGTCTTATACCTATTGTATCTTGTCAAAGCTGAGCTGTGAAAAGCCATGTTTCCATCAGATGATGTTTTGACATGCTCTCACTGCTGACCAATGACACACAGATACTTTTAAAGAAAGGAGATTTCCAGAGCAGAAAACATCCATCCTGTGGGGAGAAATCCAGAAAGGGTTTATTCACTGTTCAGGTAACAGATATATACTTACACCAGTATTGCATTTACTGATGGAGTGGACACACTGGCAATGAAAAAATGAACAGCAACTTAAAGATAGATGCACACACACAATTTCTAGTGAATAATTATAAAACATTCAGTTATGAAAACAATGTATTTAGCTGAAGGTGCATCATAGCTAATTTACTTTCCAAAGAGTTTATGCCTAGACAGGTGCGGCACACTTCTGATGTCAAAATTCTTCTACAGCTGGGTTCATAAAACTGAAAAAAAAAACCTGAAAAAAGAAGAAGGTAATATATTTTAATAATAAAGAAACTGGTTTCCATCAATGATGAGGAGGGTTAATAGAAAACAACCTTAGTTCACGAGCACTGTCACATATAAAAATATTATCTGCTCAAGCCCGCCCAAAAAGGTGATGAGACTTGGGCACACCTTGGGATCACTTACACGCAGGTTTTTTTGTCCACCAGGAAGTCCCCGAGGCCCCTGCGCGGAGCTCTGCCCAGGGAGGAGCAGAGGCAGCAGGGTCGGATCCGGCTGCCCCGTCCCTGGCTGCAATCCCCGCTCCGCGCCGGCGGAGGGCAGCCGCCACCCGGGAAAAAAAACGCCTGGCGAATTTGCAAGTCACAGAAAGGCGCGGCAGAAACCGGCTTGGAAACAACAGGGCTTAGCAGCAACCCGGGTTCGGCTAGGGCAAGAGGCAGAGTCCCCCGGAGAGAGGCAGGTTTCTTTATTATCTATATCTATCTAGTTCTCCCTCCCTCCCTCCCTCTATCCACCCATCCATCCATCCATCTATGTCTATCAATTTATCCATCCATCTATCTATCTATCCATCTATCTATCCATCTACCTACATACCTACCCACCCATCCATCAGTCCATCTATTATCTATCTATCTGTCTGCATCCTTGTCCACAGAAGCTGGCTGCTGTTGTGCTGCTTGGTGCAGTGGGGAAAGGAGCACACACAAATCCAGGGAAACAAGCTCAGATTGAGAGAGTTTTAGACTCAAAGCAGGAGGAGGCTGGTGAGAAAAGGGAATTATAAGGTCATTAGTGATGTGATGAGATTGTGAGGGGGGACCAGGCACTCTGGACTGAGCTGGGTTTGGGAGAGGATATAGGTCACGGAGAAACCATGGGAATATTTTTACCCCTTGAGGTCCCTGATGCTGGCTTTCTGCCCTTGCCACAGATCAAAAGTGAAATTGCAGTAATATTGAGCAGTGTGCTGGTTCCCCCCAGCAGGGAAGGGAACAGGGCAAGTGAGGACAGCAGCCAACTTAATTCCTGGGAATCAGGGATTGTTGTAGGAGACCAGGGCTGAATAATCTCTTAAATTCCTTCCCTGTCAGTCCAGAGTGTGTCTAATGCAGAAAATATCTATACCATTTTAAGTATGCTTAAAGATTTGTGTTCACATTCATTACTACATGCTTGTCATGTGTTTTAATCTTTACAGAAGACAAAGAAAGGGGTTACATATACCTATTTAGAGAGAGAGAGAACTGACAGGAATTCATATATATATTATTTCTAATTACATACCTCAATTTAAAGTGAAATTCACAGGTTTGCCCGTGACTGATTTATTACTTTGAAATGCCTTAAAGAAAATACACCTTAAAAACTTTAAGTCAAAATTTTTAAATAAGATTAGTGATGTAGAGGATTTGAGATCAAGAAGTTTCAGCCAAGGCACAGTAAGCAATCTGATTTTCAAGCAGCAATCGTATCATGCAGTACTGTAAATCTCCCATCCAGATCCTTAAGGTACAAGCAAAATAGTTTTTTTCTCCTTTTTTTCATCTTTTAAAAATATTTTGTGCAAAACAAACAGAGAAAGCCTGCAATACACAGCACTATTTAATTCCTGCTGGAGATCAGTTTATTGTTCCATTTTACTCAGGCTGTACCATTTTAGTCCTCTAGTCCTAAGCAAAGATACCTGAAATGTAAATGGGCAATGTGTTCTGTACTATGTTTGAGGAAAATGAATTTGTATACTTCAAATTAGGCAGGTACATAATATTTCCACTGTTGAACAAAATTACATGTATAGAAAATGTGTGTCTTAACTTTGCCAGTCATTCTGTGTGTACTTAGGACTAGCCCTGAAGGCCAAGATGATGACAGACCACTTAAAATATGTCTTAACTGGAAATTAAGGACAGATTTCTTAAAGTGTAATCCTGAAAGACCTGTTCCATGTCTCCTAAACTTGGAGATGCACTGCTGAAGAGCATTAGCTCTTTAACTGTAGAGTTCTGTAAGCTCACAAAATTCTGCTTCTACATGTGCATATGTGTCTCGACATTACCAAGCAACATGTTTTTTCCTTTAAGTGCCCAGGTAGTGTCCAGAAGTTTGTGAACCCATGTCTGCCTGCCAGAAGGGATTGGGTTCACTTGGCATTTAAAGGTGTTGTGGTTTAGCCCCAGTCAGCAACGAAGCACCACACAGCCGCTCGCTCACTGCCCCCACCCCTGTGGGATGGGGAGAGAATCGGAGGAGCAAAAACAAGAAAACCCTTGGGTTGAGATAAGAACAGTTTAATAATTAAAATAAAATAGTAAGAATAGTAATGGTAATGATAATAATAATAATAATAATAATATAATAAAAAGAAATAATGAGAGAGAATAAAATGAAACCCAGGGAATAAAGGGAAAAGGGAAAAAAACCACAAGAGCTGCAACC
>WEKW01011263.1:31353-87770 GCA_013389905.1 Sula dactylatra
TTTTGTGAATATTCACGATTAAAACTGAGAAATAGAGGCCATGAAAGAGAACAATCAGTCTTGACCTACTTGATCATTTGCCTTCTAATACCTTTTCTCCAACTGCTAATTGTATTAGAAAAATATGAAGTTTACAGGGAGGTATCTAAAACTTAAGAGGAAGTGCTGTAGTTACTGAACCTACTGAAATTAGCATTCCTAATATCAAAATTCCAGGTTTAATCTCAGTTTTAAATTTATCCAGTTGTACAAAGATAAGGAAAAATGTATGAGTAAAAATTATGAAGCTTTATTTCTGCCTTATAGTTACACCTTGTATTTATATGTATCACTTGTGAAATGATCATCATAATTCAAAGGAATTTTGTGCCTCTACCTTATTTTTATCACCAGCAAGTATATAATATTTTTGAACAAGTTTGATTTTGACCAGGCTGCATACATTTTTGACAAAGAGTTGATGACCTGACTGTTCAGCAGTAACCACAATATCAGCATAACTGAATAGTATTTCAGCCACATGAGAAACAAGAACACCCCTGGGAATTACAAAAAAACATATAATCATTAAAGCAAGCCACTTTTCCCAGGAACAGATGTTATTATTTTAGAAAACAAAACCTGCTGAAGGAAACTGGAATTTTGCCAGATCTGGTCCTAAGAAAGAAAGAAAGAAAGAAAGAAAGAAAGAAAGAAAGAAAGAAAGAAAGAAGAGAGAATAAAAGAAAAAATAGAGCATTTGAAGATTAAGCAACTGTGCAAAATGTGAAAGCCTCCTTCGCAGAATCCTGAGGCAAGTACCAAAAGAACTGGGACAGTATTAGCATATATATTCAGTACGCTTCTGGAAGCAAGGAGATGTTTAGAAAGATTCAAGTGTAACACCTGTCTTTTACACTAAGGAAAATACAAGAATAAAAAAAAATGCAGGAAGGTTAACAGAGGAGACCGTTAAGCTGAGATGGAGCAGGCCAGCTGGACTGTTATGATTTAATTAAGGAGAGTTTGACTCAGTGGGATTCACACATGGAAGACTATTCCTATGCAATCAGACAGAATTTTTCACAGTGGTAACAAATATCACAGCAGGAAACTGTGGACATAAAAATGATTTGACACTGTACTGCATGCTGTTGAATTAGAAAGTAATTAGAAAGTTAATGATCAGGGTATATACAGCATGAAAAGCTTGCAAAAAGAAAAAGTTGTCTTTGAAATGAAATATATGAAATCAAAACATGAAGTGTAGACCAAATTTTAATTTACTCAGCTTCATCAAATTAAATGTATCTATCTACTCATAATACCTTTTGTTCAACTAAACATAGAGGCATAATACATCACTTTCAGCAAAACATAAATTCCCATCTTCTCCCTAAAAGTGCATAAACTGTGCATTATTTAAATGTGACCAATTCTTTCTTTGATTCTGGTCTTGTCTTTTCTTCCTGCGAGCTCATTGTCAAGCTGCTTTATCAGGAACCAGTTTTCCTGTCATTCACAGAACCACAGAACAGTTGAGGTTAGAATGTACCTTCTGGAGATCATCTAGATCAACTCCCACCACTCCCCCCCACCCCCTCAAGCTGTGTAAACTGACGCAGGCTGCTCAGGCTCTCAGCCAGTTGGGTTTTGAATACCTCCAGGAACAGAGACTCTGCAGCCTCTCTGGGTGACCCATTCCAGTGGTCAACTACTGCTAGAGTATGAAAGTTTTTTCCTTATGTTTAGAACTGCATTTCATATATTTCTGTTACTGCCCGTTGCCTTTTGTCCTGTCAGACAGTCTGTCTGTGTCTGCTTTACTCCCTTTGATCAGGTATTTGATTGACAAAATGCCCCCAATCCTTCTTTTCTCAGGGTGAGCCCTACCAGCATTCTGAGCATCTTCTCATAATGCTAACTGGTCTCCAGTTGAACTTCCTACTTCTAGTCACAACCCTTTGAGCCTGGTGGTTTAGTCAGTTTTCAGTCCACTTCAGTGTCCACTTATCTAGGCCATACTTTATCAGTTTGTCTGTAGGAATGTCACAGGAGACAGCATTGAAAGCCTTATTAAAGTCAGGGTAAACAACATCCACTGCTCTTCCCTCATTCAGTGATATAGTCATCTCACTGTAGAAAGATATCAGGTTGATCAAACGTGGTTTCCCCTTCATAAATCCATGCTTACTACTCCCAATCACCTTCTTGTTTTAAAATGGTTTCCAGGATTCTTTGCTCACCATCTTCCTAGGGATTGGGGTGAATATGATGGGCTGTAGTTCTATAGATCCTCCTTCTTGCCAGTCTTGAAGATACTGGTGATATTTGCCTTCTTCCAGTTCTCAGGAACCTCCATCAAACATGGTCACTTTTCAAAGACTGAATGGCCTTGCAGTGACACCAGCCAGGTCACTCAGCACTTGTGAGTGTATCCCATCAGGTGCCATGGATTTATGTATATCCACTTTGCTTAACTGTTCTCTAGCCTGAACCTCCTCCACTAACGTTAAGTCCTTATTGCTCCACACTTTCCACTGCTGTCAGTCCAAACCTTACTTGTAAAGACCAGGGCAAAAAAGGCATCAAGTGCCTCCTTGTTCTTTGTCACCACCTCCCTTGTGTCATTCAGCAGCAGGCCCACATTTTACTAGTCTTCCTTTTGCTGCTGATATACCTATAAAAGCCTCTTGCCTTTCCCATCCCACACCACATTAAACTCCAGATAGGCTTTGGCTTTCCTATTCTACCCTTGCATACATCTTGCACAGCACCACTTTATTCCTGTGGGGTCACTTGTCCTTTCTGTCACCTTTGGTACGCTTCCTTTTTATGTTTGAGTTGTTCCAGGAGCTCCTTGATCATCCACGCAGGCTTTCTGCCACCTTCATTTGATTTCCTACACATTGAGGTGGACCGTTCTGGAGCTTGGAGAAGGTAAAACTTTGAAATCTCCTGAACTCTTCTCTCCAGGACCATCTTCTATGGGAATCTTACTAGCAGGTCCCTGAGTTGGCCAAAGCCTACTCTGCTGAAACCTAGGGTTGAGAGGTTGCTATTTGCCCAGTTCCCTCCTCCCAGAGTCCTTAACTCCACCATTGCATGGTCCCAAAAACCAAGGCTGCCCCAACCTTCACACGCCAGACCAGTTCTTCCTTGTTTTTAAGTATTGGGTCCAGCAAAGAACTTCCTGTCCTTAATTCCTCAGTCACCTCTATCAGGGAGTTATTGATGCAATCCAGAAACCTCCTGGCTTGCTTGTGTCCCACTCTGTTGCCCTTTCAGCAAATATCAGAGTGGATAAAGACTCTGAAAAATCCATGAGCTTTTTCTGGCCGTTGTTCCTTATGCTGTAGTCAAGTGTAGTAACTCTCCCAATTGAGGGAAAGGACATTCAGTGGTGCATAACTACACTGAGAATACACTAGTAGATAATCAAGTAGGCACTATTTCTTCAGTAAACCTGCAGCCAACAAAAAGCCTTTCTACTGTTTTATCTTTACAGTGCTGTTGTGTGGTATGGAGAACAAATTAGTCAGCAGCTTCCATTTATTTTTTTAGGATGATTAGTATGCCAAGGCTTAACAGGAGGGAGTACACCCTACATTCAGCTGAATCCAAGTACTTAACTATAACCTAAAAGACTGGCAATTTTCTCATACAACCCTCTGGTGAATTATATCAGCTGAGGCTGTTGTACTACCCAGAAAGTAGTTCCAGAGGAACTCCAGGTCATTGCTTGTTGAAAAAATTCTTTAGTGAATGCTCCTCAGCTCTAAAAATCATCTCTGTACACTGCTTAAGAGAAACAAAGTTTGGTGACTTTGGCCCCCAAACTGTACTTTAGTTAGAACTGAAGTTATTTGTGTAAGTCTAAAATGTTTCTAAGAAAAGTTTGTTAAGGTTGAAGACAGTCACTCTAGATAATATCAACCAAATAACAAAGAATGTTCAAGTTAAAGAATTACTCATTTATTTTACCAACAGTAATGTTTACAGCAATGTAATCTGTTACAAAGATAATTTTAAAATAGTCTAATATTTGGAAGGAAATTAAATGCAGGCTTTAACAGTTATCTGTTCAGAAGATCAGAGCTGTGGCCACACGTATTTATTCTCTGTAATAACATTCTGAGTTCAGTTTGCAGACTTTCGGAGCTCTCAGTCTGGCAGCAAGAAAGAAACACATTAATCTCTGTCAGGCTGATATTGTGGTCATTTCATAGACAAAAAGGAAGATAGTGGGTTTCTTATTGAGAAAATGGAATAAAAATATACATACATTAAGCAATGCTTGGAAATTTTAGTCCTGTAGTTTCATATACATTGTAATACATTTTAAAACCCACATACTAGTGTTGCATTTAATTATATACTTCGTAGGGTACATGTGTGAAAGCTGCATTGCATCACATAGCTGCATCATATAATCCCGTGCCAGCATTCTTCCTCAGGGAAAAAGATGCAAAAATCCCCTTTCTGGAGTGATTTGTGAATGGAGGGAAGAAGTCAGGGGAGGAATACTTCCATACCACAGTGTTGTGGTGCACTTCTATACCACAGATGCCTCCAGCTGATGATTAGTTCTTGGCTATTTACATGTATGGAAGTACAGCTGTTGCTCAACAGACCTGAAGAGGGGATTGTGCAAGTACTGAGTGAAGATCAAAAAGCAAATCCCACAACTGATTGGTGCTGAAGAAACTGAACTGGACATGTTTTCCTTTATGGATACCATGGACCGTACTACCCAACTCATCTGGGGAACCAGTCAGTTACAGCTTTCTAGTTGCACTGACTTACCAAACCCAAGTCCTGAGCTCTGAAAGGAACTGAGGATTGGGAAGGAGATATACTGGACATAGGCTATGAGTATAAGGCAACTAGGTTTTTCCCCCCAGGCCTAGTCCCTAAAGAAAGCTGGATATTGTAATACCTTGCAGTTCTGCTGGTATATCAGCACCTCTGAGCACTATAAAAGCTGTGTAAATATGCCCCACTCAGTATGTCTCTGTAGCATACGTTGTTCTCAGAACTTCCTGGAGCATGGACTCAGCCCAGCTAGCACTGGAATAGTTTTGCCAAGCCAGGCCAGGGCTTCCCCGGGGACCTGTCTCAGGTTTACCTTCAGAAGTGTCAAATGAGTCAGCACTGCCCCATCCCAAAGATGTACCATTTGTTGTCTACTCAGAAGTACACAACTCCTCAGAACCTCCTGTTTCTGGGTCCTCCCCATTACTGCTTTTCATGATATCTGCATTGTGACATGTGCCATGAAGTCAAAATGTAGATGTGAAAAAAACATGTTTTGGTCTCTGACCACACCATCTCTCCTTGAATAACTTCTCTTCTTCATCAAATCTTGTCTATTTGATACCTCTCATACTGATCTCTACTGCAGCCTGTGCCCAGAATCACAGCAGGAAAAGCTTTCCACTTGTCCAACATGTCTTGATGTCTCAGTTGGACACCTAGAATATTTACAAAGTCACATCCTTATTTTTCTTTACTTAAAGAAGCCTGTATGCCTTTGTGTATGTGGCTGAAGAGCACTGACCTTTCTTACAGCTAGTCACTTATACATGAAGACCGAGTTTGCGCTGACTGGTACCCCAGAAAGCAGATAAGGACAACAGAAAGATAGGCTTCAGTGAGTTGAAATTAAGATTCAACACTTTCAGATCTTAAACATAAACAAAATACAGTGAAGCTTAAAAAGGAAGGAAGATATAGGCTTCTTTAAGTAAGAACAAAATACCCTTCAGCAACAAAACGATGCAGAGTGAAGGAAGCATGAGAAGAACAGAATGATTCACACATCAAAGACAATGAACTGTGCAATAAAAGGTGCTTATTATGCACAGGAGCATCCAATCACATGGGCATCAGTGGGCTTGGCTTACCCCACTGTGCTGTCACCCTTGATTATAGGGACCTTAAGTGACAGTAAATGTATAAGGAAAACCCAAACTGCGCTGACACAGAAAGACGGTACATAAAGAAGGGACTTGCATCATGAAAAGTGGTTACCCAGTAAGTTTTGTGTCCTTTGCATAGAAGTGCAACTCCTAATACACCTTCGGCTGGCAATGATCCTGACTTGGCTCTTGACATTGACACTTTCAATCCCCTATTACAATTCTCCCTGTCATAATATTGCTGTTTCTGGCCTGTTTTCTCTGTTCCCCTTAGATGTTTTGCCCTTTCAGCGAAAAGGGAATTGTTTCCACAAGCAAGAGTTGGGATTTATTTCCCAAACACGCTTCTGCTTCTTTTGCTCAGTGATATTTAGCAATTCTTCATGAAGTCTTTTGGTAACACCATCTTTCTTTCTACTTTCCAAATTAATTCTGTCCTTCAAATATGGTCCATTCCTGACTAAAGAAAACTGCATCTCTTTTCACATTTACTTCCCAACCTACAATATATCTCTGCTAAATGTCTGCTAATACTCCTCTGTTCCTCTTCCTCTAGAAAACCTTTGTGAATTTTTGTGCCTGCCCTCATCTTCTTTTTCTCCAGTATACTTTATTTTCCTGATGCCATGTAGATCAACAGTCACCTTTTAATGACCCATTACTCCAAATATGACCTCTTCCTTCTCCCCACCTCAACTTCCAACCTGACGCTTAATTTTCATCTGCAAACTCAAGCACATAACCTTCAAAAAGCAACCTGGTTACACCTAGAATGCTTTAGATTAAATCACCATAAGGTTCATAAGTAACTGACTCTGAGGAGATTCAGTGTTTAAACTATGCTTTGCTGTCAAATCTGTGATGACATTTCATGTGTACTCCTACAGGAGTCTGTCATGTATCCAATTCTACAAAACTGTTTTACTAGCACCTTGTATGTTACTGTAACACACACAGAATCTTAGCTGATGCCAAACTGGGTCAAGCAAAAAGAGAAGCTTTTTGGAATTCAGAAGAACCTTTTCTCCCTTTGGGAGAGAGAGTCAGAAATAAGACATTTCATAATCAAGACGAATTTCATAATGACACATTCAAAAAGGTACAGTCAGGAAGGTCAGAACAAATATCAGAGCAAAGTGGGGAAATAAATGAGTGAGCAGTACTGCAGAAAATATCAGGGGTTATGGCAGTTCATAGACTATGAGATGCCGTTTTCAAAAAATGGAAAATCTCATTCAAGGGTATATTATTAGACGTGTTTTATGCAAGACAAGAGAGGTAATTATTCTGCTCTACTTGTTACTAGTAAGACTTGGTTCCTGCTTTAGGCACAGCATTTAAAGAAGCATGGATACAGAGACTGTCCAACAGAGACTGAGAAAAATAAGGTTTTTCAGAAAACACGACCTTTAAAGAATTGTTTAGATGATAAAAAAGGAGATTGAGGGAAGGGGAGAAGAGTCTTCCAGTTTACCAAAGGTTATTACAAAGACAGTGATCAATTGTTCTCAGTGTCCTCTGGAGGAGGGCAAGAAGTAATCTGCTTAATTTGTAGCAAAGAGGATTTAGGTTACACACTAGAAAAAACTTGCTACTGTAAGGATAGTTAAGCTCTGGAACAGGCTATCTGGAGAGGTAGTAGGATCCCTTCAATATGAAGTTTTAAGAACAATTTTGGCTGATGTGTCAGGGATAGGAGCTGCATGTATTTAATGTTTCAAGTTAGGCAGAAGGTCATTTGGTCATCTCTTACATCTTTCATGTAATTTTACCACTGCATCTACACATATTCTATATGTAATTATACTGGACCAGGCTGTGCATCTGACCTCACACTGATGAGCATCTTGATTGCAGAGTTAGCAGGAATTCTTTTGAGAGGCTTGCTACAGTGTTTGGTAAATGATATAGTTGAGTGTATTATAGCCATCTTTGATATAATTGGCTATTTACACACATGTTGACAAGGATCATTAGAAGCAGTATTTGATGACAGTATTTCATTATGAACCAGAAAAGAATATGAAAGTAAATTATTACAGGGCACATCCTGCTAGAGCAACTATGACTTTGTCAACTGTTTGCTACAGTATTTGACACTGGACTTCTCTAATTTCCAAAATTCTTGGGTGTCAAATAATACCCACAGACAGCACATCATATCTCTATTCTGAAGGGCAATGTTTTCACATTTGTGAATTTCAACCTATTGATTTTTATCTATAAAGCTCAGTTGTTTATGTCTTTCTTTACCTTGGAAATTCTCTTTCTTTCCACGTGACACTAAGTGAATTCTTAGTTATTGAGCTGCTTTGGCATGTAACAATCTTTTCAAATGGGAGAAAACCATTAGCCTGATATTTTCTTTTGGTGACCTGCATGTTGAATTCACCTCCTTCCTAGATATGACAAGACACAATGTTAGTCTCTCAACACGTAACGCGGTTAGTGGGTTTTATTACACTGAGCTTAGGAGCTTTAAGTTTTGCAGAGGAATAAGGAATTTTGTAGATTTTTAAGGACACTTAACCTTGGACTTCTGTNTTCCAGGGCAAGTGCTTCGAACAAATGAAATTTAAATAAACAGATATATATCTGCTTACACTGAACTGTGACAATTACTTTGCATCTCTAATTTTCATAATAATTCACTTGCCCATTTGTGTAATGCCAGTAACAAGCAGAATTTTAATGCTTCCTTTCCCAAGGATTAATAAGTCCTTCAACAACTCCTTTCAAAACTCCAGTTCTCACTTTTGTGCATTGCAGGTTCCTTATTTGAACAAGGAACCAGTGATGCACACAGCACGGTAAGAGAAGGCAAGAAATAATGGCTGCCAAATATTATTACAACAGGATAGAGATGCTTATCATAAGACAGATCTGTCAAAAAAACCCCAAACAAAACCCAAACCAAATCCCAAGGATTACAAAGCAAAGTAGTTTCAGCAGAAGGTGCATAAGACATCCCAAAGCAACAGGCTAGCCTAAACATAAACCAGCTCGATTGCTGCAGTAATTAATGATTGAAGGGCTCAGAAGTTTATAAACTGCATTGTTTTAAGTTTGTGAAAAGAAGTCTATCCTATCAGGTGCTCTCAAAGATCTCAGATACCTAGTAGGAGCAAAGTAAATCAAAGTGCTTTTTTTCCCTACCACTGTAACAAAAGACCCTGATAGCACAAAGACCACCAGCAAGTACAAGCTGTTTTTATACAGTGTTAGGAGTGTCTGTCATTTGTCTACGTAGGAAAGGATTCCTTTTAAATGCTGGACTAGCCAGTTAACCGACTGCCAGTCCCTTTATTACATCAAGGAACAACCATTTCGTTCCAATCCAAAAGTTTTCAGCTTTCACCTAGTATTTGAAGTTATTCATTCAGAGAAAAAACAGCAGCAGCTCAGGAATAACAAAGGGACAGGTTGGGCTGTGTGCTCTTTACTCTCTTCCATAATAATAGGACTGAGTTCAATTTTATTTGTATGATAGGACCAGAAATACACACTAATGTCTGCACAGGCCACCTTGTGAGTCTTGGGAAGGGCAGACTGGGATGCTAGGCTTCAGGAACTGGAATTGCTCAGAGAATCCAAAGACACACTAGTAGCCTGGTGACAGAGAGGGAAAGAGAAGGGTGCAGAAAATGTTCTGAGTGTATTTGTAGTGTTTTATTAGCTGTACCTTCAGGTACTGTTTACCGTTTTTTAGATTTTAAGCCAAATAAGGCATATTGCATCATGTTCCCAAGTTGTACAACAAGTCAGGAAGATGGTGGTGGAGCTGGAATATATGCAAAGGGAGTGCAACTTTTTTTCATTGAGTCAGCAATACACAGCTGGTGTAAACCTCCTGTGTTTACTCCATGCTTTTAACCTGCCTGCAATCTGTAGAATACATCCCTACAGTCTTTCCTAGTCCTTGACTTCTAGCAGCTGTCACTTTAAATTTATTTATTCCCTTGTCTGGAAGCTATTTTAGTGCAAATCTAGCACACATGCTCTGAGCAAGGCTCCTAAGAAGAGCCAGCATGACAGGTATGCTGCTACATATGTGTATGATCTTCTTTCAACAAGCTAGGAACTGGTGAAAAATATTTTTCCTTTTAATGTATTTTTTGTTAATCCATGGCCTGTTGCAGTGTTCTTCTTCCCCACTGTTTCCCAAATCATCCCTTATGGCATAAAGCATTGGCTGAAGCAGCTTAGTAGAGTTTAAGGTGGTACTGGATTCATAGCAGCCAAAAGATCCTGGGGAAGGAGTAGCACAAGGACCTGCGCTAGCAATCAGACCTACTACAGGTCTCCTCCACTGCAGTCTTTCACATCTGCATCTCTTGAGCTCCAGCCTGTTCAGTCAGCAATTGCTTTTCAATCATGAATAAAGGAAATGTCTTATACTCAAGAGTCACACTGCCTCATTTCTGGCTTTCTCATTGCTCCCTGAACACACTGTAGTTTCCCCTTATAGTGCAGATAATTACCCCCACAACCACTTCTCCAGCACTGTCTCTTTCTGTGCTATTTGTCCTATATTATGAGCTAGTAACCTCTAGAAGACCCTGAATTTCATTCCATTAATCATCCTTTCCCTTTACCCAGTATAAATCGCATTGCCATCATACCTTGCTCCCCGTAGTAATAACCTATTAACCTTTTCATCAACACAGAAGCCTGCCTTCCTGCTACACTCAAGCAGTACTCTGATAGGATCCAAACTTGGTGGGGGCAGGAGCAGGGAGGATTAAGGAGGAGGGAGACTGGGAAAACCAATTTAAGCAAAAAAAAAAAAAAAAAAAAAAAAATTGCACAACACATTTACTCTGGACTTTTTCATAACTCATCAATACCTATGTGACCCCAAAACGTGGATTGCTTGGAGAAGATTAAGAATAGCAAATGAGTAATCTTGCTGGGCTTTCTGACTCTAAAACAAGATTTTAGTAGCTTTCCCTGTGAAGGGACAGAAGAGGAATATAGTATTAAATATCAGATATTTGACTCCTTCACTACTGAGAATAAAATTCCTTAGTAGTCCCCTTACCGTGTTGCAACTGGATACAACTGTACTAATTAGGGAAATACAGACCGCTGTGTTGGGCGCAGATAAAAAAAGGGCAGCTTTAAACTCTAAAAATCAACCCCACTTGACTTGCCTGATATTAACAATACACATAGCTAATATTTGTTGGTACTTATTATTAATAACCATCAACATGTATTCAAATAAGTTATTTTAACAATCCTATTCTAAATCAGCTGTAAGTGTGCAACAGCATGGAAAGGGTGCCATATAGTCAGGGCCAAGGGCCCCTGTCTTTGATGGTATCAGTGCATGAGGTGAAGGTGATCAGTTTTGAGAAAGGGGAAGCTCAAATCAAAGGGGAAAATTCTTTCTTTATAACCCCTAAATTCTATGTTTTCTCCTTTTATAGGTGTTTCAGTTTCTAGGCAGTTCTTAGCTATTCACTTGTGCACTGCAGTATGCTGTGTGATGTTACTTTCCCAGGCTGCTACATGTGTCCTGGCCTGTTGCTTGGTTTTTGTTTTGTGCTGGGATATTTTTTTTTTNTTTCCAGGCTGTGCCTTTTTAATCACCAATGATCAACTCATTGCTGCCTCATAGTTCTGGGGGCTCTGTTTCAACATGTGCCCATATTTTCAAGGCCTTCACTGCTATCCTATGTTTAAATTGTATATATAGCTAAAGATACTAGTTCAAGCTTGAGTTCACACATAAAGTTCTTGTAACAAGGTGCTAACAAACCTGGTAGGTAGGGACTGGAGTCTGGCACAGTTAGTATAAAGCCCAAGACCTGTTCCTAGCAATGGCAATACAGTTTTATTAGGACACCAGGTACCAAAATGCGTATACACTGTTTGATAGTTATGTAGTATGTGTGTGCTCATGTTTGAATTCAAAACAAGCTAATATTAATTATATCCTGCTTATGGAGCTCCTATTTCCAGGGGTGCAACCGGCCTCTGATTTGGCTACAGCCACCTTCAAGCCCCAGAATTTTTGAAAGCTTCATCTCTAGAAAAAGCTATCGGTTTCAAGTGCCTTGTCCAAAAATACAAGTACTTACTACACTAATGAAGAAACAGTAGCCTTATTTAGAATTTACATGACTTCATCCTTTAAGCTGCTCTGTTTGAATTAGTGGTTTACTTTATTTGTTTTTCAGCGAGACTTCCATGTTTGCTTTCTTTTTTTTTTTTACAGACATAAAAACTTAAGCAGTAATTTTAAAAACTATTACAGAAAAGAAGAAAGAAACTACTTTGGAAAGTTTGAGAACAGCTAACTGAATATAGGAGTCTTCAACAGCATGGTTTCATACCTATGATTTAGGGTAAAATTATTTAGAACAATTTGCAACACTGGGGACTAAGTAAGCCAACATAACATTTCACATACTTGAAAACTAGGTATTTTCTTTTAGAATGAGCATTTAGAAATACCCAAGATTTCTTACCTGATGTTGGTCAGAAAAAAAGAGCTGGAGAGGCAGTGTTCAGACTCTAGACCAATGTCCAGCTATGTCAGGTTCCATCTTAGAAAGACACTCCTAAAATTTTTCACAGTGAGAAAAAAGAGCTGATTTCTTCAATGAAATAACTTCTGCGTAACGAGTACGTAACCAACACCAAATACTACTTGCAACTTTTTTCTGCAGCACAGAGCTGGTGCTCTGTTGGTAACCGTTTCCTGAATCTAATGCAACATTTCATCTTGTGACTTCACAAAATTCCTCAACACTTCTCTGATATAATATTTTCAAATATATTTTCTTAAATTCAGAACTTATTATCAGTGTCTTGGAACTGAATACTATTTTTTAAAACATCAAAAGCTATCTGGAAAAGCCTTGTCCTGTGTCTCTCATCCCTTTTTGGCCTTTTCAGTACATTTGTCAGAGCATCACAGTGATCAGCACAGCCTTATTTATAAACAGCGAAGCAAATCTCAGTCAGAACTTCAGCAATTTATTGAGACATTTATTGCATGACTTCAGCCAGTTAAGTAGTTAGTTACTTGATCTGAAGTACAGCCACCCACTTTCCCTTCTGAAAATGGGAAAAGAAAAAGGACTTTAATCCTTTAAAAGAGAAGAGTGAGCATCTGCAAGGGATAATTAACTTCTGAAAACACTCAGAAGAGTTGCCTTCCAGGAATGTTGTTAGTCTTTGTTAACTGTAGAGGCAGACCTGTCCAGTAGCTTTGAATAAACTCCTGGCACTGAACAAACAAAAAAGCAGTTTTGAATAACTATTCCACTTGAAGATGTCTACAGTTGGAAAGAAGAAATTCAGGCTTTCACAAAGTCATCTTTTCGTAATTATTTTTAACTACAGGAACTGCCAGATTGTTTTTAACTGCTTACCTTACCTACCCCATATCTAGTCTCTTTTTGAGGCAGAAGTACTACCAGATTTTGAAGAAACTATCAGTTTGAGATTACACAGAAACAAAATTCTCCCCTGTTTTTTGAAAGAGCTATTACCTGTGAAAAACAGGCAGCTTAGTGGCTTTATTATTCTTTAAACCAAAGTTTCTCTCATTTCCTCTTTCACCGCAAACTCCATTACGCCATTTAGTGAAAGGAACAAGCAATTCTGTATCTTTTACAGGCTGAATTAAACTGGCTGTTTCTTAGCCTAACTGACACATTTTAACTAATTGGTGTCAATTCAAAGCACATGTTACTCAGCTGTTTATCCCACTACCTTTGCAGTTATCCTCCTAGCCCATGGCGCTTGTTGATCTGATGTGTTTTCTCTGCAATATTGCTACCAGACTTAAGGAGAATAAGTGAAATTAAACGATTAATTTTCTTTAAATCTAAGATTCTTTAAGTTTAGGTGAAAGCACTTTCTTCTTCTTTTAAAGTCTGTCTTTTCCCCCCTAGACAAAATATAGACTTCAAATGCAAAAATTCTTCTTGCTTGTTGCAGTCAAGAGCTGCCACTTGCCAAAAACCAAGAGCAAAGGTGGAGATATACCTTCAGTTCACTCATTTTCTTACAGCACGAAATGTACAGCCTGTTTAGAACTAAGATCACAAGGTAAGGTCTGAGAGTGGCTGATGCTCTAGAGACTGATTCAGTCTGAACCCTTCCTGAAATCATGTCCTTCTCTGAAACTACCAGTCTGGAATGATGACTAGAGAATTGAATATCATGGGATAAATTTTATTTTCTTCCTTCTCTTCCAAATGGTGATTTCAGAACCTAAATGATTACAAAGACTTTTGCCTTATAAGAAGGGCAAATGAATTGTGACTCATTTATTTACTGGGAAAAGGGGGTAAAAGGAAGGAAGATATTTAAGCATATTCCTAATAATTAATACCACAGCAACCCCCCATCCCAACACTTAACAATAAATTAGGAGTTTAGCCTTATAGCACGTCAAATAAGGAAGCAGGCTTACATGCACACAGATTTAGTCAGAGGACCCACAGCTAACAGCACACATCAACTCTAACAGGAAAAGTCATCACTAGGCAAAAGTGAATTAAAGAAAATAAGGCAGAAAGAACAGAAAAGGAAAGCTCTCCAGCAACGGAGCGAGCATCTCCTCCAATGCAACAAAGAAACCCCAAATACTTTTCCAGCTGTAACAATATGGTTTCATCAGGCCCCACCTGGTTTCCCATTAACCTAAATGGTAACAGTGTTGATTGGAGCAGGGTTTGGTGAGATGCAGATATTGCAAGCGCTAATTGCCATTAGGCTTTGTGCTGCCCATCATTGGGTAATGTTTATTAGCTGTTTAAATGACGGCTGCCTCCTTATTGTTACCTACTTAGCAGTGTGGTCCCTAGTAGTTTTAGATTAAAGCTACAAAGCAGGAGGTGGAGAATGGAAGACAATTAACCCATCAGTGCCCCACCACAAATCCAACCTATCAGACCTGACAGGTATTTACAGTGTGCTAGTGCAAGGCTCTGAGAGTTAGAGGACTTTGGGTGCAGAGGTGAAAGCACTGTCCCAGAGCCTGGTGGTGACTGCAGGGCTGAAAGACAAACTTCAAAAATATAAAAGAAAGGCTTCAGAATTGTAAATATTGGCAAGCTTACATTACAGAGGTAGAAGCACTATGAGCAATCTTTGTTCCTCCTGCTTATTTTGGAGGATATTGATGTTTGAAGTTCAAGCTCCCACTAGTAGAACTACAAATTGGCATTTTGTGGCCCAAGACAGTCTTTCTCATTAGAGGTTGTCTTACCTGTTCACTCATCTTTCAATTTTTAAGTGTTACAAGTAGATCTTCACGAGCTTGAAAAATCTCCCAGGATTTGAAAATGTAACACAAGAACTTCAGATTCATAGTGAAAAATATTGCTTTTACACCGAAACAATAAAATTTGAGCTATTAGGTACTTAAGACGTGGAACCTCCAAACACTCTCCAGTAGGTGTTTTCTTTTCTCTTTTTTTGTGACCAAATTATTCTTTTACAGTTTTGTTAAAAGAATTTTTTCCACTTCCTCTATCCTCAGGGTTTTGACATGGAATAACCTTCTTTCCTAGTCTAAAATATATGAAGCTGTGTATTAAAAGAAGCTCAGCTGCCTGTTAATTGCCAAAATCTTTTGTAAAATAATGTATTATCTTTTAAAAAATTACATGAGTGAGAAGTGCATTAGATAAAGCACTAAGGGATCAAATTTTAAAGTCACAAAATTAAGAAACTAAGTTAGTAAAATAGATAATATTTCTAAACTGATTCAAAACAATAAGCCCAGCTGAGCAATTCTTTTGCTCCCAATGATATTCAATTTCCAGATGAACTGTTTTGGACACACACACAAAAAAATAAGTATAGAATTTGTGTTTAATTGTTCAGGATGAGATCTTCCACTCAATATGTCCTGGCAGTGTATGCTCAGTGGGACTACCAGGTGTTTTTCCAACAGTGCTGGACTTCTTAAGCAGGCAACTGCCTAAAATTGCCTGTTCTGGACCATTTCTCTAACACCAGTATGCCTGTGCAGCCGCTCATGCACTCACTTCTTTGTAGGATGTGGTGTGGCCATTGCCTGCAGCAGAAACATACAAAGAACAGATGCTTTGTTATTAACATGGCTTGGGTGGAGATGAAAGAGTGCCTGTTAATGCCTTGAGACTACACGTGCCTTTTCTTAGCCGTATTCATAGTCAGTAACGATGATCTCAGCAGAAAAAAAGCAGTGATAGGATCACAGTGATCTTGCTGGACATATTTAAGGAAGAAGCAAATCTATGTGAGTGTAGCAGAAAAGGTCTTGTGCTGACTGGCAAAAGCAGTGTAGGTAATAATTCACTATTTTCAAAACATGCCAGTGAAGGCAAACTTGCCCCCAGCTTTTATCATGGCATGTTAAAAGCTAGAGACTGATGAAAGACCTTGTGCCATTTGCTATAATAAAATTCCTATTTTATTTCTGTTATTTTATGCTTGTCCTTGTCATACAGAAGACGATCTTGACAGCATTTGTCCTAAGTCACCAGCCAGCTAGAGAAATGTGAAGTGCCACATCTTGAAGAGCTGAAAATGGTGAAATAAACATTCTTAGTTCAAAAATCAATATCTTTAACTCTTCAATTCTCTTCACATTTACAGAAAAGCTCCCTTATCTACAACTCCCTCCCACATCTTTTCACGTGTCAAATGCTCCAATTCTTCTCTAATAATTTTTGACACTTGCTATGAGACTATTCTCTGAGATAGGACAATCAGGGCTCTTGAGAAAAAAGGATAAGTGTGTCATGTATGTAATTTAATAATAAAGCAAACAGTTTGGAAGAACTGTACTGATTATGTGAGCAATTGAAAATGAAACCACTGCAAAATTTCTAGTCTTTTGCACCAGGGACTGAGGAATGGGATTCTTGAAAGTAGGATTTAGGACTCAGTTTGCAGCAGCACATGCGTGGCCTTGACAATTAGATTTGTGACATTTTCCTACCTCCACTAAACTGCATTTGGCAGAGGCATCATACTGAATACCACACTTCACTGTGGCCCAAGTAAAACATTTCATTAGAACACTAGCTTCAGTACACCCCACTGTCAATATAAGGGTAACTATTTACGAGATAAGAAACAAACCCTGAGAGGCTGAGGGCTTCATTCTACAGAGCCTTGAAGGGGATGAGAAATTGCTAGACAAGTATCTGCCAAAATGAGTGTTAGAACTAAGAACATTTCCAGACATGATTCTAATGTCCATGGATTTTTCACTAGTGATCATTATTTTATTATAGTATTGGCCCAGAAGATTCACGTGAAATGGTTGTTCTACTATGTTAAGCATAAAATAAACCTCTGCTGTGATGATAGTCAAAACAGATAAAATACTACAAAGTGCAAAAAGTGAGCATCTGTTTACATGCATTTACATTTTTGCATGAGTAAGTGAACCTGGAGCTGATGGCACCTGAGATAGATATCTTCATTCAAGAACAGTACAAGATTTGGCTCAGGTGCCTTATGTGATGGATTATTTTAACACCTCTTGGAACTCTGGAAAGAGATCAGTGAAAGAGGCCAAATGGCAAGAGCTAGAAAGTTATAGGGCAAAGGGCCTGAAATTTGTGCCAGAAAAAATTAAGAAAAGACTGGTACAGTATGCAAACAGTAAAGAATAAAACTACGGTTTCATGAAAAATGGGTCTTGTCAAATAAATGGAATACAATTTTTTAATGGATCATTGGCCTGATTTATAGAGAAAACTTCTAAAAATCCCCGATCAATTTGCGTGTCTTAGTTTTACACAACAGTGATGATATGTAATAAAGTAAGTGCAAGTCTTTCTCTGGGATCTTCCATGAATCTCCAGGGGATTTCTTCTTCACCAATGCTGCAAAATTAGTAACTTAGAAGATATAAAAATTATTTAAGGAAAAACATGCAGATGGCATATACTATTAGAACAGAAAATCAGACACTTGTATCAGTTATACAGACTGATCTGAACTGAGACACATATACTGAGACTGAGACACATATACTTTACCACATCCAAAGGCATTGTCTTATATGATCAAGAATGTAGGTCATGTGTCTGACTAGAGGAATCATATCCATAACAGCCATGTATTGAAAAGGGCTTTGGACTAGTCAGCGAACCAGTTCCATTGGGAGCTTATGCTCAATATGTCAGCTAGGAGTGTCCCTGGATGTACGTGTTGCCCACTGTTGTGGTTTAGCCCCAGTCAGCAACTGAGCACCACACAGCCGCTCGCTCACTCCCCCCACCCCTGTGGGATGGGGAGAGAATCGGAGGAGCAAAAGCAAGAAAACCCTTGGGTTGAGATAAGAACAGTTTAGTAATTAAAATAAAATAGTAAGAATAGTAATGATAACAATAATAATAATAATATAATACAAAGGGATAATGAGAGAGAATAAAACGAAACCCAGGGAATAAAGGGAAAAGGGAAAAAAACCCAAGAGCTGCAACCGCTCACCACCCGCTGACCGACACCGCCAGTCCCTGAGCCACGATCGCACCTTCCCCCGGCCAACTCCCCCCAGTTAATGTACTGGGCATGACGTGACATGATATGGAATACCCTTTGGCCAATTCAGATCAGCTCTCTTGGTTGTATCCCCTCCCCTCCCGGCTTCTTGTGCACCTGGCAGAGCATGGGAAGCTGCAAAAGTCCTTGACCAGTGAAAGCGCTACCCAGCAACAACTAAAAACATCAGTGTGTTATCACATTATTTTCATACCAAGTCTAGAACACAGCACTATACTAGCTACAGTGAAGAAAATTAACTATCCCAGCTAAAACCATGACACCCACGCATGCGAGGGAAGGATTGGGACACTGGTCGTTGGAGGCTGGAGATAATTGCTTTCTTGGTCTGTGACAGCTCTTGGCCACTCAGCTTCACAAATGGCTAAAAACCTGTGAGCCATCAGTTGCCAGGAACGAAGGTACATGGCTTTTCAAAACATTTTAAACAGTTTTCTGAAACAGAGCTTGGGGTAGGTGGGTGGGTAGGAGAGCAGAAGAGAAGCCAACATTATAGGCTTAGACAGGAAGCATTTGGACAGTCTCTTCATTTTGAAGGTGTGTTTGGACATGGGCACAAATCCAGTCTTGGCAAACTTGCCCAGTTCTGCATTTTAAAAAAAGATTTTGGAGGAGGCTATGGGAGTTGGACTACAGCAGGAGGTGGTAGTGCATGGATTTCACCACCAAATTCCTTTATTTGTTTTGACAGTGTATAGAAAATACAGAAAGATATCATCTCCCCCATGCATTTAAAAGAGGATTTAGGACTTGTGACTGAGCTGACTTGTCAGAGAAGAATGACAGCCCTGACCTCACTCAGTTGCACAGACATGAAGAGACCTTGGGAGCTTTCAGGATGGGCTCAAGCGAATCACTATTTGCCATGTGGGTGGGTGAGGATTAGGGCATCTGTCCCATTTGCCACCATAATCCCACCACTGACTGGCAGCATGTACAGAGCAGGTACCAGCAGCCCAAAGCCCACTGGCAGCTACAGTCAACAATATAGATATGTATGGCGGAGCATACACATGACCTTGCAGAGTGAGGACAGGGAGCATGGACAAGAGCCTCTGGGGTTAAGAGTTTTTAGTACATACCTAAAGGAGGGACAAGACTTAGCATAACATAAAAATTCTCCAGAGTCTACCCTGTGGGGTGTGCAGCCACCTTGTAAGTGTTCATTGCACAGCGTACCATTTGGGCTGCACATGCTTACACTTGCAGTTTGCCTGTGACCGATTTATATTCTTATACAGCCGCGTGATTCTGGTAGGCACTGTGGCAGTGAGCGCTTCACCACAAAACTGACTTGCTGTAGGGGTTTCACTTTGTAAGTTAATCAATGCAGAGCTAACTGCACCATCAACATTGATCTGGTTGTGAAGGCTTTGGCATTATAGCACTGCAATATCCTGTTACTTTGCATCAAACTGTGTGCATACTAATGAATGCCAGCACCTACATAACATGGCTGGGCAGGTCCACAGGGGGACCCCAGCAGTGCACAATAAAGGCCTAAGCAAATATTTGACAGGGATTTTAATTTTTTCTTATATACAAACAACTGGAGCAATATAACTCACAGGTCAGCAGTTCCTGCCATCAAACAAACAGCATATTTGACAGCTTTGCAGATGATATGGGCTGTCTGTCTGTGAAAGCTTGCTTGACCCAGGGGGCCATTAACAAGATCTATAGGTGGAATGGCCCCTTCTTCTGACTGAAAGTAAGTGTATTTAGTGCCCTGGGTTGACCTGTCACACTTTGAATCTCTGGTATCTTCTAATGTTGTGGAAAAATTCACCCACATAACAGTCCCACTACTTTTTGGCTAATAAATGTCTCCATGCTTGTGTTGCTGGCCAGAATCTGACCTTATGTGGCTAGCTGAGACCTCCCCTTGTGTGTGTGTGAAGGGATACTGAGGATAAAATAAAACTGCTTTCACCTTTTTGTGCCATTTATTCCCTGAGAACAGAGGGAGGTACTTGCACCTGCCAGTTCTCAGTGCAGTCATCCTTCAGGGTAAGATGCAGCTTATCTTCAGGATTGCATTTATATTGCAACTGCACTGAGGTAGACTAACAAGAGACTGTTACATGTAGCTTTGGGAAGAACAAGGTAGATTTTTGTGATGCTTGGTGACAGCTTAAATTCAGTCCTACAAAGAACTCTCTGAGTCTACAAGTAGCTGGTCTAACACAATTTACACACTCTTGGAGTTAGGCATCGCCTCTTTATCACGCAAACATGCATAAGGAGCTTTGTGGATCACTTTCTCAAATGTCAGTACCTAAATGTTGCATAATCCCCTTTTAGGTATCTAACAAGACAAGCAGAATTTCATGGTTTTTAGGCTTGTCCCTTACCTAACATGCAGTAAAGCCTGTACCCCAAGTAATTTCTACACTGCAAGGTAGGAGGTAAAGAGCAAATTCAGCAAGTTAAGCCCCTTCATCCTGTCACCATGCAGCCCTGGTGCCAGCTGAAGTTCCCCACAGCTGGAGTTCACAGTGTCTGAGAAGGGCCAGGTTGGCATAGCTGCTCTAGGCAGGGCCTGAGCCTGCTGTGGCAATCCATGGGAATGAGCTCTTGGGTCCTCACTGAGTCTAAGGCTGTTTGCACCATACGTGATGAAGAGGAAGGTAGACACCAGTCAGTAATGGCTTTGACAATGTACATAATCTGGGGGTTCAGGGGTGGTGATGTCTGGAAAGCCATAAGCCCTAGTGTACAAAATTGATTTGATTTGTAACTGCTTAGCACACCGTTTCACAGGTAGACAAACTTCAGGTAAGATTCTTCAAACAGTGATAGAAGGGAGTTTTTCAAGGTAGAGAGTGATTCAGGTTTTCCTAAAGGAGGGCTATGATACACCTGGAGCTTGGTTAGGATATAGGATTATATCTACACATATTTTCAGTCTAGATTTCCTCAGAATTACACACATCTTTCCCACTGAGGCTGCACTGATTGGAATATGAGTCCTAGAAAAGCTGAAGGATTTATCTAACAGGAATACTATTGCAGGATTAAAAGCCTAGGGTGGCTGTGATTGATGTGTTGTAATAAGTATTATGTCTTGTCAAGTTTCTTGTGTGGCACCATTCCGGTAGTTAATAGACAAGGACTTTCTAATTCTTCTCAGTGCTGCTCAGGCAGTACCAGGACACTTGAACCTTCCATAAAATATCACCAAAGGAGCTGGAACAGGGCTGTCAGGGCCAGTTGTAATGTTATCCCATCTCAGTGCTGAAGCCTGAAATCAGGTGTAATAATACCCCAGCACTGATGCAATACCTACTGCTGAGCCCACAGGGCATCCCTTCGGGGTCTCACATTTGGTAGGAGATTCAGAGTCAGTGGGCGAGGAGCACAGCGGCAGCAACCACCAGTTCCGCGGCTGAGCATGTGTTGAGGAGGAAAAGGGGGATTCCTGGAGCCCGGGAAACCCGTGAGGGTGCGAAGAGAGCCAGCGGGAGCCGCCACATCTTGCAAGCAGGAAGGGAGCGAGAGAAGCAGGGTGGGCAAACAGGTGGTGCAGCACAGCAGTTCGTGCAGGCAGGATGTGCAGGGAGGGCCCCGGCATCTCAAATGGAGGCTGCAACCCACTTGCAAGGAACTGAGAACAGCAGGAGCCATAGAATCTACCTGGCAAAAAGCTGTGCCCTCAGTGTTCCTCACAGTCCCTCCAGCTGCAAGAATGGATGCAGCCACCCAGATAGAGCTTTCAAGAGAACATGCAACTGTCCAGGTCCCTTGGTCCAGATGCAGGGTGTGCCTGAGTTTCAGGTCAGTATCTGATGGCAGCAGTGAGCTCATCTGTGGGGACGTGCCCAAGTAAAGGAGCTGCTCCGCCTGGTGACAGAGCTTTGGAAGGTCTCCAGGCTGAGTATCAGGGAGTCAGACAAGGAGATTGACTGGTGGAATAGTATCTACAATCCCTGAGATGCACCAGCCAACCATGGCACAAGAGACAAAGGACCCCCTACCCCCTCACCACCAGGCAGAAGGAGGAAACCCGTGAGACTGGGGAGAATGGAAACAGGTTACAGCTTGGGGTGGTAGGTGAATCTACTCTCAGTCTGACTGACCTTCCCAGGTGCCTGTACACAACAGTTATGAGGCCCTAGAATTGGATGGGCAGACAACTGGTGATATGGACAAAAGTCCTCCTGGGATGGAGGCGTTGTCTAGGCAGCCTACCCCCCACAACACAACCACTCCTGTTAAGAAAAAAAGAAGGGTAGCTGTCATAGGTGACTCCCTTCTGAGGGGATCAGAGGGTCTGATATGCCAACTGGACCCAATCCACAGAGAAGCCTGCTGCCTCCCTGGGATCGGGGTAAGAGATGTCACTAGAATGCTCCCTAGTCTGGTAAGGTCCTCAGACTATTACCCACTATTGGCTCTTCATGGCAGCAGAGAAGAGGTAGCAAAGAGAAGTCCAAAGGCAATCAAAAGGGATTTCAGAGCCTTGGGGCAGTTGGTTGAAGGATCAGGTGCTCAGGTAATATTTTCTTTGATCCCTTCACTATCAGGGAAGAATATTGAATGGAACAGGCAGACCCAGCTGATCAACATGTGGCTCTGAGGCTGGTGTCATTGGCAAAACTTTGGGTGTTTTGATCATGGGATAGTCTATTCATCACCAGGTCCACTGACATCTGATGGGATGCACCTTTCTTAGAAGGGGAAAGGGTTTTTGCTTAGGAGCTAGCAGGGCTGATTGATAGAGCTTGAAACTATATTGGAAGGGGGAAAGGGACAATGCCAGGGTAGTCAGTGACGAGCAATGGGATGGCACACTGAAGTTTGAGGAGCTGTGTGCTAGTGAGATTATTCAGACTGCTCCACATGGTGACGGGCACAATGAACCGCACTTTAAGTGTTTCTACACAAATGCGTGCAGCATGAGGAACAAGCAAGAGGAGCTAGAAGCCTTGGCCCAGTTCCAAAGATATGACATCATTGGCATAAGTGAAACCTGGTGGGAAGAGTCCTGTGACTGGTGTGCCATGATGGAAGGTTACAGGCTTTTCAGGATGGATAGACAGGACAGGTGAGGGGTGGGGGACAGGGGGCACTGTATGTAGTGGAGGAGCTGGAATGCATGGAGCTTGCAGTTAGCAATGGCCCAGTTGAGAGCCTCTGGGTGAGGATTAAGGGACAGATAAATGAAGCGGATGTTGTCGTGGGAGTCTAGTATAGGCCTCCCAGCCAGGATGATGACACTGTTGAGTTATTCTTTAATGAACTAAGGGATGCCTCTAAGTCATCTGCCCTTGTCATTATGGGGGACTTCAACTTGCCAGATGTCAACTGGGAATACCACACAGCTGGTACAAACAGGTCCAGAAGATTCCTAAACCATCTGGATGATAACTTCTTTGTACAGGTACTAAGGGAACTGACCAGGAAAGGTGCTGTTCTCAATTTGTTGCTTATTAACAGAGAGGGTCTCATGGGTGGAAGTGGCAACTGGTGGCTGCCTTGACCACAGCGACCATGAAGCAGTCAATTTTAAAATCTATGGTAACAGGAGGAAAACTGCCAGCAAGACCTCAACTCTGGATATGAGGAAAGCAGACTTCAGGTTGCTCAGGGAACTAATGTCCCCTGGGGAAAAACTTTTGAAGGTGCTGGGGTCCATCAGTGCTGGTGACTTTTTAAGTACCAACTCCTAAGAGCACAGGAGCAGGCAATTCCAAAATGTAGGAATTCAAGCAGGCAAGGCAGAAGGCTGGCTTGGCTGAGCAGGGATCTTCTAGAAATAAGGAGAAAAAAGAAAGTATATGGCCAGTGGAAACAATGTCAGGCAACATGGGAGGACTACAGAGATGCTGTTTGCCACTGTAGGGAGGAAATTCGTGCAGCCAAAGTGCAGTTGGAGTTGAAGCTGGCCAGTACTGTGAGGGACAATAAAAACAGCTTTTTAAAATATGTTAATGGCAAAAGGCAGGCCAGAAATAACATTGGCCCATTACTCGATGAGTATGGTCACCTCACAAACAGGGACATAGACAAAGCAGAGATGTTTAATGCTCTCTTTGCCTTGGTCTTCAACACTGATGATGGGCTCTGGGATCGCCAGAGCCCTGGTCTAGAGAACCATGACTGTGGGAATGATAAACTCCCAATCAATCCTGAACTTGTGTGGGACTTGCTGCTCCAGCTGGATCCCTATAAGTTGATGGAGCTTCATGCAGATTAAACTATGTGTGATGATACCAAATTGTTGTTCAGCTGTTCACTCATTTCTCCTTCAAAGACATATGAAGGAAGAAACCAAAGGACTGCAGTCTACACTTACTCACCAAAGCCAAACTTTTGATCAAAGTGATGCTTCTGCATATTTACAGGAGCCTTAAAAGAACATGGCACTCTCTGCACTGTCTTAAAAAAGTGCCTGTGTCAAGGAACAGCCAATAGTTTCCAAACAATTAAATAACAGCAAAACTGAATAGCCTACTCATTCTTCAGGACTCAAATGAGGATAACGGCTCAGCTCTTTCCTTAATACTTGTCTTACATGAGATCCACAAAACTGCTGCTAGGGGAGAATAGAATAAGGAAAGAAGATTGTACATGGTTTATTTTACCCAGTTGATGACACAAACTTGGCTATAACCTGGATTAAAATAAGTGAGGCCAATTGTGTAAAAGAAAGGCAGTAATTGACTTTGCATTTTAAGAATATAATTACAGTTTGAGAACAGGTGATTTTAGAAACACAGAAGACTCTAACTGAAGTGTTTGGTGGCATAAAGCAGGAAGAATCATGGACTCATTTTGTACCTAAATATGTTACCTATAAATTAGGGAGCTAATAAAATGAAGTTTCCTGGAGGAAATGCTATGTATTGCATCCTTGAGACTGTTAAGCCACAGAATGGGTAGGTCTAAGTTTTGACCAGCCAACATGACTTACGTGTCCTATAGAAATTGTAGTCACTGTGTCATGTACTAATAAGCACTGTTCTAAAAAGGTAGCTTACCCATATTTCTTCTGGGGAGAAAGTAAATTAACAGTATAACAGCTTCTTCCAAAAACGGAAGCAGTTCTTGAAACACATCAAATGAGTGAAGAAGAAGGGGAAATGAAAGATGATCCTAAAAGATATCAAAGCTGGCTAAAATTAATTCCATAATGGATTTTCATATATGAAATTTGAGAAATGCAGTTTGGGTTCTATGTTCTTCGCCTTATGTAAGATCATTGGAAAACTTTAACTGGAACGCCCTCCTGTGATGTGCAATGACCCAAATACTGAGCAGAAAGAAACTGCACAAGGCTAAGCCTTAGAAGCTTAATGTAGAATGAGATATCTTTTTAATGACAGGATGTAATTAATATACAACATAAGTAAGGCTTAATTGTTATAAAAGCCCAATAATTTTGGCCACTGATCTTGTATGCATAAAAACCAGACTTCCAAAGACAATACTGTCACAGAAAATATATGGATTCCAAGAAGAATAAATTGTTCAAGTGGTAAAAAGCCCCAAAACTGTAATTTCCTTGTTAACAAATTCTGAAGTGTATTTTGTCTTACTCACTTCATTGTCAGCAAGAGGATAAAGGAAACTTTTGTTTCTCAATTCTTGGTGGTCTTGGCCACCACCCCTGATCCTTAATTCCCATTGGGTGGTGTTTAAACAGTAACCCCCCAAAAACTGTGGCAGAATGTGCAAAATCTGCCCCGCTCTGCCCCGCCAAAAACACTTCATGCCAAGGGCTTCTCCTCCTCCTGGACATCCAAAATCAAGGTTGTCAATGGTACCATTTGTATACTAGTTCTGAAATATTCAAATTTCACTTAAGACATATCAGCATTCCAGAAGGTTCTAGAATGAACTAGAAGGTTCATTGTGGAAAAATCTTTTAAAAGTCTGGTGAGGTGCCTGATTCAGTCTTCTGAAAACAGAGTGACTCTGTGTAATATATGTTCTATTGCTCCTCTCCAAGTTTCTTCTCTGTTCTATCAGACCTCCATACTAGAATACTTATCTTCAGATATTCTGTTTTGTCTACCAAGTCATGCAAGCATACAGTCCTCCTGCAGTAAGCATGTGCAACAAAGCCAGCATTGCCAAATGTAATTTTGTTTTAGAACAGGCAAATCAGAGATATACTGCAGCTCTCGGTTCATTTGGATAGAAGTAAGTCTTGGAAAACCAGCTGTGTATGACCACTGATGAAAAATTAATGGATTGGCCTGTATAGAGGAAAATGTAAGCACTCGAAAGAAAAAAAATCAATTAAAAATCTAAAAATAATAAAATGTTAAAGATTCCTGTAAGAATTAAATTTTTGTGCTGGATTTTTGCTAGAGGCATTGAGAAGAACTACTTTATGATGAGTACAAAATAACAGTATCATTCCGTGTGTTTAAGTTACCACTGTAACTCCAGTTTATGAACATTTTGGGAACTCTTGGATTAGTCACCAAATAAAAAAAAAATAACCCTAAATGTACTTGCATAGCACAGTTGCACAAAAGAACAGCTCCCTCCCCAAATCTTAAGTTTTTCCACTTGGCTAGCCTTTAAAACTGAATCAAGGATTCTCTTTCTCAAATAGCATCTTTTTCATTGCCAGTAAAACAAGACTGGTAACAAATGAAACTCTGAATAGACCACATGAGGCCATTGGTGGTTCATGCTTTGAGATATGAATTCTTTTATTAGAGCTTTACCTTCTGTGATGTTTTAAGACTTGCTGCAGTTTCTTAAAAATGAATAGGAATTGTCCTATTCTGATCTGTCAGCAGTTTGGAAACTTAAAACATCCAGGACATGTCTCAGGAAATCCAGTTCTCTTTGATCCTAGATTAAAGGGCCTGTTAGAAATTTTAGAGCTATGTAGTTTCTTACACTGTTCCAATTAATACGACACTTGAGCTTTATTCTGTGAATGTACAATAATGTAGAAAACTCCTTGGAATTCCCTTATCAGCTGTATTCTGTTTAAAAATACATGTATTGGTTTTATAACAACATCCTCAACCACATTCAGTACTCCATTTATACCCTTAGGTTTAGTAATTCACAGAGCTTTAGGTTCACAGATTCTTACCAATAAATCCCAAAATGCATGCATGGCTTGATTTAAGAAAGATATTTTACTTGTGTTTCATACACAAAAAAACTGATAATCAACAGTGGCTTAAAAAATTAACACTACTCCACTTTTTCACAAGTGTACAAAAAAGAAATAATGAATTTACATTCAACAGTAAAGCTTAAAGTCCACTCTAATAATAGTTGCATTGACATTCACATACACAAGCACAGAATAAATATTTCAGGATTCTTATAAGAGCATACAGCATACATACAGTACTTGAATTTTACATAATGAGTGTTAGTAGGGTCAGAAATTCATAATCTCATAGAAAAGTAAAACTAAAATCAGAAAAGGTGGTGTGGAAGGTAACACCAAGGTACTGCACAGAGCTAGCAGGTCAGTAAATCCATTTGTGTGAGGAGTTTGCTTCTGCTTCTTCATATTAGGGCAGTTTGTTTGCAAAGGTGTATTCAAAGTGCAGATTAATGCCAAAAAAAAAAAAAGATATTCTTGTATTTATTAATACATGCAAGAGGCAGCCCCCAAGTAACCTGACAGAATAAAGCTGTTATTGGCAAGTGGCCGATATAATACAGATGTTTCAGGCAATTTTTCTAAAGCACTTTAATAGCAGCAGTTTTAATTTATAATGGCTCTAGATTGACTTCTGTTTGGGTTAAAGGGCATCATATTTCTTTAACATTTACAGCTATATTTCTTTATAAATAAATATCTCAAATAACAAATAGCATAGTTAATGTTTCTTTTTTCTCTCTTTTGCATAAGTGTCGTGGAAAAACTCTGACCTTTTCAGAGACATAATGTGCAAAATAATGTTAGAGTGGAAATAGGGACACAGAGCATCACAGTCAGTTACATTCCTGGGATGTCAGCCCAGCCCATCTTACACTCTGGGGGCTAGCCTGGCCAGGGTAATGGTGGGCTTTAAGGGACAATTTTCCCAATGGCTTGCTTGGTAAGAGATAAAAATTATGGTATCTTAAAGAGCTGTAAATGTGAGGTTTTATTTGCAGAAGTGTGTACGATACGTCATGTATAGGACTCAGTATTCCCACACAGTGACTTCTCAAGATTTGAAAAGTCTGGTCATCTCCTTTCAGACATTTCCTCCCCAGCCTGAACATCTTTGAACATTTATGTTCATTAGGTGTTTCCTCTGTTGCATATTTACCAGCTCTTCTTGCATTTTATAATCTGATCTCATATCACCTAGCTGACATCTGCACACAAATATTTCCCATCAGATAGAGGGTGCACAACATTAAAACTTTTAAACCTGTCCTGTAAGTGTCATCAAGACAGGAGCACAGGAACCACAGTGCAGAGAGTCCAACCTCTCACTGGCTGTACTGTGAAGATTCTCCTTTTCGGCGTAGGAGAAAGGAAACTTGTGTCTGCTTTTTAGGTTCTGAAAACAAGCCAGAGTGGAGAAAGAGAGTTAACACCAGACTTAATAAAGCTTTTAAGACAAAACCTGTTATGCAATTTAGACAGACACTGTGAATTTCCTGCTGATTTTCTCAAGTCTGTACATACAGGAAATTTGTTAACAGTAGGAAGAAGTTAGGAGTTGCTACATAGGAGAAATCTGCCATTATTACAAAAAGTGGCTAAATGGGTTCTTTCAGTATAAACCCCTCACTGGTCACTGTTCTCAGTGGTGCTGTTGCCCTTTTCTTTTTTCTCCTGAGTCTTGTTTCCCTTCTTCTTTTTCTTCTTTTTCTTGGTCTCTTCCTTCTTGCCAAAGGTTATGAAGTCACTTTTGTCAATTTGGCTGTTTGGTGGCTCCTGCCGGATGGAGATGATTGCAGGAGATCCTGGGATAATGAATTTGTCTGGCAACTCACCAGGACCACCTTGTTTGGGATTGCCCGGTCCAAATTTAAAGGTCCAGCTGTTGCTGTTCACACCAGCTCCCACTGGGGGGGACACCTCTCCGGCCTCAGGTTCTGAAAAAGTCAAAACAGCAAGAAAAGCTTAAAGCATCATTAAATACAAATACTCAGTGAGTATCAGCTTCCTATTTGAAAGCTATGCTTTAGCCTGGCTCTACATTGACTCTTGGTTATCCAGCTGCTCATTTGGGTGTTATCAACCGGTTCTCATCCAGGCTGCCCAAAACTAGTATGCACTGACTCATTCCACACACTGCTGGGCCAAACATGCTCTGGATCCTATGTTGTGCCTTGAAATACAGTTGTTCTCTATGTTTCTTTTGAATTTGAAGTGCTTGGAATAAGAGACCACTGTGATGCAGCCCACGGTAGTGTTTTACAGCATGAAACACAAGCATGTGTATTGCATGGCACAAGGGTATGTTTGAGGGTGTCAAGTCTTTTAGGATATGGTTAGAGGAGCGTCCAGGCAGGGGAAGTCAGCCTTGGCAGTATGCACATCCATGCTGGATATCTTAGCAAACCATCCTGTCAGCTGTGTCCAGGATTCCTTGTGGAGGGAATGAGTTGATGCCTCCCAGAGATGAAGCTGAGAGCCAGCTAGTATGTAAGTATGTTGTATGTATGTACGCAATGTGGCTGATCAGCAGACACGGCCCTAGAGCAAAACCAGGAGTGAACTGAATTGCCTGGGCAGGGATACCGCAGGACTCCTTCAATCAAGGTGCAGAATCTGGTCTCACAAATATTCAGAGTCTTCTTCAAGGTGAGGCTCTAACAACCTGTCCCCTTTTGCCAGGAAGTGGGGTGACTCTTGTGAGAGAGTTGTAAAACTTTTCTAAACTATGAACTTGTAAGCAAAATAGGAAATTGGAAAGGGCTGGTGCCAAACCTGTGGTAAGCTGTCAAGAATGGTTCAGAAGTAAATAATACTGCGGTGAGTTCTAAAACCGGGGAAGTCCTCACTATTATGTTTCTTTGTTCCTATAGTAATATCACAACATAAAGAATGAAAAACACCGGGCTGGTGACTAACTCTTGGTTCTTTGAATTGATATGGTAGAATGGTAGATCACAATGTTTTATATAGGCAAATATAAAATGAAGTTCTGTTCCCAGCTTCAGGCTTGCAGTATGAAGCAAGCTTTTAATTTTATTTCCATGATTTTACCAAGATTGAGCTAATCAGATTGAAATGTTTATGTATGTTGTCCTGACAAGGATAATGAGCATAATGAGATGCAACACAAATCAGGTTCTTCTATGAGAGAAAGTCTTAAAACCTGCCTGTTTTCTTTTTTTCTTAAACTTTGAAAATTCTTTGTAATTTACATAATTTCCAATTTTGATTTGGAACAGCATACTCATTTTAGTGCCTCATTTTAAGAGTTTAAGGAATTGTGATCAGGGGAAAGCTCAATGCTTATGCATTGATGCTAAAGCCCTCAAATCTGATGAAAATGTTCTTACCTATACTCTAAAAGTGCAGTATCACAAACATAGGACCTGTCACACTTGTAACACTCCTAGCCACACACAAATTCTTGCAATACCACACAATGCCAATACCACTGATCTGACTAAGGCTCAACATTATTGTATTCTGCATTAGAGCTGTCCAGTTGAATAGATAAAGATGTTCTGGGAAGGAAGGAGGTGGGATCTGCATTGCTACAAGGAAGGGCTGGAAAACTAGCTGAAAGGGACTCCATAACCCTTGGAAGAGGAGGCAAGGGCACAGAAAGGATAAGAAACAGAAGTCCTAGGTGTCCTGCTGGTGAAAGAGGGCAGGAAAAGGAAACAAAGTAGATAATCTAGAGGGAGATCGCCAACGTTTTGCCAGCCCAGAAAAAGCTATTCAGTAAACCTCAGCTACTGACTGCTCTATACCCTTGGAGTAATAATAGAGAACATTGCATTTGCTTTAGCAGCCATTTCCTGAAATGAACATTTCCTGTACTTCTTAATGATTCTTCATCTTCCGTAATGTTGTTTGTACAATTTTATATTTTATGAAATAAAATGTATGTTGTGCATGCAAATGTAAGGCTCTCCTGGTTCAAAAGCTAAAGAACACATTTTTCTGCTTGACAATCTTTCTCCTGCCTGGCAGCAAAATAAACCCCACTGGAAAGTATGATTCCTTTTAAGCTTTTCCATACTTACACAGTACGTCCATGTTACAGAGCCAAAGAAATGTGCATACATGACACATCAGAACTGTCTCTGAGATTATCTGTGTAATAGGTTTGGCACAGGGAATCTTTGTGAAGGAGGTGATATGACTGCTTTTACAAAGTGATGTTTAATCAAGAATTAGAAGAGCCTGTACACTTCTTTCTCCCCTAAGACTGTATTTAATGATGAAGAAGATTTGATTTTGAGTTTATGTTCTTTCCAGGAACTGCTGAAGTTGTTTTAGTGACCTTAACCTCTCTAGTCTCAAATATATTTTTTGAAGTTATTAATGTAGAAGTTCCTCTTTTTCATCAGTTGTTGCTTTTCTGTAAATTTCCTACGGTCTTAACTATCAGCTTCCGTTCTTTTATATTTATTGTTCATAATAGTAATGTCCTAGCAAGCCCATTCATACTGAACGCATTAATATGAACTGGCTTTCATTTCTGCTTAATAGAGTATTTTGGTCAGGTACATTTCATATTGCTTCTGTTTTAAGATGATAAATTATAAAGGTGAATGTTGTGTCTCTTGGCCTTTTTCCAAATTATTAATCAATTGCCTTTCTCCAGCAATACAAAAATGTGAGCTTTCATATTGTACATAATAATTTAAGCCCCATTTGACAAATATTTTTTTTCTCCTTCCCAACAAGCCCATGCAACATTCATTCCAAACAACATTGGCCCAGACCCAATGCTTTTTCCTTGTTCCTGGCAGTAAAAAAAACAGCTGAAGGTGACCTCAAATTATTTTTGAGCCATCCTTGCTCTGGTTGGGGAGAGCCCTGTAGCAGTGAATAGTTTGAAAACTGCTTTGAAGCGTACAGGGTTACTACACTCTATGGATCGCAGTGCCACCACAGCACACCTGCAATAACGCGGTGTGTGGTCATGCCATTTCAACATGACCATATTAGGCTAAAGACAGGACATGAGACCGAGAGTGACTTTATATTATCCATTTTACCACACAAATACAGTAATGTGCAAGAATAGAGGGTATCCTTAAGACACATTTTTCCTTGCATGAAAACTCTTGTCAGTCTAATAGGTGCACATACACATCTGCATTATTGAAATCTAATTCAGAACAGGATACTGACCCTTTAATCTGGTTCTGCCTAGGCAAATCCACTCACCACATGAAGTCAGTAACATTTATCAGAAAGCCATCTGACATAATGTATCCAAACACAACAAACCCATCATATCTACCCTGGAATCAGGATTCTGTCAGGCTAAAGAATAAAGCGGTTTGCTTGCATTTCTGTGTCGTTTTTTCCCAGCCCCTGAATATGTTTGTTGTCTGTACAAACTAAGCATTTTAATATTCCTTAATACTCACTAAGCCAAAAGAAACTAATTATCCTTACAACTGTGTGGAGAGCTCACATACAAAAAGCCAAAGTCAGACAGAACTTAGTGAGCTAATAGCCATCATTTCTTATGAGTGGGGCTTCAACAGTCTCAGGAAATTTCCCTTCTCTGTGATTTACCTGATAACATGTGTGTTTATCTGTATTGGCAGGCTGGAAGGTCACAGTTCAGCTGCATTAACAGTGTTGTATATTTAGGCAGTTCAGATCAAGGATAAATGTCATTTACCACCTACTTTCCAAGCTTCCTTAAATATCTCTTCTGTTTCTTATCAACAGGAATTTAACAAAAAAACCTTTCAACTTAGATGCTATTTTACATTTAACAGGATTAGTAGTACTGCTCTTGTGTATTTTCTGGGTCTTATGGAATGCTTAAAAGTTGTTTATTAAACTTAGAGGAAAATCTAAGTAAAGCAAATCCACCAGCTATATTTATAACACTTAATTTAAAACATTACACCTCTCTTGTTCCTAGGGTTACACAGTGGGATTTTGCCAGAGTTCCTGCATACACGTGCAAGAGGCTAGCCATTTCCTGGTGTAACTCAAAGGATTACTTTGGAGACTGCCCCTTCACTTTGTTCTCAAGGAATATGGCAGTCTTCATGTTCAATGACCAAATGATTTATTTTTAAAATGCATGCATGCAGCAGAACCGAAAATCTAGGTTGCACCTGCAGCTCCTGATGCTTCTTCGCCTGTGTGTTTGCATGCTAAAATAGGAGATGAACTTTTCACCTCTTCCATTTATTCATACTCTCACCAAAATACAAGTGTCTCAGTAGACTTTAAATGGAACCTAGAGCAACAGAGGCTCTGCAGTCAGGTAGATCACATATTTAGTTGGGTGGAAAAGAGTTCTAAACTGTCTTTCAAAATGCTTCTTTTTCTATCCAGTTACTGTTGTCTGAAATGCCCAGGCAGGTTTACATACAAAAAACCCCCACATCCTAAAATCTCCTATCTGAAAGCTTGAAGCAGTAGGGTACAGTCTTTAGCTACTTTTTTCTGTTCCAGAGGTCATATGCTGTAGCCCTCTACCTCTCACAGGACTTGAAAAACATACAGATCTCAATCAATAGGCACGTTTAAGTCCTAATTGCTCTGAAAGCACCTGATTTCCTATACATTGTCCGATAGAAAGTGTTATGTGGATGTCACAGGCTCCAAGATCCCTGAAAGGAAGCAGGTTGCAGGTGAGCTGTGTCACCTCACTGGGCACAGAGCTTCTTGCTCTCATGCTCCAGGCAGTCCTGATCTCAGCACACAGGCTTTTCAGAGGTACCTACCTAACTCTCCCTCCTGTTTGTGCAGGGAGCCCAGGCACCTACTACAAGGAACAGGGTCCCTAAAATTTAGCTTGTAGTAGCTGTAGGCACCTAAACTTTTTTTTCTTAGATGCCATCCACAGACTAAGACATCCCTTTTCTAAATTCAGCCAACAAAAGAGTAGGCATCCAATACAAAATGTCTAATTTAGTTCTTGCTACAGTCTATAAAGAGACACAGACAACCTCAGAAGGCAATTCAATCCACCTAGCTTAAATGCCTATTTTAGACGCACTAAATTTTCTTTGTTTCTCTCCTCTCTCTGCTGGAGCTGTATTACCTTTCCTTCTTTAACTACAGATAAAGCCTGGACAGCCAATTTAAACTAGACAGCTAACTTTTGGGTGGCTAGTGCAAAAGGAGCCAAATTCCAGCCTCAGGGGCAAGCTGAGCTATGCCTTGGGGAATGTTGTACTAATGACCATGCCAGAGTATTTAAAAAAAGAAAAAGTTTGAAACTAATCTCTTTAACAGTGACAGCCACAAAAATCCTGTGCAACTATTTGCAAGATGAGGCCACTTTCTCAGCCCTAATCCCTTCACAGAATTTTCATTTAGGTAGGCATTGGCATCTTCTGTTCAGAAATACCTGAGAAAGCTCAGCCATATTGTTAAGGTTGCACCATTTCCACCCCTTAAAAGGCCACATTTTAGTTATGACAGCAATAAAACCAGTACAGTTTAGGTTTTGAGTGATACTCTGTTGCAAAACCCCTAAGTACAGGTCTGTCACTGAGATTTACAATGCTGTCTTTTCAGATGCAGCATTTGCGAATTCACTCAATTGAAAGGTTGGCTTTCATCAGCTTGTAGAACCACCTGAGCCGATATGTGAGTGGAACAAAGTCGAAATGCTGAGTGATGGGTACGGTCTGAAATTGAGATGTCTTCTAAATTTGGGGCAAAATGCCTGCTCACAGAATATGTCATCACTTAGCCCACAAATCGATAACCCATCAGGTCTGGGCTAAGACTGCAGTTTCTATCTCACTGACATTTTTCTCTCTTTTGGGGAGGCCATGTATTTTTTTCCTGTCCCTGTATAGCTCCACAGTTCCAATCTGGTGTTTACTAGGAACAGGTGGTGTTCACTTCCCATAATGCGAGCTGGCCATATATTCTGTGTGTCGTGTACATTGTCTCTACCTCCTATGCCTCTGCATTTGTCAGAAGAAGGCTAACTCATGTTAGAACATGTTAGAACAGATGTGCCCCTCCTCAAGGGAGAGAAAAGGAAAGCATTTCTCTGCAGCTCTGTCTCCCTGCAGAGACATTTTTGTCTGTGTGACATGCTCAGCCAAGAGAGCAGCTTGCTTTCACTCTGTTCCACCCCTCCCTACTCACCACTTTGTTCCTGTCTTTAAAAATTTGGTGGCTCATGGACTCAGGAGATCATTTAGATAAAAGCTTTCAGTCAAACCATCTACTATTATTAAGTTTAAAGGAAATAATTTTCAAATTTTTTTTTTCTAGACACCAGGACATACCGTCTAAAGCCACTGTGAGACTAGGAATATCCCATCATTAATCACAGACCCTTCTGTCCGCAGGTCAGAGTAGCAAAACACATTAATTAAATGAATTTATTTAAAACTGAGATCAGGCAACAAGCAGGAAGCAAACTGCAGAGAAAGCTAGTCATTAACCTGATTTCTCTCTTCCCTGCCTCCTCCACTGATGCTGTACTGACTGCAGCTTCTGCTTCTGGCAAGCTTAATGAGTATTCACTGTTACAAAGAGTCTGACATTCTGCACTGATTCCAAAACAGCACATCAAATACAAACAGCATGCACTGAAAAACCCTCTCTGTGTCATTTGGAGGATCTCTGAGGATGTTCCGGCTTCACTGATCATCCCTAAGCCTTTTTGGGATTAAAATGCCCATTTAATCTTTTTTTTTTGAAACACAAAAAATACCCAAAACCAACAACACAACAAAGAAAGCAAATAAAAATCCATCATCAGCATGATAAAATGACAGATACTGAATTGAAAGATGGGGAAACGATTCAGTCAGAACACAGTTGAATCATTTTAACTATCACTTGGCCAAACAATCCCAACTATCTCTAAGGACTATGTCAATTTGGAGTCTTAAAGAAAAAAAAACCCCAAATAAATAATTCTCACTCTCTGCCCTTCCATCTGTTTGACCTGTTCTGCACTAATGATTCAGAGAGAGGAGGAATGAACAAAATGAAAACTTCTCCCCACCAAGGAGCTTTAATCCACTGCTTGAATTTAAAGTCAGCAACATTAAACTGGGTAATTATACCACATATGTTGTGGGAGATCCGTAACCCCCCACTGCTCCAACATCCAGATACAAAGCAGAGGGTGGGCACGGAGGTCACTTCCAGCTCCATCTTAGGTTACTGTCCATGCTGACATTGAAATTGAATTTAAATAGAAATTGTCTATCTCATGATAAGAAAACAATCTTACATGGCTGTGTATTAAAGCAATTGTCTCAGCTACCAAATAGCTCTGCCAGCATATTCTGAGATATGTGAAAGCAAAAACTGATTTGCTTTCTGCCACAGCCTGCTGTGGCAGAGCACAACACAGGTGAAATGGTTTCTTGCAGTTGCTGAAGAAGCAAACAGAGCCCCGTGTCTGCAACCCCAAGCTCTTCTCACTCTGTTTTCTTTAAAAGAGGCTTTTTCCTCCCACAAAAACATCAACCTTCTCAGGTAACATCCTTCTAGTGCTGTACTTGTGTCCAGTCCTGCTCCCACCAGTAGAATTTGTCTTGGAAAGCATCTGTTAGTACTTGCTCAGCACAAGCTTTAACCTTTTACTCACCAAACTGAGGACTAATCTGCTGCATCACTGAGGCAGCATGTGTACACATCCAGGATGCTCTATATCATCCTTCCAGCTCTAATCAGATGCTGGACTCCAGGGGATGCAGCGTATGAATCTTTGTGTGGCATGCAGAGGTTGTTAGGGAGATACTACTCTTGCAATGTAAGGTAGATGGATTTTTATTTGGGCATTTTACTATGTCTGCAGGCTGACAGTGACCATTTTTAAGAGTTCATAGTTGAGAACAGAAAAAAAAAACCCCAACAAAAAACCCAGACGATTTTCATCTTATAAATGCATTGTAAATATAGTGTGAGCAAGTAGAACATCAGCTGTTCTACCCTTGTTTTAATGCAAACAGTAAGGTTAAAGGGCAGTGAATAGTGCAGGAAAACTGGACTTGGTGTTGGAGCGAACTGCTGTGCCTCTCAGTACCTGGGAAGGGAGAGGGAGGAGGTGGTGTGGGCAGCAGCTGGGGACAATGTTGCCCTGAGGACCTGTGGTGGGTTGGCCTCACTGCCACCCACCCCATCTCCACCAAAGAAAAGGCTTTTCTTTGCCTTCATGTCAAACCAGATGCTATGCAGCCTCCTTAAATACCCTAAATGAACCAACTGCAGCAGCAAACAGCTACCCAGGCCTCTGCTGATGGCTGTTTTTAGGGTTGTTAGATGACACATCCCAAAAATGTAGACTTTGAAGCAAATCTTTAGAAACTGGGATGCCTGATTTGTGGCTCAAATCTCCCTCTGGATGTGACCAGGAGGGAGATGGCATTCTAGCTGCTTTCAGCTGACTGGTGCTGTGTGTGGGAGCTGCCCCTATTATATAAAGACATGAAATATTGCAAAGAGAGCAAAAGTCATTGCAGAAGACAAAGCTCCAAATGTCAGGAGGACAGGAACAGATCTGTGCACTGCTTAGTCTGTATTATGGAAAGCCAATTCTGCTAACTGTGTTCTGTCAAATTTAAACAAAAAATAATTTAATTCTTACATACAAGCACTTTCATGTGAAAGACAACAGGCTCACAGACCATCATAAATCCTGCTGTGAAGGTGAAAAGGAGGAAGCACTTCCTGCCTGCTGCTGCAGCCTGTAACAATACTCTGCAGACAGCCAATCCCCCCCACCCTGCCCCTGTTCTCTGCTAGATAAGCTATTGAACTGAGGCCAAGAGCACAGACACACTATCTCTCTGGTTGCTTCCTGCCACTGGAGGCCACTCTGTTTCTATGGCATGATCACAGGGTGAGTGGCTTGGACTCCTGTCTACAGCCACTACAGCCATCTTCTGCCTCAGCCCCCATCACGATGGCTGGCTATGATTGATTCCCTGAAGAAGGAAAATTTCAGGTTGGGGATTTCAGGTTACCTGAAGGAATGACAGAAGGCAGGATTAGATGTTCTAGTGTTGGATCTCTTGGACAGCACTAGCTTGGTTTTATTTGTGTCCACCTTGAGGAATGAACACTCCTAAGAGAATTCAGATTAATTCAGTCCTTTCTGCTTACCCTCAACAAAACTGTTTACCAAGTACCAGTCTCTACAGCTGTGAAAACCTTCTGCAGGTAAACTTACCTTAGCACAGTCCCTATTACTGCTGGTGTGTAAAGAGGAAAGAGCCCAGCATGGCTGCCAAAACCCAGTGCTGGTAGGCAAAAGAGAATCCCCACTTTTTAATTGACCTCAATTCGTAGTAACTATGGAAAGTTGAAACATCAATTTTCGTCTTTTGAAGCAGAACCTAATTTTAACCATCTAATTGGATGCTTGAAGTGGTAGTGAAAGAAAACGGGACACATTTATTTCAGTGCTTTTGGAGGTGTCTATTTTAAACATGAATGAATATGAATTACCACTTAGAAAGGATAGCATAGTAATGGATCATGGAGAGCTAAGAAATGGTCTTAAAAGACAACTTTTTTTTTTATTTTATTCATCATCTATGTTTAGCTTACAGGCTTCAACCATTCCTCCTGTATATGGCTCCCACCCCAGCAGCCCAAACCATTGTAATCTCCAGGCCGGATGACTACCGTGTGAAGCTTTCTCCTTGGATCTTCCTTTCAAAAAACACACAAAGCTTCAGAGAGTGGAAAATGCAGTGCTTTGTCTCTCAGAGATTGAAGGTGGCTCCATGCTCTGAACCTCACAGCTGGAACCTGTTCCCTGGCTCCCTCTGGCTCTGACCACAAATAAAGGGATAATTTTACTGGTATTTTATGGCTGAAAGCTGAAACTGGCCTTTCTTCTTTCTGGACCAGAAAGGGGAACAAAGTGTACTATTACAGTTTAGTTTAGTTTGGTTTTGTTATCCTCAAGGGATTTCTTAATTTTAAAAGTTAACTATACCATATAGGTATATAGAATTGATTTAGACCTACAAATCCTTTAGCAGACCTATTCTGACTAGTTTATCACTGAACCTCTACAAAATTCTCCTCCTCTGAAAGCCAAATAGCTAAATACTAACCAATTTCTATTTTGAATCTCACCGGTATGGCTGTTAGCCAGGAACCTCCCTAAAAGAGGTGTGTTGCTTTAATATCTTCCACAGGAAGGGGCTGTAAAACTGAAGACATCACAGGCCTCAGAGCAGACTCTGGCAGTCACAGCCCTCTTTCCTTTCCACAATATGTATGTCACATTACAAGCTTCCTATCCTCTCCTGTTAGAATCACATCCCATTATTATTCCTTTCTACTGATATGGGATGAATGGAGCTAATAATATTTCACATCAGCTAAAAAGGAATCTTAATTAAATGTGATGAGTAACTGCTAATACAATATGATAAGCCCCCTGGATAAGCATGCCACTGTTTCCCTATTTTTCAGATTCCTTTAAACATTCACCAAGGAGAAAATGGAAGTGAGCTTGTGAAGACTCCCCACATCCCTTCTCCTACTACAGAAATAGTTTTGCTCTTTCAAGCAGTTGTGAAGTCCACACTTGGAGGACTTTTTCTTAGGTTGTAGGTGAATCCAGATATCATGATCATTTAGAGTCATCTGGGTCTTAAAACCTTTAAAGTAGGTGATTTTGGTACTGATGAGATGAACCAGACTGACTACCCTGGAAGTCTGGACGTACTGTCTCACGGCTCCAAGCCTTCTACCTGTTTGTCCTTCCCTGCAGCTAAAGGTGTCCTCTCTTAATTGAGAGGACAGTACCTGCTTGAACCATGTGATGAAAAGTTTGCGTTAGGTTTTCAACAGATGTGTCTCTCCGTAGTTCTGCTGAATTTAATAGATCTGCATGCTCAGGCTGGCTGTTAAAAGCTAATATGAATGTGATGAACCTCCTAACTTGTTCAGTGCTTTATTCTACTTGGTCATGTATATTGAAATCAGAGTGCTAGGTGATGTGCTGTAAAGGCCATATAATGCTGAAACAAAATAAATTTAACAAAGAGATTACCTGAGTGGGGATAATAACCATATCTTAATACTCCATAATTGTGTATCTAAGTAAATATGAGATCAAAGTTGGCAGTTGCTTGAAATGGATGGCACCACATTGCAACAGCCTGCAACTTAAGAAAGTTGCAGATGCCTTTTGTGTCTATTCTCTAGGACTACACTTCCTTAAATATTCATCAGATGGTAAGTATTAAGTCTTGGAGGCTTAACACTTATACAAAAAGTGGGTAGAGCCATCTCTGTTAATTTTTGATCACTGTAATCTTTTCAGAATCCCAGTTTAAGAGTTAGTATATGACCTACTTTATATTTCAATTATTTTTATTTTAATTTTATAGCCCCAGTCATGCTTTAAGCCAAGAATTGTTCCCTCAGTGGAATAATTGGAGAAACAGCTCAGGCTTGTCCTTCCATGTAAAAATGATGCTTTACATTATACTCAGGAACTGCTCATTTGCTAATGAACTCTCTTTCAAGAAAGGCATTGCTCAAACAGTTGTGGTAACATATCAGAAAGTTATTTATATAATATGCCTGCCATTTCACTTCTCTGAAGGAAATATTGAAAATGGAAGGACTGGCTTGAAATGAACAGAAAGATCAAATCTGGGAAATGAATTATTACACATAAAGTGTAATGGATGTAAAATGGATGTCTGAGAGCAAAGTAAGGAAAATTAACTTCATTTCTACATTATTGCTTAATAGAGGCTGACTTAGAAAAAATCCTATCCTGATTAAATTTTAGAAAATTCACATTTCTTAGAGCTGTGATTCCTTGAAATGAAAAGACAGGGAGAAAATCAAGGACAGACTGTATCTGGATTGATAGCATAGTTATTTTCCTTCCAGGAAATGTGTCATATGCCCAGGTAACTAGGACAAGCTGTCAAAGAATAGAGACATTTAAAAGATTTTAGTGTTTATGAAGGCTAGAAGATTATGTTATTGCTTCTTGAATCCTTCACTTCAAAAGGAATTTTAAATTACCATCTAGTGGGATCTACATGCGGAATATTTAAAAAATATTATAACACTGAATTAAACTTTAAATTTTTGTTTTCCCATTGTAATTGTGTCTATATACATACGTGCTAATATACAATTGGTTCATTTGTTTTGAATTTCTGTGGTTGTCTCCCTATGATCCACAACTGCAGCACTGAATCTAACTTAAACATATTCCCTTTACACCAGACTTGAAGAAGCAATGGCTTTGGGTAGCCAGCAGAAACATACTTCATGACAACAAGGAGAAAAAAGCTCTATTTTTATCTCTTCCTACTGACACATGGAAGAGCACACACTTCATTCAAACATACACGCAGCTGCTCAGTGGCTGGAATTTCTGTAGTGACTTAGAGACTGGAGGAAGCGAAAGGACATATACTGTGTACTGAGGAGAACAGACACCAAAAGGATGCTTTAAAATGCTGTTGCTTGATCTAGTTCATTCTACTCACCAGAGGCACACAATTCTGAATTTTATATTCAAAAATGCGTGTGCTTATTTACTGAAACTAGCACTAATATTTAACACCTCTTCCTGTAAAAACAGTATAATCGTGAATGCTGATCTTCGACAAGCAACTATTGACAATTTTTGCATCAACAAATAACGAATTTCCATCTCTAGCAAAACAACTCAGTGAACAGGCAAACAGATTTGTATCTCTGTGGATGAGCAAATCTGCCAGTTGCTTACAGCCGATGTGTCAGTCTTCAGGAGGGGACAATACCTGGAGAGAGGACAAATATTTAGGCTCAACAGCAAATACTGACACGAGCCATAGAGCCTTGCCTATAGTATCTGAGAGGAAACAAATAGCAGAAATGAATTATGATGGCTTTGCCCTTTTTTTGCAGGGACCACAGCTTCCCCTTTGGCACATAAATATTTTTTTAACGATGCGGACACAATTTAAAAAAAAAAAGGGGAGAGGGGAAGCCAACAAAATGCCAACAAAACAACTCTTTATAAATACCAAAAATAATCTGTGAATTGCCCGGCTGCTCTCTTCAGGGCCTCAGTCATTCATCAAAGTATACCAAATGGTGCCAGGTGGAATGATTTTCCCCTCACTGAGGAAGTTGCGATAAACTAATTGATTCAAGGCCACACTGGGACCCAAAGTCACCTGTTTGGACAACTGTGTCTGCAAATGTACTGTGTCTGCAGAGCTTTCTTAAGAAAAACCCCATTATTTTTGCCCTCTATAACTAACTTAGGAATCAGTTTGTATTTTTCCCAAATATACTTCCTGCTCCTGCCCCCAGCTTTCTTTTAGTGCTTGTCTTCAGAAGCCAAAGTGAATCACCCATTTCCTGCCTCCTAACCTTCAACTGTCACAAGCCTATCTGCAGGTTTTCTGCTGCTCCCCCAGGTAATTCTGCTTTGGGCTCAGTAGAAAAGCTGCATTAAGAAAGAAAAATGCTGAGCAGGTGGCACTGCCATAGTCTAACACACACAGAATGGAATCAAGCTTGTTCCCTTGTGGCTGTTGTATTTTAATCACAATTAAATAATGAAAGAGCATAAACTGTAGCCTGAATTTTCTCATGTAGCTTTTTCTACCCATGTGGGATTTTTGTGTCTCTAGTCTTTGCACTGTGGGATCATGTCATGCCCATTCATCCTGCCAATTCTCAGAATATTTGCTTAAACATCAGTAGTTTTGTGACTGTGTGAGAATCTCAGGTTTCACATGGGAAAAAAGTTACTTTTGCCGGCCAATGCACCAGAAAGCAAATAAAAGGAACTCATCCTTTGTTTTTAGAAAAAAATTATAATTTTTAAAACAATCTCTACTTGATGATCAAATTTTGAGTGTTCAGGATTGGCAGCATAGGACTGACCCAATGCAATTTCATGGTCTGTTTATCCATCCTATTCTCTACACCATCATGCATTTAGTAACAGTTGGTCTCCCTTACTGAGGCATCTGTGACAAACAGAACCTGCCATGCATGTGCTACTGCTTCAGAGAAAGCAACTGCCTTCTTAAATCTAATTCCAGTCAATGAAGAGCTCATGTCTGAGAATCACAGAACTGAGTAATCAATAATCATGATCTGCAAGACAGAAAAATATCTTCTGATGGCTTCCTTCAAAACTATACACTGTTTGCTGGACTCTTTTTCAGAACTCCAGTATTATGCTGCTTCCCTAAAGACTGTGTAGACCAACACTGCTATTCTGCATAACTGTATCTGGCACTTGACCTGAATATGTTTCTCCCGATCAGGCAGTGACATTCTCATCTGGAAACTCTGTTTGTACATTCAAACTCTTGTCTCAGCATAAAGGTGTACCCAAGTTATTCTGAAAACCCAGTTGAATGTTTGCTAGGATGTATGAGCTGTATCGCAACAACTTTAGTGATTGGTATGATTTGGAAGCTTTCACCTCCAGATTTCAGCATCTGCTGCCACTTACACCTCCTAGCCTATACGTTATGAAGTGATGTCTCTCTGTCAAGTAGTGGGAGGGACAAACCTCCACACTGCAAATAACAATTACAACATCTTTTTCCCTAACTGCTAACCTCAGCAGAGAAATAAAAGAATGATTAATGCATAAATAAGGAATAGCCAGTGGCTACTAGCCTTGATTCTTCCAGGTCAAAGATGAAACACAAGCAGGTCTGCAAAGGAGGTAGAAATTTTCACCCAACACCTCTCCTCTGCAGTAAACAGGAGACCTCACTTCCAGGTGCAACAATTTGCCCCCTTTTGTTGTAAAATCATCAGATTTTATTATAGTGGAAATAGAGTGTTAGAATATTGTGTGTTGAAACTTGTAACCATAGAACCCTCATCAGGTAGTTACTGTTTTGTATTAAGAAACTAATGGAAACTAGATGAGAACAATGGAGAATTCAATAGAGGAGTTTTGTTTGAATCTTGTAACTTTAGGAACCGTATCAGTTAGTTACTGTATTTGTTAAGTTTTGTGAAGCTAAGGAAACTTGTCATAGAAACCCGTTATGCATCAGTGATGTCGCTTGGAAACTCCATTATCTTTTATTTTGATTTGAATATTAAGAATTGGTAACCAATGATTATTTTAGGATAAGAATGTTGAAGTTATATAATCAAAGAAACCAATCAATGTAAAGGTAATATGCATATGACAGAAAAAGTGTATAAAAGCTGGTGAATTTTAAGGCAAAGGTGAACACCCTTGAGGAGGAGTTATCCCCCGTTCCTGGCACCGTGAATAAAGAATGCCTGCCTTTTAACACTACATTGGTGTTACAAGGTTTATTCCCGATTTCGGTGACACTTTCACAAATACTAAATTTATCTCAGCAACCAAATAGTCCTCTTACCTTAATCCATGTTATATATTTTTCATATTTACCATCAGAATTGCACAGTCTCAGACCACATGTTCTGTATGAAAAAAACCTGCAACAGTTGCCTCTTCAGAGTGAATAAAGGCCATTCAAAACACAAACAATCCTCTCTTGTCTCCTCAGTTCCTCTGTGAAAGTAGAAGAAATTTGTACATAGCCCAGAAGGCCACAAACTCAGTATCTGGCAGAGCAGAAAGCAAGCTCTGCTCTACAGGAATACCTGTTCACCAGTTTCAAGAGTAACACTCTCAGCATCCGAGCTGCCTTAACTATTAACTCAACATATGAAGTGAGCAGTTGTGCATCCAAAAGTCAGGACCAAGGATATCTAAAAATTCACAGTTCAGCAGCAGCAATTTATGTTGAACATTGGCTTGATTAGCATGCCAAAACTCTTGTAGAAAATTGTATACATATGTTCACAAAAATTAATACCATGGAATGGAAACAGTTCCGCTTTTTACCAGTAATTACATTGAAGTGCAAAATGGCAGCTTCTCTCATTTTGTGCATGCTACACAATGGCTGCTAGACTTTTTGAAGGATCAGATACTGCTCCAGCACTAAATAATCTCAGAATTTAACAAAATCAAATCTATAATCCTTATGGCTTTAGGAAAAGCCCTGGGGGGAGAGGGGGGAAGAAGAAAGAAAAAAGAATCATAACTTTGATTATGTAGAAAAAACAAACAAGAAGTTTAATTTTTTTAAAACAGATGATCTGTTGGATGTTTGACTACTGAGCTCTGTACATGGGACTGATAATAATAAGCTTTCAAGTAACTTCTCAAGCATAATATTCTGCACATCTCAAAGGAAAGGTTATTGCTGTGAAGTCAAAATGGTAGAGCAAATAATTATTATTATTTTCTCCAATTCTCAGTTTGTACCTCAAAAGTAGATGTACAACCAGTCCAATGCAATCTTGTCCACTTTTGCCAGAATGCATCAGCATATTACCCAAATCCCAGACGGTAGTATCAGAGAGTGTTGAAATGTTTGGGAAAAAAAAATAGTTTAGCCTTCCAAGCACTGTGTATCATTAAGGGAAGACATCAACTAGATTGGGAAATCTACATGCCATAAATGCACTAAAAATAAAATTAAAAAAGATACAGGTAATTAGGAGTCTCCAAACAACGCTCACCACAACCTCAGCATTTTAGTTCTTCAACAGGAGCAGGTACAGGTAAGAAGATGACTGAGCAGCCCATGTAAGGAGAGAAGAGCCACTTGCTTGAGTAGTACAGACCCTCACTTTCCATAGAAAGCACAGGTTAAATATGCATGTAAGATTTTCACTCATTTCCAGGATTCAGAAGAAAACCTGAGGCTTGCCCACAACAGTAATTGGATAACCTGTTCATTTCAGTAGAAACAGAAAACAATGAGATTTCACAGAAGTCCAGGTCACACTGGTCTTGGTCTGGGACTGCTCCTAGAGCATGAGATGCAGTGATAGTCTACGCATTGCATGAATCAATGGTTCAAAGATGCCATGAGGAAGGGCATGCCAATGCAAGGCTGAGATGCCTATTCGCAGGCATAGCTATTTATCTCTCCACAGGAAATGAAAGTCTCTGTCCTTGGAAAGGAGTCCCCAGGGGCAACAAGGCAACTATGGCTTGGGGAGGACAAGGAGCACAAGCTGTGGTTCAAAGAGAACAAAACAGAAATAACATGTTTTCTGCTCCCTACTCAGATCTTCTGTCCCCTCTTTCAAGTTAATGATAAGGATGCTAAAAGCAATAGCTCAGTGCATGGAAATAATGCTGATTACCTAAAAGTGAGACACAAATTCATGAAAATAGCACTGTCACTTCAACAGGATGGAGAAAAGAGAGAGGAAACTAGAGCAATGTATTACACGTGGATTACAGAAAAAAAATGTTATGGCCATGTAGATGGAGAATTCACTAGAAGTGAAAGATCAATACACAGGGATCTCCTCTATGCTAAGAAATAATCAGAAAAACTGTAGATAAAAGGGTTAATAGTGTAGGAAGGAGAGTAGATACCGGCTGGAACTTTGAATGATGTTTTTTTCCCTCTTTCAAGAATCTGGTCTTGTTGCGTTATTGCAAGTCAACAGTCTGAAGGGTTTCCTGGTTACTGATAGAAGAGTACAGAATTTGGAAAAGCAATTGGTGAGACAATAAAAACTGCTTACTCCCTTCCTGTCCTTTGGTCTGGGCTTGTCCGTTCAGGCTTTCAGTCTCCTGTGGACTACTGGAGTTTTCAGAAGTTAGCATTATTCAGATTTCTTCTGCTGTATTCATCTTCAGCTTGCCTGTCTGGCCAGATTTTCCTGTCTTGGGGTAGGTTTCATTTCACTTAGATACACTGTAAAGCTGAGTCTGCAGTGAAAGGGAGATAGTTGGCTACCTCCTTCCTACTCTCAGTAGAAAGGGGCATTTCTAGATGTTTGTTCCAGGCTTTCTTTTCCACTAAAATGGTAATCTCTAAATGGGTGCCATTCAGGTTTCTCTATCATCTGCATATATCAACAGTAAAAAAATCTTTCAACCCCTAATGCCATTAAGCATTTACTCCCAGAAATGCCTACCAAAAGTGGAGACAAAGACAGTCAGCTAGCCTGATGACTCTTCTTATTCTGTCTGGCAGAACACAGTCCTTGCACCACAGTCAGGGAAGACTGCCTTGGGCAGATCAGTTTGTCCTCAGATAGTTGAGATAGCTGATATTTTTTTCAATGAGTTGCCAATGCTGATTCTCAGTTTACCTGTACATTTTTAAATAATTATTTGGCTGTAGATCCATTTTTTGAATTTTAGTGGATATAACAATTTCTTTTCTTCACAGACTCTGTTCATTCTATGGTGGTATTGCTACATCCGATGGCCATCTGCATTTCAGTGGTTTTATGGACTTCACAGTGGATTCTGTGCTGACTTCAGCTTCCTCTTTAGAAACATACCATTAGAGGGCATGAGAAGGGTAAGAAGAACCCATGATGAGTTCTTTCTCCTCTCTTCTTGTGAATATGTTCATGGAACACTGCAACCACGTGCAAATCTTAGTCTGCCTGCTATGATTAATTCCAAGGAATAGTGCCTCATGGATAGTGGGTTTCTTCTCAACAGCGTGCAATTGCCCACTAGCCATTAAATAGTTCTCTTAATAAAACACAAGCATTCGGTCACGTTTTCCAATCCAATATTGCTGCTCATCAGTATTGCTGATTATATTGCAGCTGGCAGCACAATCCATCTGAAATGCAATTGGTCATTGATCAAATAGACTGGCTGTGCATATGGCAGCTGAACGCCTGGCAGCTTTTTCTGACTAGTGTATCTGCTGAGAATGTCTGGGTCTGCTAAAATCATAACATAGGTCTCATCTTCATTGTAAGTTTCCACATCACCAGGTGCATTCTTGTACCTAGTTTTTCTTAGGCTAGGTAGCTACAGTATCCAGACTTAGTTTCCATACACAGTATCATTGTTTGATTTTCCCAGCATAGGGCAAAGGTTATAGACTTAACTGAGAACACAGAAGTCATGGCTGTGTGTATTTTGGCCTCTGTCTACAACACAGATGTCAGCGTTTCCAGTGGTCATGATAGGCTACTCAAATAATAGTGATAAAGGAACTTGGTGAACATAGTTCAGCTGATCTGTTTTAGCTACCTGCTCTAGGAAGTGACAAACTAAATGTAACGTGTCATTTTTCTCCACCAGAACTTGCTTGAGCTCACAAGTCTGTGTGACCAACTGGGATGTTATCATTTACCCCACAGGCAACCAAAGTTAAAACAAAACCCCACCTTCTGTTTTTTCCTGATTCTTAGTTTCTTACGTGTTGATCTAGTTTACCTGTCTTGTGTTCATAGCAGTCAAATGTTGATCCGTCTCCTAAAGACATGAGCATTTCTCTGATGTAACTGGTGGTTTGGTTTTTGTTTTTGGTTTTTTTTTTTTTTTTTCTGACTGTTGCAATGCTTATCCACACCTGAGGCTCTGCATACGCAAACAAGGGGGCACAACTGGGAGAATTCAGTATTTTTGCAAGTTCACTGCAGTATGGAGGAGCCATGCATGCTGAGCATAGCAGTAGTTGTTTTTACAGCATAGCTGTAACCCATCTGTATCTCATCTCTAATTTCAGAAATCAGTGTCTCCAGTGCTGGAGTTCTATGTATCTATGCAGATATCTATTCAACATTTTACTTCATAAATATAATTCAAAAATAACATATTTTAGAATAATTAATTCTGTCAGGAGATTACTATACTTCTCAAACCCCTTATCAAATGCTTCATTGTTCTTGGACATAGTATCTCTTTCATTGTTTTTGTTGCTCTTATTCAGATAATGAAAGTCCTTATCTTCCTTTTCTCTTCATTACCTGTTACGATCAACTGTACAACAAGATCAGTTCTTGTTTCCTCTTTCTGCCACTATGTTTTCAGAAAGTTGATTTTCTACAAGTACAACAGTCCTTTGTTCTGAAGATGCAGCTCCACCATTTGCCCTGTGGTATCTCTACCCCTGTTTGTGCCAGTATTAGTTCTCATCAGCAAACTGAGTTGAAAATTAAGCCTACACAAGCCTTTTCAGGCAGATCAGCTCCCTGAACCAGCTAACTCTATAGTCAGAGAAACAATGCTGATTTGAGAGAGAACTGGAATGTATGGCAAGAACTAAAAGAAAAAGGAAACCCCCAAATCACTGACTTAGACTGGTATAAGCTGATATGGAACTATACAAAGCCCATACATTTAGTCCCCATAGCCTCCCTGAAATGCAAACAAGTTCTTCCCTGTTACAAGCCTCACTATCTTCCCTGCCAGCTGCCTCCATGTTTCCTGGAATACAAGCTGGATAAGACCAGGGAAGTATCCCATTGTCTTAAACTTGAAAACTAATCTTTTTTAAAATTAAAACTACTTTAAGCCTGGTCCTACACAGGTAGGACTACAGACATCAGGACAGAGTTCAACTTCCTAGTGCTTCCTCCAGACTCTTGGTTTGTGCAGCCTCTCCTCCCTCCATCCTCCACAACCTTGCTTAACCATCACACACAGTCACACACACACTCACAAAAAGACAAACAGCAACAAAAATCTGCTGTTTTTATTTTGGTTTCCTAGCAACTCTGCAGTGATTTTGTACTGAGTACTAGTTAACATAGGGTTGTTGCAGCTTTTCTCAAAGAGAAACTTCAGACTCTTTAACTGCCTCTTTCCCTCCTTCAGTGCACAATTGGAGTGCATTCTAAGGCTGCCTGGAGGGTTAGTATGAAGCAGAAAGAAACAACTCTATTTACTTTTACCTGCATTCCATCCTCTGATGACTTTTTAGTCCACATGAAAAAACTGTGAAGACCTCTTAAAATAGTGTTTTAATTCAAATTAATCACAGGAAATGAACAAAAGGAAAGGAGAATCTGCAGATTAGAGTGAAGTTATCATCAAAGATTTACAGCCAGGGCTGACCTTGCATCATAGCTATGAAGGAGCCAGGTGCAGTTTCTATAATGTCTGTTACAAACACTTGCCATCTGGGAATGGCAAAAAGCAAAATACCAGGGAAGAATAAGGAGGTTAATTGTAAACCTTGATGAGGATTAAGCTTTTAAAATTATATTTGACATATAATTTGAAGAGTCATAAAATGCATCAAGAAATAAACAGTCAAAGCATCAGTATTCACAGCTGGGAACATATTCTCCACTGAGAACAGCTACAAAGCTGGCAAAAATGCTCTGAGCTTCCCATCGTGCTGTCTAGACAACATGCCTCAGAAAAGATCAGACGTTGACCTGCAAGGATTTAGTCTGCATGACCCACTGGCCTCCCTGCTAGGGCTGCCAATTAGTTTCAGTTGTCACAGTGTTTTCTCTGATGTGGCAAATTGCTGGTGGGGAACCGGATTAGGATCACTAAATTATTTTGCCTGTCAGTCCAGAAGTAAGTAGTTCTCTTTCCCATTAACAGGTCTTCTAGACAGGTTTAGCTGCAGTTTGAAAGTCTGTACACTGAGATGGATATACTGATTTACAGTGTGGGACAACAGAAATGTGCTTTGTTCTGTCTCCAGACTTCACTACTGAAAGCAGTTTTACTATATAACTGCACCTGCACTCTTCAGAGGGGTAAAGACAGGGATCCAGAATGGACCACAGCGTGTGTGGTCCTTGTGAAACTCTATGACCTTTCTTGCTCAACAGGAAATAAGCTCAATTAAAAGCAAAAGGTGACGTTGATCATGGTGCTTTATTTCTCCCAACTGCAGCGAAGTCTGGGAATAACTGAGGCAGATAATCTGACACTAATATTATTCATTTATTTCAGTTCTTCTGTTTCCAGCTACACGTTTGGGAGACTCTGCTACCTACTTAGCATAAATTTGCAGCAAGATTATAATCTACCAAGAACAGGTAATTTTTCCATGAAAAGATGACATTATGCATGATAACTAGAGAGAACAAATCCCTGGGAAACCTAATGAGTAGTGTGGTGCTAGCACACTCCTCCTGCTGATGGTCTGTGCATGCCACAGTTGCAGGTTACTTCTTTGGACCCGCTTATCCTCTATATGTGACTGAATACATTTGACTCCAGGCAATTGGAAAGGACACTGCTTACCATTACACTCTGTCTGCTTCTACTATCTGAGACGACAATGGGAGCAGTTTGAAATGGCATGGTGAACACTGAAGACAAAGTATTCAGTTACTATATTTATTAATTATGACCACTTAAACACCACTATAGGCATGCAAGTTGATTTACCACTAAAATGACAGCCTCTTGCTCCTGGGAGCATAGAGGATCACGGAAAAGTAATACAGCACAAGACAGTGAAAAACTGAGAGTGTGAGGGAGGAGAATGTAACCCGCAACTGTAGATCCTGAGATGTGTCTAATGTTCCCTGGCAATGAAAAATCCAGTTTGGATTTTGTGTCTTGAAAGCAATGTTGCAGGGTCTGCAGGCAGTGTTTGAAGGAAACCTGAGGGAGGAATTGTTAATTCTGCATTTTTCAGTATTATGATGATATTTCTAATACAGGTTTTGCCATTTTTCACTCACTGCCTTTGTTCAAAATCATTCTGATTTTATTCTGAGTCTTACAACATTCTGTTCTTCCTTTAAGCTCAGCTACCATATTCAAGTGATTATGTGCAACAAAAATATCAGAAAATTGAATCAAGAGAACTAAAGAAGGTTCAGGACTTTCTTGATTGTTTTTGAGCTCAGTCTATGGTTTCTTGATTTCCAAGTGTCTCCCAATGTGTTAAAAAATCTGAATGTGAAAAACCTGCTGAAATTACTTGAAGACCAGAGCTTGCCTCAGAAATAACTAGGTTGTGGGGTTTTTTTCAAGGTTTGAATAACCTAGCTAGAATAAGCAATCTATAGCACCAGGTACTAGGCCAAGGAGGTTAGATTACAGGATAAGAAGGTATAACCTAAGGCAAAATCCCTTGGCCAGCTCTAGCAACCACAGGGACAAATGCAGAGAGGGAAGGGCAGAGGAACTCTCTTGCCATTAATTGTCTAAGTGAACCTAAGAAGATTGGCTGCACAATTAGGTATTTAATCAGTGCCACCCCCAGCCCAGGCAACAGCCTGTCTTGTGTGTGCTTCAGTATTACATGCCTGAGATCTGACCTTTACATGGAGATTGAACTCCGTTTACAGCCACCCAAATCCCACCCCACTCTATGCAGCAGCATAGCGCACACACTCCAAGAGAGCCTGTGAATCCATCTGCACAGGATTTGCTTGCCAGTCAACAAATCTTACTTGCTTTTTCAACAGCTCCTTTCCTTAACAGTCAAAAAAGAAGTCATGGGAGGCAGGCACAAACAGAACTGGGCCACTAACAAATGCAGATGAAGCAATTGCTCTGTTCCTAGTAAAAAACTCAATCAAAATATATGCAATTTATTTTTGTTATGTTCAAATCACTACCAAGGAATTCTGTTCTAGCTCCAGCCTCCTTGATAGCATTTGTTGTAGATGAACTCTTGCTGTTAACTGTTTTGCTCCGGTTGCCTTTTGGTATTTGATCCTGGCACTGCGTGCTGAGCTGGGGTGTGCAGGCTCCGCACAAGGTCCTGCTGCACCAAGTCTCCCCTGCCTTCTCTAAACCTGTCCTATCTACTTGTGCAAGTAGAAGCAGCACTGTTTTTCTCAGCATAAACACAAAGAAACAACTTCCACAAGACCACAAAGGGTTTGTGGATTTTTTTTTCTTCCTAATCAACCCATTTATTCTTCTAGCTGTATGTGCACACTAAGAGGGGATGCTTTTAGGGATGGGTGACTGTAATTATACAAGACAAGAGCAGAGAAGCTGCACTCAGATTCATTCCCTCCACAGCCAGAGCCTTGATTTTCTGAGAATTAAATCCCATAACGAAGGGGATGCCTTTGCATGCTGCTATTAGTCTTTTACATCTCTCATTACACCCTCTAAGTGCACACAAGTAATGACCAAATGAGTTCAAAGTTTAGCTCTCAAAGTAAATTCAGCATCTTTAGGTCACTGTTACATAAATAGTCAGAATATGTGCTGGAAAAATATGCACAGTATTGCAGTATTGCTTTCTCTGCTTTTTGCAGCCCAGTTCTATTCTGGCAGTCCCACCAAAGCAAGGATATGGCAAAGAGATTGGGGGAGTGCAAAAGAGAGAAACATAATGGACAAGAGGAGTGTGGAGCAGCCTCTGCCTGCCCCTTTAAAAGCAGGGCTTGTGAGCTGCAAAAGGTCTGACATCGAAGGCAAAGGGCCTGTAAGCACAGCAGTGAAACATGAAGGCTGAAACAATAATCACAAAGTGTTCAGGATGCCCTGATTTAACGGGCTTTCTATGGCTCAGCAGGCTGGAGAGGAGCAGGGAAAGATGCCCTGAAACAGATTCACAGCTCTGTTATTTGCTCACCCCTGCTGCAGTGAGAGCATATGGGGCCAGGTGGATGCTGATCCAGTCCTCAGCATCACCATAGAACACTCTGTGATAAGAATAATTTTAATTTTCATGCACCTTGTTTTTTCCCTTTTTAAAGCAGAATAATGATCATTCCCTTTCCCTTGTGTTCCCAGACTTTACCCTGCTCATGTAAGCGGCAAGTTCCTTAAGGCAAGGCTTGTCTTTTGCTATTTGCACTGCCACACTACAACATTAATAACAGACACTGAAGCAGAGCCCAATTTCTTTTTGTAACACATGAAAAATACATTCACGACCCTTGTGTACAGCAAAGTGCTGCACACAGGCAGACATCCATTAGGGGAAGATGTAATATCACAGAGTGGTCTTTACTCCCTCAACTTCTTTTCTCCTTCCATCACTTGCAATATAAATACATTCCAGATCAAAATTTTTTAGATTTGCTTAGAACCTTCCTTATTTTATCCACCTATTTTCTATCAGAGAGTGAATTGTATATTGCAAGATATAACACAGTTGAAATTCCTCTGGGATCGTGAATACGATAGGTTGTTCTAACATTTACTTGAGTATATTTTCTTTCAAGAAAAATCTAAAAGGAATAAAACTAAGCCCACAGCCGTAGAGAAAGAGAAAAAAAAACAACAACCAACAAAACAAAACAATAAAGCAGCTGTAAGCTCATGTTGAAACAATTTGATTACCGTCAATTCCCCAAAGTAGTGACCAGACAAACACTTACTTAGCTTATAAGTTCTGATAAGATCACAACCCAAGGTAGTACAGCTGCAAGTGAGTGATTTTTCTATCTAGTAACTGAAATCTCTGAGAAAATAATAGAGATGAGAATCAAAATCCATGTCTTCTGCATAGCTACAGAATATTACCACTAGACATGCAGGACAAACTCCCTGGTATTGTTACCAAGATCACAAAGAAGCATGTGCCTAAAGCAATGGACAAGTGAAAAAGTTGCTTAGATTTGAAAATAGAACTTATATTTTATTTACAAAATACTTTCCTACCAGATGTCTAGGAATCAATCACATCATCTGGCAAATCTATTTCTTTCTAAGAAGTGTTGGCTCCACCCTCTTTTTGCTCAGTTACAGCATCATTTGGGGTATGACTAACTTTGAGATGGTAGGTTAATCAGGGTGGCAAACCTGATAAAATAGCTGGAGTTTTTGGTGTTTGAATCAGAAGAATTAACAAACTATTGGTAATTACAGACATAACAAAGTTAACCATAATCAAAATCAGGTACTTTTCAAGGGATGTTACTTCATTCTTAAAACAGAGAGTAGAGTTAGTAACAGCTATCAAATGAGAAATATTTTTTAGGTGCAACTGCAATGTCCATTTTGAGGAATTAAAGAGATTATTATAGGAAAAGATTAATTAAGTAGACAAGGAGTTACTGTCATTAAACTTTCTCCTAGCACCTAAATATAAAAATTATAGCCAGCTAAACTGCTTGTGTAAAATCTCTTACTTTATCACTCCTTCAAATGACAAAGTCTTGAGCTGTAGCAGCTTCTGTCCAATTTGGGAACACCTGCTTCATATTACTCAGTCACAGAAAACCACTAGCCTTTTGCTCCTGTTACTTTTATTTTATTCCAGGTTTTAGAAATTTTGCAGGTTTCCTATGTTATTAGTATCTCATTGGAGCTATCAGTCTTTCATGAACCTTCAAGAAATCTGCATTGGAACAATCATCCCATGTAGAGATCAGAAATTGGACATGGTTATCTCCACTTTGGCAAATTCAACAACTGGCTCCAATCAGGGACAAATGTGGCCCTAATCTAAATGGAAGGGCTGCACATGCACAGGGATTTGACTAAATTACAAGATGCCCAGATGCATTCTGCATTGCCCGGGGATAATGCCAAAGGTGAATTCCTCTCATTTGCAGCACGTGGAATCAAGAATTCTCCACAGTATATGAAGACATAAACTCTTTGAAGACCATTCTCTCTCATAGTCAAAATGGAAACATAGTCAAATATATCAAGACAAACTGACCACACAATGTTGAGGTTTCCAGCATTAGCCTTTTTCAAATTCTGATGAGTCCTTCCTTTTCCTTACAGTAAGTCTTCAAGGACTTAAGTATCACACACTATTAAATCTCTCATCCATGTCATCTAATTTACTTGATACACTCCACTGAAAAATAATGGACCCCGTGATAAAGATCACAAATGCTATTTCAGGTCAGTCATGGTTTTTTTTGAGCTAAGAGGAAAACAACAAAATAACAGAAAGTAAATTTAACCTTAGCCAAACCATGACAGCAGTTTCTACATAATATAATCTATTTTCCCCTCCTTTCTTTGCCCACTCAGCTGAACAGAAATCTAAGCTAACCTAGTCCTGGCTGCAAATACTGAAAGCCCAAACTGCTGGTTCAACTATAGCTTGCATGTGGTGAAGCAGAGGAGTTCCTGGTCAGAACAGTCATCAGCTTTTAAAAAATAATAATCAGTATGTCAAGCTGCATCTGTCATAAAAATATTTACATTTTTTGACATGTCCTTTTGAAAAATCTCTCTGATTTCAAAATGCTTTTCTTCAGCCCAAACAGCATCTGAAATTCTCAGC